>CM052097.1:10002984-10014690 GCA_028453745.1 Agapostemon virescens
TTTTTTTTATTCTTCCTCTTCTTCCTTGACGTCTGCTTCTGCATGATGCTTTCTTGTTTTTTCCCCTTCTTTTTATTCTTCCTCTTCTTCCTCGCCGTCTACTTCTTCATGATGCTCTCTCGTTTTCTTCATCTTCTTTTTATTCTTCCTCTTCTTCTTGTTCTTCCTCGATGTCTGCTTCTTCACGATGCTCCTTCGTTTTCCTCATCTTCTTTTTATTCTTCCTCTTCTTCTTCTTCTTCCTCGATGTCTGCTTCTTCACGATGCTCCCTCGTTTTCCTCATCTTCTTTTTATTCTTCCTTTTCTTCTTCTTCTTCCTACCCATTCGCATCTTTTTTCCTCCTTCTCCTCCCTATTTAACCCTTCCATCTCTTCCCCTTGTTTTTCGTCTTTGTCGTCTGTTCTTTTTGCTCGCGGTCGCGTTACGCTACCCGTGACCTATCCGACTCGCCTCGTCGCGTCTCTATCTCTCCGCGACTTCTTCAGCAGCGATCCTGGTCCCGACCGTATTGCACCTGTGACCGTTGACGTAATGCGGTAATGGCTTGACCTTGAACTCGTTGGCTGCTACAGAGGATCGGGGAGCTCGAGGATGAACTGCGTTGTCGGATAAGGGTTGTTCGAGATGATTTTAGTATCTCTCAACGACGATGGAGAGTTGAAATTAGAATTCTAGAGATCGAAGCGTAAGAGCTTAGTTTTCTGTGGAGGCGTATAGTTATTTTTTGTATAGATAGTTTTAGTCCTTAGCACTCCGATGGCTCTTCCGAGGCGACATTGAAAATTTTCAGACTATTATTTAAATCAATTTGTACGTTACAAACGTTTGTGAATAACATATTGAGCGACGGCGGCTCACAGCCGTTCACAGTTTGTTTGTTTCTGAACCAAGTATTTGAAACCTTATACATTCTCGCAAAATAGTATACAGTGGCTCATAAAAGTATTCGGACACTCAAATCTAAATTACTTTTTTAAGATTGGACCAAACGTCTTGATTTTTCTTGAGCAATTAGTTGCATTAATTTAATAAACAATGTGCCAAGTGAATTTTGTGAATATTGGAATTGGTATGAATTGCATGACCAATGAAAAAGGAACTTCTTAAATAGTTTTTATTTGAGCCACGTATTAAAAATATTAAAGATGCATCTAGTAAATCTATGAAATCTAGAATCTAGTAAATGGTGAAAATTGCAATTTTTCACGATTCTTAGTCAGTTTCTGCTTAAACTCCACAAATTCTTACATCTTTCCGTAATTATTTCCCGCGTCAATCGATTTCAGTGAAATCTTCAGCATGTATGTAACTAAACAGTTCTGAAAAACGCATATTTTAAATTTCCATTACGAATTGAAATAAAAATATTTTTAAAAATGTCTTTTCTACTTTCCCACATATGTAATTTCTACCAATTAGAATTATTTCAAAATTAATTTACCATATCATTTAGTAAATCAATGCTTCAAGTTGCTCCAGAAAAGTCAAGTCGTTTGGTTCAATTTTGAAAAATTTATTTAGATTTAAAAAGTGTCCGAATACTTTCGCGAGCCACTGTATTTGCATTGAATATTCGTCATGTACGATTTAACAGAAGCGCAAAATAGAAACAAAATCTTTGAAGCGTTCAGATTCAGTTCAAGCGATAGACTCAGAAACTCGCATTATCACGAGACCGGCGCTCAATGTGTTTAAAATTTAGTAAAAATTGAAGTGTTGCCGTACAATTAATAGCGACAAATTTAATATGCACGAAAGGAAATAAACCACGTGCAATGGAATTATTCTAGGATAGAAATATGTCTCGAGTTAGAAATTAAAATTGCTTGCAGTGCAAAGGGTTAATTGTGACTATCGCGCGAGCGGGACTTCCCTTCTGCAGACAAACTAGATTCGTTCTACGATAGTGCTTTATGTTGCCGTGCTAAGTATGTCGACGGTAGATAACGGTGTGCCGTAACAAAATATGTTAAGTTTACTATTTATGCATGCACTTTTTATTTGCAGATAGATAAAAAGACAAGAGTCCACCGAGTGTTCGCCCCTATGATTATTTATCCACGTTTAAGTAGTATTTTGAACATTCGTTTACCTTGTTCCATTCAAGTTCCATTCAATTGTTGTTTCTGCAACCAGTTCCGAGGTTGTTAATCCGATGCTCAGATAATGATTTACAGGTATTAGTCGTGTGAACATCTGGAATAAATCGTATTGTTTAAGCGTCTAAATGAATGTTAATTAAGCCGTCGGTTCCTTGCAGCTGGAAATTTCATTTTGCAACATTGAATCCTATTAACGTGCACTGTCGAGTAGAATTGCTTCTACGTAAAACTATTTTTTAAACATATCTTTAGGCTGTTTCTGATAGAACGGATTTTCACTTAATTTATTCGCCAAAATCTGAATAATGCAATCGCGATTTTTTAATTTTCGCAGCCATAATGAACTGGGGTACCATCCTTCGAAACACGCATAAATCTTTCGCTTTTTACTAAAGATTTCCGTGGACTGGAGCAATTACAGATTCTACAGCGAGTTTCATCGAAAAATGTCTCGCAATTTGTAGATTTGATGATCGAGCTTTGATCACTCGAGTATTCGCATAAGTCGTTATCGTTGATCCACAACGCGTACAGTTATCCGCCTCTACGCTGCGTTGCTAATTTATTAGTTGCGTAAATTAATTGGATGTCTGTTTTAGCGATATTCAGCTTCTATTCATGAAGGAAGTACACGAGATTACGTTTCGAAGTAATCGCCACCATTTTGTAATATTTTTTCCCATCAAGTTGGTAGATTGTAGTTGCCCTCCCGGAAAAAGGATGCCGGTTTCCTGGCTGTGAACTCATCGATGCATTTTTTAAACTTTTCGAAGCACTTGCAATGTTCCCTGAACGAATTGTATTAGAGAGAGAACGAATTGATATTTCGTTCTTAACGCATAGGCAAATAGAGTGTCCCTCGTTCTTAGTGCAAAGGGTGATCAAGCATTGCCGTGTTACAGAATTATGTGTCCATTGCCTTGGTCGATGAAAGATTATCCGCTCTTCAACTTATTTTATACATTCATTAATTATTATAATGTATAATTGATTAGTAGCAAAGTGTAGTGATTGTTTAGTCAGGTAGCAGCAACTCATAATGTACGACGCCCTTAAAATCCTACCAAAATGGCAAGAAAACCATGTTGCCGTTTATATTGGCCTTTGCCATGGACGTGGAAGGTTTTGCGGAGCTAATTCGTGATTTTTTTCGTTTTTAGATGTCATACAGGATCCAGTTTCATCGCACCTTATGATTTTGACGATTAACCTCTTCCTTCTGACCCGAGAAGGCAAACACGCTGCAGTATCAAGCTGCGTCTTTTGTTTCTTCGCTCAGTTTATGTGACACTCAACGACCAGGTCTTCGAACGGTAAGTAGGCATATTTAACATTAAACTTTTTCAATTTACAACACATTTACTGTAGAAATTTCAACACAAAGAGAGTGCTACGTTATTTTTTCGATTAGCATTAGGTTTACGTAGCCCTAGAAAGTCACTATTTTAAATTATTTCATCCAAATAATAAGAACGCGTATATCCAAAGTGTTCAGCCATTTTTTAAAAGAATATACAGGGTGAGTCACCAAACGTTTGCACCTCAAATATCTTTATTGTTTCTAATGATACTTAAAATATGGTAAGGATAAAGTTGTATGGTACAATGGGGCTGACACGATGCTATAAAAAAATTTTGTTTTTATGTCACTTTTTTAGAGATACCAAGGTCACCTTGACTTTTTTAAAATGGAACCATCCTTTTTTAAACACCTAAAATGATAGTCCCTTTCATTAGGAAAGGCCTGTGAACTGTTAATACGAATTATATTCAATCCCTGGGAGGTGTTCATTTCCAGAATAGGTCCGGCAAGTTTATTTTTATTTAAAGAATGCAACTTGCGGTCGTTTCGAGTAGAAAGAGAAAGATGAGATTGCGTAAAAGATTTTCGGTAATGGTCATTGGTGGGTGGTACCCTTAAATTTCCCGATGACGAGCAAGGCGGTGAAGACGCGCATTCGCCCGGAGTTTCGCCAGATTTTCGCGAAATTTTCAGTTCCGGTTAATATGAATCTCCGGGACGAAACAGTCGGAGAAAGGGGGAAAGAGATAGAGAGAGAATGCCGGCGCAGGAGTGAATTATCTGCACCCGAGACACGCGCAATTATTAGGATATACTCTTACAGCCGAGTTTCTCTCTCTGTCCGGCTAGGTGGCGGCTGATTTACGGCGCGTTGCCGGCGAACGTTTCGCGGGGCTTCGGGAATAACAGCTCCATGCTTAGCGTTTCGTTTTACGATTACGCGAATCGCATGTAATTGCCGGCTGTGGGACCCGGCGCAATTGTATTTCGCCTTCGAGAACGCGTCAACTGTCCCATAGATCTTCGAGCGGCGAAAGAGAGCCGAGGGATAATTGCGCGGGCGCGGTCCCACCGCACCACGCCAGTGAAACGCCGGTGCAACGCCAGTGCAACGCCGAGCTGCAATTATACCGCGTAAACGTTGCATGCGTACGGTGGTCCCGCTCGATTGGAATTCGTTGTTGCGCTTACAAATCAATCGGACCGATACCGAGAGCCCGTTGGGAAATCGGGATCCTTGTCGCCATTGAGGACTTGATTCTTCTTCTAGGGACCTAGACAGAATTATTCGATCATTTTTTAGAGCTTAAGGGGGAATACACTTTAGAGCGCCTAAAAAATAGTGATTTTTAGACATTTTTTTCTCAATAACTACAAAGCGAATCATTCTCAAACTTTCATGATATTATGTTCTATATTTAAACAATACAAAACATTTTCTATTTTAATGATTAATGTGTTCTTTTTCGCAATATTTATAAATCTTGACAGTTCCACGCCACGCGCATTGTCAGTTTGCATACATCCTAGAGCCTCTAATTTTCATCTGAAACAGGAAAACAAAAGTTTTTTTTAATTCTTATAAAATTATCTCGTCGATGAACTAAAAAAATTCCAACCAAAAGTACAAAAATGCAAAAATTTGCAGCCTTATTGAAAAAGTTACGATTCCTCGCTAAAAATTTTGAATTTATAATGTGAATTGAAAGGAAAAAATGCAACTATTTAGGAATTTTTTTAGTTTATCGACGACATTTTATCATTACCTAACGAAAAATCGCCTTAGGAGCTACATTGGTCCAATAGATTGTTCTGTATCGTGTACACAAGATTCAGAAATATGATATTGAGAAAAACGCGTTTAACGTTTTTCAACTGTTAGAGTAATAGTTATTGAACACTTACTTCTGGAAGAAACTAATCCGCTATACCAGGGCCATATAAATAGTAAGCCTTCTGTGGCTTAAAAAAATTCATTTTGCTTCATTTGGTGCATCCTACGAGAGATTCGTGCCTCTTTCGTGCTGCTTTGTCTGCGGCGTTAATATTTAATACATTCATTATTTTTAATATAGCTGAGTAGCCCTCGTTAAAAATGCCAGCCGCAATAAAGGCGGAAGTTTCGATAATTTTTGCTCCGGAATTTGGATGCTTTGGATTTAGGCGCCAAACCGTTGAATTGAAACTTGCATTGCAATTCTGTGTGTGTCCACCTAGCCACCTGGTTAATAAATCCTCCTTTGAATGTTCTTTATATATCGGTTTTAAATGTTTAAGGACATCTGGGTGAAGTAGACTAGGATGATTAAAATTATCTAATTCACCTTTCGCTTCAGCTTTGCGCCACTTACACCTGACGCTTACCTGTTCGGCTAGCCGTATCTCCCAAAATACATAAAATTTTGCTCCGTAACTTTATACACGTATTCTAGACACATACTGGAATCAATTTCAAAGAAAAAAAAAAGCGAAAATTTTCATCTTATAAAGTGTATTCCTCCCTTAATACTTTGACTGCCATGACACCCACGTATGGGTGACAGAGTAATTTGTCCATTTCTTAAAATAAATTTGTACATTAATATAATCGTTGAGCTACATTTAGTTGAAATCTGGAGAATACGAGAAGGTCGAAGAATAACTATGTGTCGTACATTTTAAATTTTAAATTCTTGTTTCATCAAATAAATTACTTTGATTTTGTGGAATTTTTGAGGTTGTTGTAATGGCAGTTAAAGTGTTAATGGAACGCAGGCTCCTAGCGGAACTCGTGTTCGTTTGCGCAAAAATTAGTGTGGATAAATGTTTTGACATTAGGAGAAATGTTTATTTAAATTAGTACTCGGTAACGCGCGCGCGATGCTCCGAGGGCTGGAAGACTTGTTTCTCGTAGCTAATGAATATTTGAATCTTCGTATTTTGAGAAATAAAATTGTTGTATACGTCAACCGGTGTCTTTGCAAAGCTTCAAGACTCAAAATATCAGCCATTTTAGATGATCAGGTTAAAGACAATGTTTCCCGTCAGCGCAAATTTGTGGCTCGATCCTGTCGTGTAACGGCCTTTTGGGCGTGTTCACCGGATTCGACGGGAGAGTACCGCTGGAAATGTGTATTCGTATCGAAGCTTTTTCATGAATCACGGAATTTCGGGCAGGTTTTTTGAAATCGTAAGTCATCCATGTAAAAACGCCAGCTTTGACAGAATAGAGAGGTTACATATAGAGAGAGATGAGAGGGAGAGAGAGGGTGAGAGAGAGAGACGCAAGGGGCTCGATTTTGGGAGGTGGAACGGCAATTTGCCTGATGGGCAAAACAGATGAGTTATATAGGAAATAATAGTTCGAAGATGGATGCGTTAGCGTTCCGGTTCCAAACTGTTTGATGCACGCGTCGATCGGAAGGAGGGTGAAGGGGGTGGCGTGCGCGCAAGTACACGCGAATGTACACGGGGCTGAAAAAGCCTCGAAAAATGTTTATTTTCGTCCGCCTAGCCACCTAGACGTCCCAATAAAATTTCTAACGGCAAAGAAAACAAATCACCCCGAATTCGATCTGTATATTTTACGTCGAGTTAGGTAAACAGTCGTGGATTCGTGCGCTCGACACCCGTCCTGGAGTGGACAGGGAATTATGTAGTCGTCGTACGAATGTTTTTCCACGCGTTAATGGCAATTAACTGGTAGTACATTGTAAACAGGCACGGGTAAAAGCGGGAAAAATTATCCGAACGATGTATCGTCTTGTCGACGATGTTCGGTGAGCGATAAATCGGAGGATGTGCGTACAATGGAATTAATCGATTCGCTATTACTGAATCTCTCGATCATCCATGCCTTGTATCGCACGGTCTCCGCCGAGACGTTACATAATGAAATGGCATAAATACGTAGGAAATCTTTAAAAAATTATTTTAAATAAGTTTCAAATGGTTAAATTATTTAAATACGTTTCAAATAGTTAAATTATTTAAATAAGTTTCAAATGGTTAAATTATTTAAATAAGTTTCAAATAGTTAAATTATTTAAATAAGTTTCAAATAGTTAAATATTTCAAATAGTTTCATATGTACAGAACTGGTACAGTCACCTCGGAATGTAAGTTGACCACGTTGAATCCTGCATTCTAGACATACAAAAATTATCTTCCAGACGCATTCTTAGAATTCTTACAGGATGCATCCTTGCAACACTCAATTGTGTGCTTATATTGTTCAGCTTGTAACTTTCAGTCTAAACCTATCTTTCGAACAGAGAGAGATTCCACATGCTCAACGCTATTAAAAACTATCCTGTTGTACGAAACTTGTATGGCTGTAAGTTGAAAATCTTTATCAAATATCGAAACAAGAAAGTGGCGTCACTGACGCGGTTCGACGGCAACTACATTGATGGCTAGCGTCGCGTATAGGCAAATTCCTGTTTCATATTTGCAAATCTGTTGTAATCGATATAAACCTGGTGTGACAATCGCAGTTGCAAATACGTTGTAGATTCTACTAATCAGAGAAGGGGCTCCGTAGGTACTTAATTCTATAAGACGAAGTTTTTAAAACGAAGAAGAATAGACATTTCGTAAGAATTCCATTCGAAGTACAGCGTGGACTGACTCGAACTGGCGAGCACCTGTCGCGTGTAGGTAGTCAAAGCAGGATTTCATCGTTGAACGTTTCACGTTCGAAGCGTCGGGTTTCAAAGTTCACGGGGTTCTACGGGGTTCTACGGGGTTCTAGTAGCCAGGACATCCCATGGACGAGATCACCGACGGGGGTCAGTAGCGGTGAGAGATCCTGGTCGATCTACGCTCGGCGGGGATGCTCCGAATTCCGAAAACGAGACCGTGCTCCTCGTGGGCGGATCGTGGCCCATAAATACTTGCGGTGTAAACACGAGTCGCCGAATGTTTGGCCAGTCCAGGCTCGGCCAACCGTGCCACGGATTCGATCGTCTGATGTAAACCCTTTGGTTAAATAAACTCGAGCTCGTACGAGCCGCGTTTCGCTCCGCGTCTCCTTGTCTTCGTCTGGCCGCGCTCCTAATAACGAAATCGCAAGAAATACGCCTGTGAAAATTATTAATAAGTCTATGCCGTCGTAGCGGGCTTGGAAAGTATATACACTCCGTACCGTGGAATGCATGGTTTTAATTAAATGTTTACGCGCAGATATAAAGAGACAGAGCGAGAAAGAGAGGATAAGATTGGCAGACAGAGGTTACAGATTTAGTGTAACCGTAAAACGTAACTCTGCATCGAAGCATATTGGAAGTCCCGATTTATCGGGTATCGGAAATAAATTTTAGAGAATATGGATCAATCGTGTTTGTTATGCTACCGAATACGTTGGGTTCGAACGTTTTAACGCTAGGTATACCGGGCGCGTCAAAACGATGGTTTCTAATAAAGGCTGTCCCAAAATTAACGCAAGGTTTGAATTACATAGAAAACACAGTTTTTAGTCTTTAGATTGTTATTTTTTCATTAAATCATAGGGTTATTTATGGAATAACATCGGGCAAATGGCCTCCATGGCTTTGCTGGCACATACGCACTCTTTTGTCGAAATTTTTCATGACCTTTCTGCATAATTGTGGCTGAATTTCGTTGATGCAGCGTTTAATTTCCTCTTGTAATGCACGGGTGGTTGTGGGCTTGTTGACGTAGACCTTTGACTTCAAATAACCCCATAAGAAGAAATCTAAGGGTGTTAAATCGCACGATCTAGGGCGCCAATTCTGATCACCGAAACGAGAGAGTACACGACCAGGAAATGTC
Organism: Agapostemon virescens; assembly: GCA_028453745.1. NCBI lineage: Eukaryota > Metazoa > Arthropoda > Insecta > Hymenoptera > Halictidae > Agapostemon > Agapostemon virescens. Next base: position 10,012,164 of record CM052097.1, read on the forward strand.
TCATGCAGTAATTGAATTGTTTCACTGGCTGTATGGCATGTGCCACCGTCTTGTTGAAACCACATATTGGCCACATCAATAGCATCCAATTTCGGCAGAAAGAACTGTGTTATCATGTCGCGATATCGAGCATCAGTAACAGTTACTGCTTGACCAGCCTCATTTTCAAAAAAGTATGGTCCAATGATGCCTCCAGCCCAAAATCCGCACCAAACGGTAACACGTTGTGGGTGTATTTGTTGTTCGACAATCACATATGTGTTCTCAGAACCATAAACACGGCAATTTTGGCGATTAACAAAGCCATCAAGGTAAAAACGTGCTGCATCGCTTAGGATGATTTTGCTCGAAAAATCAGCATCCACTTGTTGATGTTCAATAATCCATTCCACAAACTCTCTTCGCTGTTCATGGTCATTAGGCTTCAGTTATTGTGTTAATTGAATTTTGTAAGCATGGAGACACAGATTTTTTGCGAGTATACGCTGTGGAGAGCTTCTTGAAATTTACAATTCTTGTCCACGACGCCGAATTGATGTTCCTGGGTTTTCATCAACATTCTCACGCACTACTTCGATATTGACATTTGAACGGCTTGTTTTTGGACGACCGGTGTGTTTAGCGTCTCCAACTGATCCAGTCTCCCTGAATTTTTCAATTAATCTTTTCACAGTTGCCGAGGTTAAAACACTATTTTGACCATATTTCGTATAAAATTTTCGAACCGCGGCCGCCGAACTTTCATTATTTTTGAAATACTGTTCAATAATGAAAATACGTTGTTGTATCGTATAACGCTCCATTTTTACTAACCCTAAATTCTTAGCTGTCAAAGTGTTCCTTTTTCAGGGTTGCTAACAATTTACTGAAAAAATGGCGGCAAATTCAAATCTTGCGTTCATTTTTGGACACCCTTTATTTTCAATTTGCGAATATCGAGGCTGTAAAAATGCATCTACATATTTATCTCTGTGGGTATGTGTTGTAAAGAAATCGATTTCAATTCGAACAGACGTGTCCGTTCTTGTTATTTTCGTAAACTAATGTAAAATAGTCGCTTTCAGTGCTCCGTAAACCGTAGCTTGAAACGGGGGTACAGATTCGCAGGAATTACACCGGTTTTATTATACAATTTTACTCAGCTGTGTCTAAAATGAGAATTCGCGAATCCTGCTTTATCTTTACAATCTGCGCTCTTATCTGTTTTCGGCGAACATCTATAAAAGAGCAATAAATCATTTTATGGTACACTGGGCCGCTAATCGTGCACACGGAAAACATTGGCTCGGTAACGTGCGGATAAGTGGAATTTTACCGTGTTGGAAAGAGTAGGATCGATCAGATTCTCTCCTCGATTCGACTGGATTCCGAAGACGCGATATCGATCTCGAACGAATGAAATCAAAATCGTATAATTCATCGAGTAATCCGTCGATTAAGAAGTTAGAAGTTAACGGCACGATTGCGGCAAGTAGCAAGTTCAAAGTCAAATTGTGACTCTCGATTTTGGTCTCTTCCACCAACGATAGGACTTATCCTACCTCCATTTATGCGAACCAACGCGGCTGGAATACCAAATTCACCGAACTCTTAGCTGATCTTCTATTATGCAAATCGAATTATACCACTTACTCGATCATACAACATGCCTATATCAAATAGACGAATAAATGGGTGTTTTATAAATGTTTGAGTTCCTTGAAAAGGTTGGTTCCTTGGGTTATTTTAACAAATTTTTTCCTTTGCTAGTTCGCGATTTGACGCTTCGTTTTCGAAATATTAACGAAAAACGCGGACCAATCAGAGCGCGGCTATATTGGACATTTTTGGTTTGGCAAATGACAACGGCACGCTCAGCGGGACCTGGCGCACATTGCAACCCGTTTCCTGTAACGGCATTCTGATTGGTCCTTGTTTTTCGTTAATAACCGATGAAATTTTCGCAGTGGAAAAGTTGTCTTAGAATTTTTCAAGAAACTCGGACATGTTTGCGACACCCTGTGAATCTAGTTATCAGTTCCTATCATACGAACAGAGAAATGGCAGTGGAGAGGAGATTTACTGGATTTTTGTCAGGGCAAGTCTGCGAGAGTTTAACCATTTTTTTGAAATAACGTGGTAGTATTGTTGTTTTTCATATTTTGGTTAGTTTTAGCATAGTATAACATTGCCTATATAATTTGGAGTACTCATAAATTATACTTAATAACAAAATAAAATATTTATTTCTATTTTTAACAAAACAATATGTACGATGCATACACGATGGGTAAGACCGACTTTGAAAAAAAAAGTAGAATATAGAATATAATAAAAAAGATAAAAAAATCGCTGCTTCTTCTTCTAACGAACTCTCGATCTGGTATGAATTCAAACTGTAGCCATTTCTTTTCGTCGCTCCAATTCCCGTTCTACATCATCTCCTAAGCATGATGATGGTCCAAGTTTGTTTTGTTTTCTTGCATCAGTCTTTCTAATCTTATCTCTCAGGGTTGATTTAGGAATTCCAAAACATCGAGCGGCTTCG
>CM052097.1:10025360-10049804 GCA_028453745.1 Agapostemon virescens
CACTAAAAATTGCCATACTATTATTTAAACAATTTTTATATGGCTAAGTTTTTGTTTAAGAAATCGATAAAAATTGTAATGTTCTAAGTCCGAGTGATAGTGATTAATTTAATATGTACGAAAGGAAATAAATTATGTACAATGGAGCTATTATAGGTGAAAATATTGTTTCGATTTTGGAATGGAATTGCTTTGAGTGCAAAGGGTTAACACTAAACATAGTAAACTGGCTGATACGGATTAGTTAGTGTAACTGGTAAAATAGTTAGATTTTGCGCGATCCTGATTATGATATGTTCTTGGATCAATGGAGATATCTTTACAATTTTAACAATTGTAAAATAAAGAATACGAGAAGGGTTATTTGACTGTCCGTGGTAGATTTAGTGTAAAATACAAAAACCACTAGTACTTTAGGTACGTATTTGTTTAATTGCAATTTTGCGGTCAAGATCCATTTCTTGGTTTACAAACTATATTTTAAGTTACGTATCCATTCGTACTTAATTATATACGTACCTAATTATTTAACGGTACCTACGGTATTTTAAAATTATGCATTTGTTTATTCTTTGGTGTCTGATTCTTCTTTCCGTCACTTTCTTTCAATACATCTAAACCCTTCTACAAATTCTGATATTTTTCGTATTTATAGAATTTTTTCTATAATTATATTTATATTTTTCACTATCAAATGCTTAAGAATCTCACTATTCCTTTCGCATATCGTGCATAATTTTTACCCCCTCAAAACTCTACATATTTTACCTTTACCTTTTGTACTCCGAGCAATTTTATTTCCAAAATTGAGACTTTTTTAACCTAGAATAGTTCCATTGAACATGGCTCATTTCCTTTCGTGTATACAAAGTTTACTCTTGCTAATTGTTCCAGCAACATTTCAATTTTTACCGATTTCTTAAATGCACATATAGTGATGTAAAAGTTGATTAGAATAATAATATGGCAATTTTTAATGTCGCCACACAGGTGTCATTGAAGTGCGAATGGTTAATCTTGAATACCGCGTACGATTATACTTCGGAATTTAAAAGAGCGCAACAACAATTTAAAATGACAGACAGACCGACGGAACCGAAGAACAAAAGTATATTAGTTAATGTTTAATACCGCGTACGATTATATTTCGAAATTTAAAAAACAGAGCAACAACAATTTAAAATGACAGACACATCGACGGAACCGTAGAACAAACATATATATCACCTCGACCTTATTAAAACGTTTAAAGTAAGAAAGAGAATTTTCGTGTTCATCGTAGCCGGCGCAAAGAATTTATACGTAGCAGAAAGTTGCGCAGTATAATTAAGATTTATCCAGCTGCGATTCTCGCCGCGGAGCGACCTAATAAAATCAATCGTGCAACGAGAAGGGCGTTCGCAATCTTTCAAAGCGAACCCGTGCGTCGGCCATTTGTATTTTTGCTTATTGAAAGGATATCATTTCACGGGCGCAAGAAACGTTCGAGTAAATATCGATTCTTCATCTAACCAATTACACTTTCATCGACGGTCAATTACAGGAACGGAGGAGGCAAGGTAAACATAAATCGGTTCTTTCGGGGCCCCGGTCGTGTAACTCGTTCCGAATGGACTTCTACGGGGGACTTATAATGAAGGATTTGTAACGCGCGAGTCGTTTGGGTACGCGCGCACGCCTCGGTTCGGGGTTCTCGCGTTTCACCGGTTGGAATCCGAGAAACGGCTGAAAATCTAAAACGACTCGTATAATGAGATAAAGTCGGAATAGTCGATAGGCTACGGGAGATCTCTCTCGACTCGAAGGGAACCTATAATTACCGATTACTCCGGTCTCGGAATGGTGAACAGGTAGGGCGGTCAGGAGGGCGAAGGAGGAAAGGAGAGACCCGGTAATTCTTGAGTCCGACGAACGGGCGCACACCTGTTGAAAACACGTCGTCGCGGTGTCTAGGAATTCCTCGAGTTCCATCCTGGCGTCGCTGGCACTGTTACCTGAGAGGGAGCAACAAATTATATTCGGCCAGTCACGGCGAAAAATTAATGCAGCCATCCGCTCGCCGCGCGTAAATAACAACCGAGCGGTTCCGCTGCTCTCCGATATCGGGATATCAGCAATTTCCATATGTAATTTCGGGAACTATTAATTATTATGGGTATAAAATAATGAGACCGATTAATAATCCGGTAGGAGGCACGAGAAAGAGAGGAGAAAAAGAATTCCCGGACGATTCGGAGACATCGATGTTTAACATACCCGATTATCGCTGTTCCTTTCCACCGGTTGCACGGTCGATTAACATTTTTAAATTATGGTCGCCCGTTTCGCGCATTTCTCAAAATATCCCGTGGCCCCGTCAGGCCAAAGAAGTTCTTGAACCGGGAAATTAGCGAAGCTTCTCAATATACTCGACGAATTATTGACGTCACCAGTGGGTGTACACTTTTCAGTTTATTCGCTTCCTGAATTATTATTTATTCAAATGCAACCGAAGGCTGGCGTATCGACATTGTCGTTCGATGGCACTCGTGGTGATCTATCGTTTCAGTATCAAGTATTCTAGGTTCAAGGTATTGAAGGCGTCATGAAAAACCTTTTCCGTTTCTTCGATCGATTTACAAGATACTCGTTCTTCGAATCAGTTTTCTGTAATACGTGTCGGGAGATTTATCATAATGTAACGCGCAATCGTAACGCACCTGCAGAGAGACTGCTCGGCGAAGCCAAAAAACGGCACAACGGACAAATTGCATCGCGCATCGTGAGTTACGTAAAACTGAACATATAATTAGCACATTCGAAGAAACGCTATCGCTATAGCAGCTCTTAATAATAGAGTCACCGAGGCGACGTTGATTAGTTCGAATAATCGAGGTTCCACTGTGTTTCAAGGACGTCTCAGTTTCTCGAACATTATGGGGGCCGAACGGTCGTTTCGCACAAAGTCAGAAATATAATGGGAAGTTAAAGGGAGTGTCCAGGTTTATGCTGATAGGTAGAACGCAGATTTCTCTGGGAAATCCTCGACTTTATGTCGGGGACAGTCGGTCTTCCGACCGGCCAGGTAAAAGTTTCGAATAAGGGGCGAATTGCGCGTTTACAATAGCAGGGCGAGACCAGGTCGTACGCGTTTAAGGCGGTTAACGGTCCGCTATAATCCAATTTATAATCCGAATTGCAACCCGCCTAATCCCATTATAAAGTCGCATTTCCGAGGGGCATACGCGTCGGCCATCGGCAACTTTTGCCCACTGAACGAACGTTTTACCCCCGATAAGTCCGCTAAATCCGTTGTCGGCGAAAGCACTCGATATATGTATTGTTCTCCGCGCCATCGAGCAATCACCGACCTGGGAAATTATTACCGAGAATTAGGCGGAAGCAGTTCCCTCGGTCAAATTGTCACTTTTCAGTGGCATAACGAGTAAACTACGGATTTATATTCGATATAAAAATTTGCTCTATCAATTGCAACGAGCAGACGTTGCATTATTATTTTTTTCTTTCCTTAACCCTTTTAGTGCCGAGCGAAAGTATCGTACCTATGCGAAGAATGCCGGGATAATTTAACGAATTTCCTAAGAATTTCCTAAGATTAAAAACCAAACTAACAAGATATATAATTCATATATGATTGCGAAAATCCGATTTTGATGAAACTTATGGAAGCTTATAGCTTTATTGTTTAAATAAAACACTTTTGTTAAAATTTTCTTGCCCGACTACATTTCCCATTGAAAAACACACAATTTAAAAAAAAATTCAAATTTTTCGACCTCTGGTTTCCGAGACCCAGGGCTGTTTTCACCCCTTCAAAGTGGATGGTTGCCGATAAACAAAAACATGTGTGAAATATTTTTCAAAGAACTATAAGCTCCCGTAAGTTTCATCATAATCGGATTTTAGCATCTGAATATGTTCCCGTGTAAGAATGATATTTACAAAATTCAAAAAGCAGCATATTACGAAATAAAGAAAGAGTAAAGTAATGTGAATTGTATTTCGATATTCGTTGAAAATCATAAGAAATGAGTTTCTCTCCTACAAACAATATTTGCACATAAAAGTAATCTTCGTTTGATTACGGTTTTAGCTAGATCACGTAGTATGAAGTATAAATATTACATTTTTGTAATTCGCATTGCAAAAATTTAGGGATTCGGTTCCTTGAGGATCTGGTTACCGAGTGGAGCAGAACGTAAGAGAGCGAACCTTATTTTCTAACAAGTTAAACCCCAAAAAAATTCTTTTAATTCTTTTGAATTAAAATTAGACCATTTATAACGTTTTATAAATTTATTTTGAGATAGTTGTTGGCACTTTTCGCAAGTGTTGCGAAAGACTATACATCGTCGCTCGGCACTAAAAGGGTTAAACTCTTTATTCTTTGTCATACCATATTACGACGAGGCAGGCTCGTGGTGAACATTTTAAACAAAGTTTAACAAATATAAATATTATATTTTCCTTTTAACACACTAATTGCCCAATCAACAACCTCAAAAATTTCACAAAAACAAAGTAATTCATTTGATGAAGCAATAATTGAAAACTTGAAATGTACGACACATAGTTATCCTTCAACCTTTTTGTATTTTCCAGATATCAACTAAATTTAATGCAACGAATATATTAACGTATAAATTTATTTTTAAATATGGACAAATATCAGTGACATAACAGTCAAAGTATTAAGGCGAAGTCAAATCTTATTCTTTTGCAAACAGTATTTATGCTTTGAAGTAAATGTAACGGTATAAAAGATATAAATTGTCTTTTCTTTTCTGTGAGATTCTATGATTTTATAATTGTTTAATAACAGCCTAATAATAGTGTACAATAATTTTTAAATAAAATAATAGTTTAATAATAGCTTTAGATTTAGAGAAAATAGTATGGCAAGGGGTTAATAATGTGCGAATATTAAGAAAGTTTCGGAAAAGTCGATATTATTGGTACAAAATAGTTTCTCAAGTTTAAAGAGGTATACAAAATATACGAATGTCATTTATTACAACATTTTTAAATGTTAAAAAGATTACTATATACTTTACGCGAGCCCATGATTGTCCCTTGTGGGGTTAATCATTCTTGCGAGTGTTCGGGTGATCCTAAATTTCTATAATTTATCCATTATTTTGAGCTACACCTACTCATTTTTGCCATAAATCCATAAACTTCACAGTCTAGTAACGAGGGTGTTTTTAGTGCTTGAATAGGTCGATCATGGAACCAAAAGTCAAGGGAAAACGTTTAGATTGTGGCCGTTCGTTTAAAGCTTGTAATTTTTACAGCTTGGTAATTCCCATAATTATCAAGGTATACAGGGTGTTCAGAAATTTACTAGTCAAGTCTTTCTCGTAGACGGTAAGTGCTAAAAAACAATATTGCAGGGTAAAATGTTTAGTTTTCCGTAAATTATGTAACGGGGTAAATCAATTTTTAATATGTCATGTTCAATTCAATGAGAATTATTATACTTACTGATATTTATTATTAATATGTTTATACTTCATACTTAACGTGACTAATAGAATTTTTGTTAAAAACCTTTGCATAACAATTTAATTCGAACCCTTTCAATTAAAACTATTGCTTTGAAATAAAAATATATTGTTTCGAAATCATTTTGCAACAGTTAGGTTACCATTAGATATGTTAATTTATACTGAAGAGTTAGTCAAGCTCGGCATACGAAACCCGTGATGTTACCAAAGCGATATTTTCAGTGGTGAATAATTTAAAAACTAAGAAAATGGTAGTTGTCCAAAGAATACAATCCTTTTTTCCTGTAAAAAGAATTAAGTTTAGGCATTTATAAAAATTTAATAAATTAAGATATCAAAAAAAAATCGTATGGTACCTCAAGAAATATTCATGGTTGCGTTCACACAACAATTTCTTGCTTTCTTACGTTCCAGGGTCTTTTAGTGATAGATGTCATCAAAATAGGACTCGTTGAGGATAATGATCAGGCAATATTACCCTTCTTAATTCAAGAGGTTGTACTTTTACCAAAATCAAACAAGTCGCACGATTTATGCACCTTTCGGCATCGAATGCAGTTTATCATTAAACCTACCGAGCACTAAAATGTTTTCCTACAAAAATAAGGTTTAATTTCATCAGATTTTGTACAATTCTGATTACAATACACGATTAAATAAAACGATGAATTGATTCCTACGAAAACAATTTTCTAAATTTAATAATTGTGAAATGAGAACTCCGAAAACGGTCATTTGATCGGCTCTGTGATATGTTTAGCGTTAAGTATGACATCGAATAGAAGATCCCTCGATATACTTGTTTCAACTAAAAATAAATTTACGGGTCGTCGCGACGCGAGTAATTCGACCGAAGAAAGAATGTTTTGTTCGGTACACCTTGTCCGCAGCGTTGCCGTTTAAGGGGTCGTGGAAAAGAGTGCTCTCGCCATTACTCATTCTCGGTTCTGTTTAAAAATACCATGCGCGTGAAATATGGACCGAATCGAAGGTCTTCCGTAGAGAAGGACAAGGAAGACGCTCGAGTAGGGGTTCGTCGTGTCGATGAAAAATAAAGAAAGAGAGTAAGCAACCCTTGGTACCGACCAGGAGGGGGAGCTGTGACCTGTAAGCGCGTGACCCCTCGAATATTCGGGGACAATTAATCATAAGATGTCGGGGAGCAACATGCGTGAGAAATATGAGACAACGGCGTCGCTTCTGCTCCGGTCCATCTGCGAAACACGCTCCCAAGAAATCTCGAATAGCCAGAGAAAGATGGAGGACATTCGATGTTCTCGAAACGAAAACAAGAATGTTTACTCGGAAACGGATGCGCAATATGTCCGAACGCTTCGAGCGTCACAGAAGTGGGTAACTGTAATATAGAAGTACATTTAACACTAGAACTACCAAACCAGTCATTTTGACTGGTCCCTAGTTTTTTCTTTTGCAATTATTGAAGTTAGAAAAATGTATTCGTCAGAAATTTTTTGATGTACTTTAACGCTAGAACTACCAAACCAGTCAAAATGACTGCTCCCCAATTTTTTCTTTCGCAATTGTTGAAGTTATAAAAATGTTTTCACCAGAAATTTTCGGATGTGCTTTTTCGATGAAACCATATATTGCGATAAAAATTGTATGAAGTTCGGATAGGGAGAGTTTGGTTATTATTACAACGCAATGTTTATCGTTGGGTTTATTGTTCGATAGTTCTAGTGTTAATGACGTATACCTTATAATAAGAATTGTATGTAGTTTTAATAGATGCAATTTATATCGTTGGATTTATTGTTCGGTAGTTTTAGTGTTGAAAATAATTTGGCTAGAAGGCGTTGAAAACGTTGAATCATTGTTTTTAGAGCTGCCAACTTCTTGCTTTAAAGTGCACAATAGAGATCATAGAAATTGCTAAAGAATTATTTAAAGTTACATTTGCGATCACTCGTCGTTTATAATAATTAAGCTTGTTTTTATATACATTCATACCTTCGTTGAATGTCCATAAGCCTATTTTTCTTTCAACCACGATATTAACCCATTTCAAGCAATTTAATTGCAAAATTAAGGCACTTTTTGTCCTAGAATAGTTCCATTATACGCGGTTCATTTTCTTTCATGAGTATAAAATTTATTACTATTACTTGTATGTGTAACGCTTCAATTTTGACCGATTTATTAAATGCCAGCATAGCGATGTGAGAATTGTTTTGAATAATAGTTTGACAGATTTTTAGTGTCGCCTCAGAGGAGTCATGGGAGCGCTAAGGGTTAAAGTGTAACGAAAGTCGTCAGACTCAATTCGCATTTTAACCATAACGAAATAACCTGGTTAAAAATGGAGTTTAGAGTTATTTGCTACTGTAAGTTGCAAGAGGGTTGAAGAACGACTTCTTGGTAATTTTTGATTTTTATTATGTTGTTTGGAAAGCAATTTTGTTTTGTCGAGAAAAATAAGTCGATTATAGTTAAAATAAGACGGTTTTATTCGGTGATGCAGTGACTACTTTTTTCTACGATCTCTTTCAGATTGCTAGATCGACAGCCACGTTGTTAATTGATTAACTATTTGCACTCCAAGCAATTTTAGTCACACCATCGAGACACCTTTTCATGTAGAAAAATTATTACTTGTAGGCGCAACACCTCAATTTTTACCGATTTATTAAATGCAACCCTGGTGATGTAAAAATTGTTTTGAATAACGGTTTTGCATATTTTAGTGTCGCCTGAGAGGAGCCATTGGAGCGCTAAGGATTAATAGTTACGGATTAGCACGTCCAATGCATTTAGTATTAACCCTTGGAAAATTTGTCATTTTTACTATTTTATAATCGATGACGTTTAGGATTATCCATCGGCCTATTTATCAATCTTTTAAAATATATTTTTAGAGGAACCTCTCGCAGATACATTAACCTTTTCGTTGAGTTTCGTTTGACAACTATTCATTTAATTTAGCCGCTAAAAGCTGCGTAATTAAATTACGATATTCCTACTCTGGGTAAAAATAGACTCCGGCATCGCATACGGAGGGATAGTAGTTTCGGTCGCTTGACCTCCGAGGTTTGAAATTTTTAATATCTTAACATGTCTCAGATGTATATAATTCGAAACAAGACGATTCATATGCGATCCTATTTATTTGTACAAAGTAATATACCAAATCTGTAAATATGAAATCGGAGTTTGTCCATACGTGGCACTAGCTGTCAATATAGTTACTGTCAAACAGCGTCATTAACGCCATTTTCTTGTTTTCACATCTGATAAAGATTTTCAACTCACAACCGTACAAGTGTCATACAACAACATAGCTTTTACATTGATGATGATGACAGCATTGATTTTCTGTTATTATTTGAAGAAAATTAATCAATCACAGTACTTCAAGTGGTTTAAAAAATTAAAACGTGGCGATTTTCACGTAAGAAACGAAGAACGTGGAAGACCACAGAAAAAGTGCGAAGACAGCGAATTGCAAGCATCGTTGAATGAGGATGACGCTCAAACGCAACGACAACTCGCGGATCAATTAAATGTGACATGAAAAGCCGTCTCCATACGTTTGAAAGCTACATGAATGATTCAGAAGATAGGAAAATGGGATTAAAAGGCAACGCAAAGTGATTTTGCTTCGTGATAATGAACCATTCACACAGCAAAACCGGTAAAGGAAGCGATTGATGGATTTAATTGGTAAATACGTTCACACGCGGCTTACTCACTAGACTTGGCTCCATCCAATTATTATTCATTTGCATCGATGACACACACACTTGCTGAGCAGTTCACATTTTACAAAAATCTGCGAAAACGGCTTGACGACTGGTTTGCCAAAAAAAGGAACATTCTTTTCCGTGTGACATCCTCAAATTGTCAGAGAGTATATAAAGACGAATAAAATATTTTGTATCATTTTTAAACGATAAACGTGTATACTCTATACTGTATAGTCTATGTAAACATTCCGGTTTCATATTGACAGACCTAGTAAATTAAATTCAACACCATAGCCGAGTAATAGCTGTAATATTCGAACAATCGAGTTTCCCCGTTTAATTCGTATAATCGATTCACCGTGCGTCAAGAGTATTACTAATTCGTTTGCACCTGTATAAAGCCGAACCTATATTATCTGCTACGAAGGGAGCTCCTTAAATTCCGATTGTATCTTTATGACCACTTGTTTTGCGCAATCTGCGACCGTGCAACGTAAAGATGCTAAACAACCCCATCTCGAGCAAACTTCCAGCCAGTCCCCGATTACCAGCACAAAGCAAAGACGCTGGAACAAAAGCCTCTCTTTCTCGGCAGTGCCAGAGAGCAATCCTGTTTGTGAAACCATAAAGGCGCCATGTGTCTTCGCGCCTAGCGTTTCCTCTGAGAATTGATTACGCGCGGCCCCCCTCTCCTCGGGAACGTTCATTTTTCCGCCATCGGCGTCGGTGCCGAAAAAAATAAAAAGAAACCGAATCTTATCTGCGGATAGCGAAAGAGCAAACAACGCAGAATCAGCGAGCGCGTTCGTTTCCTCCTGCCGTCCAAACAAAACCGGGATCGCTTGTACCGGTCCCCGCTTGTTCTCCGGTGTCATGAATAATCGGGATCCACGGTGTAGGCCCCCTCTTTGCTCTCCTTTGCCCCTACTAGCGCATGCTATACTCCTCCTTCCACGGGGGCCGACCTTAATCCCGCATGAATATGTAGAAGTCCCGAAGTCGAGGCTAGTCCCTTTTCTTCTGCTTTTACGCCGGTGTATCATTCTTTGACGGCGATCATCGGCCGACACTCTTCCTATCTTTGATTCGTTATTAGCATAAAAACTCGTAGGAGCGAACGGACTCGCACAAGCCTACGGGATGAGTTAACAAGGGAACACATTCAGATGCGAAAATCCGATTTTGATGAAACTTTTATAGGAGTTACTAGCTTTATTGTTTAAACAAAAAACTTATTATTACCGAAGTTATAAAAATGTTTTCATTAGTAATTTTCCGATGTACTTGTTTAACACGTTCAATGCCAATCGAATTTTGCATGCTTCGAACAGGTTTCATTTGTTTCATTTATAGAAATGATCAGCGTTATTGAACAAAATTGTTAGTTACTAAAAACTGAAGTTTTCACCTCGTACTATAATCTGGTTAACTTTGGCAGTACTGCGTTAATGTTCAATGCTGTTAATTTATTGATAACCGTTCTTAAACGATGTAACGGTGCGGGTCATCGGTGACCCCCGTAGCATTCAACGTATTAATGAACCACATGTTACAGTAAAAATTTAATGAAGCTTGAATAGACGTAATCTTGTTATTGTCACAAATCAATTTTATTATTCGGTAGTTCTAGTGTTGACATTATTTAATTAATATATTTATAAATAAATTGTTCAATTAGTAGTAAATGTCTCGTTGTATTTTGCAATTATTGAAGTGGTTGCCTTCATAGAAATCGATTCAGATTACTTTATTCACAAGAGAACATATTCAGATGAAAAAATCTGATTTTGATGAAACTTTTTTGTGAGCCTATAGCTTTATTGTTTAAACAAAAAAGGTTTGTTAACATTTTCTTGCGCGACTACATTTCCCATTGAAAAACACACAATTTAAAAATAAATTCAAATTTTTCGACCTCTGGTTTCCGAGATATCTCAAAAATACTTTGAGAGATGTTTTCACCCCTTCAATGTGGATGGTTGCCGATAAAAAAGAAACACGTGTTGAATATTTTTCAAAGAACTATAAGCTCCCATAAGTTTCATCAACATCGGATTTTCGCATCTGAATATGTTCTCTTGTAAGTCTACGAATGATCATGCGGAAATTGTCGTTCTTCCATCCGAAACTAATTTTTGATAAGCTTTATGTTTGCTTTCTGACAGAAGTTGATTTACAGTCGTATCTGAAATAAGTTGGCACTCTTTAACGCTAGGACTATCGAGCACTAAACGAGACTAATGCACACTGCACGGTAGTAATAACAAGATTGCAATTATTACAATTTCCTGCAACTTTTATTTTGATGTGTGTTTTAATGATACAGATTATTTAAAAAGTTGTCGTGTGAAACGTTTGTATAATTTCAATGAATGGGAAAGAAACGTTGTGAAGTGGAAAGTAAAGGATGCGATACGTTATTCTTTTATCTGAGGATATAATAAAATTTTAAAACTTCATCGATACAGTGACTAAAAATTTGAGGCGGTTATTTGCATGAATTGATTTTTAGGACGTAATGGCAAATATCAATAAATAAAAACTAAAAAATTACATTGATACCTTTTTAGGCAAAAGGAGATTCGTGAAAATTTGTTTCTTGTTTTAGTTATTGTAACATGCTGCAAATTACGTACCAGTAATATTACATTCTTGTAATATTTCTTCTTTCTTGTATTTTATGATCTTTTTTGGCGGAAAAATACATAATTCGTAATCTATTGATGATATTTCTTCATATTTTAGTGAACAGAAGTATCCAATGAATTTATAATAAATCGTCTTAACTTTCTCTTGCCCTCGTTTCTAAACGAAATCTCATCTCGATCAAGTTTGGTCTGAGGAAACGCGTGTTACACTCGTCAGGGGAGTGAATATTCAAATGATTCTTGAAGAGCTAGTTTACAAGATACGGAATCGTAGAGAAATTTATTTGATCCGTGGAAAGTTTTATCAGATTCGAAATAAACGAAATATTTACTGGAGGATTCGTTTCATTGAGATTTCTATTGCATTTTGAAGAATATAAAAATTTCATTATACTTTTACTCAAAAATCGTAGATTTTAAAAAATTTATCAAAAGTGAGAAAAATATTAAAAAAGTCACAAAAATTGGTCATTGGTCAGTCTGCATATATAATACATGTGTGTGTTTCTTTTAATCGTGGAAAAATACATTAAATCTACCAGTAAACGGTAGAAATAAAATCATGCCATGCCGTATAAAAATGAAAAATATTTTATTTATTTATGGTGATTTCTTTACAGATTTCGTTACGGTGGGTGTTTCAATAATAAAATTTATTCCGCCATATCCCATGAAAGCGTCTTTATAATTTCAACAATTGTAAAAATGAAAAGTTGCTTATTCAGTTATGACACTATTGGTGTTTAAGATTGTGTACTCATTTTTATAATTCCAAAAAATATTCACAAAGTGGAGACTTTGATAGTGGGATACAAAAGCGACCACTAATAGACGTCTCACTTAACGTCATCGTTCACAAACCGCGCATCATCAGCCTCGTACTCTTAAAGGGATCCCATGAAAATCATCTGCGCAAGATTTACCGACACAGATTTCACCGGCAACAAAATGATAATACTAGTAATAATAATAAAAATGATTTTTACTACAATATATGATTAAATAAAGAAGTCTATTCAATCGATTCTTATATAGGCAATTTCATAACGTCGACAATTATAAAATAAAAAATCTGAAAACGGTTAGCATAGGTTTAGCATTAATCGACAGCTTTCTCGAACGCATCCTCGAATTTTGATCGTAGAGTTTCGAAGTTATAGCAGGCCTCTAACAAGTTCGAGTTTCTGGGACACTTTTCGTGCAACTTTTACTCGCCTCCGGTTCTTTAATAGAATTATGCGCGTTACATTTCGAGAAGGGTTTGCGGCGCCCTCGCAGCGGTTCTCGCGACCCGCACTTAATCAAATTTCCCCTAAAAGTACAACATCCCTTTCGTCTCAAGAGCTGCTCCTTTAATCCCAACGCGAGCGAAGCTGCTCGACCCGCCGCGAACCCGAGTCCGAGTGTATCCACTCGGAGCGGAATTTATGGTCGCAGAGGCCCTTAATAGAGACTTTCGAACTCGCTCCGGTGGTAATGGGAGGTAAGCAGGCATTATGCACTTAGCACTTAGCCGATGTATATGGCCGCGCGTAAACATACGGAACGGTTTCTCCGCTCTGCTTCGCTCTAAGGCCCGACAGCGTAACGAAAGACACGGTGACGCGCGAAACAGTTTCGGACTCGGGGGCTCGGGAGACGGTACCCGTCATAAAAGGGTTGACGGTTGTATATCACCACGAGAGAACCGTCGAACGAGGAACGGGGGAACCCGTGTTCGACCACGAACGGTGGCGTGATTTCTCGTGCCTCGGAGCTACAGGTGTACCTGCGGGGACAAGATAATAATTAGTCCCGATGTCCGGACACCGATACTCCTTTCTGCTCTTCTTCCTACGGTCTTTTTTCTGTCTTCTCTCTGTCTCTCCATCCCCCCTCCCCTCCCTCGACCAGGATAATAAAGCGGAACAACCACGCGGAGTCCATAAATAATGGCGGACCACGCGCTCCGTTCACCGCGAGATGCCACGATAATTGTTTTTTATTTATGCGACTAATTTCGCGACACCCTTATCGTTACTCATTGGTCGTTCCTTTATTTAGGCTTTTGTTCATCTCTCTCTTTTTTTGTTTCTCTCTCTCTTTCTCTCTCTCTTTCTCTGTCTGCCTTTACCGTTCAGCCGTTCCGTATCTTTGATCGATCATTTTTTCTCTGTTGGCGAACGAACAAGTAATGGCCGGCTCGCTGTTCGCTTCCGTATCGATGTTTAAAACAACGGTGAATCCGATACACGCCGTTTGTATCTACTTATTAATCGGAGGGAATCGATTAAAACACGATGGTCGCATCTGAACGCTGGATCTTTCAATTTCCGACCGCCTCGATACTTTATTAACTTTATTGATTCGCATCGGGCCGCGTTCCGCCGCGAGAAGAGGCTCGTTGCGACTTTTGTGCTCCTCGGAAGAAGATTCGCATCGATGCGTACTCGTCCCTAATGAAAACGCGGAACCTAGTTTCATTATTCGATCGGGAATCGAAATCTCGAAAAGTCGATTTCCTTTTTCTTTTTTTCATTGTTCATTACGAAAGACTTGTTCTCCGTGAACATTGTTAATGGGATCTAGATGTTCGCGTAATTGTGGAAGTTAGAGGACTGAACTAACAAGAAGACTGTAGGAACCATCATTCAAAACTTTAAAGCCGTTTATCTCGGGACTACAGTTTTATGAACCGGTGTACATTATAACTCCTGAATGGATGAATATTTTTACTTCGAATTTCAACTTAGCGTGTGTGCCATTCTTCACGGGGCGGAATTTAGACGTCAATGTCGAATCATTTCGAAGTGATTCGTAAAATGTTAACGACCACTTTTGTCCACGCGAAGACGAATTAGAAAAGTTGATTTATAATTCTTGTCCAGAATTTTCGTCCGAATTCTATATAAATATTATACACCCTAACGTGTATCGATTTTAAACAATTACTTTTCTTGAAAAATAATAAAATAAATTTTCTTTTATAACTTCAACAAGAGGCAATAAAGTTTTAGTCTGCTTGATTGTAAGTTTTGATCGTAAGAGAGGAGAGCCAAATAAAAATGTTTTTAGTTTCTTGACAATTTCAATACGCTGAAAATAATATATTGGTATTTTTCAATTCTTAAAATATTAAAAAAATTTTGCTTAATCAATTTCCTCATGAACGCGTTGAACGTCATGAACAAACAAAATTTGTTGGTTTCTCATTAATTACGAAGCGACGAGAGACAAAATGGATCGATTTCTAGAGCATCTACCTACCCAGATAAGTGTTGCAACGTGACTCGAAACTGTGACACTTAAGCAGGCAATACTGTATAATTCGAAAGACTACAAAATTGGTTACGAACTAGGAATTACTTGATACTTAACCCATTGACTGCCAGCTACGAGATATCTCGTAGTGGGTGCTGCAAGTTTAGATTGGCTACAAATGGCTATCTGAGTTAGGAACTATTAGAAAGGATGAATGAAAAATGTATATAGTGCAGAGAACATATTGATTATCAATTTTAGTAACTTAATATTATTATATTTTGTAAAACTTCATGTTTTCTTTAAAATAAAACCGTGGCACCCAGGGCAAGACGAGCTAAATGGGTTAAACTTCTTCTATAATTTGAATATACTACCGAGAGGAGTCCTCCCCGGAACGCCCTGCTGGAAATAATCGGGACAAAACTTTTCAACAGACCTAATAGAATCAATTAGGTTATTCGGTTGTTAGGATTGTTTTCAGGACGGGGAAAACTCTGTCGCTGACCGAGGAAATCGTTGACAAAAGGCAAACGTCAATTAACCTCGGGGTGGTGAAACTGTGGCATTGTCGTCGTCACCGTGAAAAAAATACCGGTGCTTACGGCCACGGCGACAGGAGCCTGGCTTTCGAGGCGTTTAGGGTTGCATCTTGTCGGCTTTATGACTCCGGGGACGACCATGTCCCGGTCGAAAGCACGGGACAATGCGCCCGTGAAAGAGAGCCAAAATAGTTTAGTTTTATTGGTATTGGCGGCGGGCGAGGGTTGCAGGAGTACCGTTTTTATCGGGGTTCGCTCCTTACAATGTTTGCATACACGATTTGTCACGGCCATTGCAATGTCGTAAATTACCAACGAGGAAACCTTTCGGCGTCGAGTCCGAAAAACGGTACCGGAAACGAACAACTTTCCCCGTCCGCTAAGAATCGTGTCCGGTGTCACTGTCGATCAATTTTGGCTCTTAGTCTTTCATTCACTCTT
Organism: Agapostemon virescens; assembly: GCA_028453745.1. Taxonomy (NCBI): domain Eukaryota; kingdom Metazoa; phylum Arthropoda; class Insecta; order Hymenoptera; family Halictidae; genus Agapostemon; species Agapostemon virescens. The sequence continues at coordinate 10,041,443 of CM052097.1, forward strand.
TCATTTTGTCGGCACTGCACAACTTTATCACATTATGACCCTTCAGACGAATTTCTAGTTCTTCACTTTAGAAATGTGCTAGTGCGATTAACCCTTTGAACTCCGAGCAATTTCAACACTTTTAGTGCCGAGCGATGATATATCGTTGCGTATCCGATGACGCCTTAGTATTTGCATTTTGAGGGAACTCTACCTCAAAACAAATTTATAAAATGTTATATATGGTCTAATTTCATTGCAAAAGAATGGAAAAAATTGTTTTTGGGCTTAATTTGTTAAAAAATAATGTATACCAGATAAAATCTGGGGTAAGCCGCGAACCTTAGCAAATTCGTTAAATTGGCTAGATATTTTTCGCATAGGTATGATTTCGTTCGGCACTAAAAGGGTTAACCATTTGCATTCCAAGCCATTTTAATTCCAAAATACCAGATATTATTTTACCTACAATAGTTCCATTGTACATAGTTTATTTCCTTCTATGCACATCAAATTTATTACTATTACACTTTAGTTATTACTATTACTATTACTATGTAGAAGTTGTTTTCAATAATATTATGGCAATTTTTAGTGTCACCTCACAGGAGTCATTGGGGTGCTAAGGTTTAATTCCAAAATCGAGACACTTTTTGACCTAGCATAGTTCTATTCTATGAGAGTAATTTTCTTTCGCGCATTTCAATTTTTACTGCTATTTTTTAAATGCGAGCACAGTGATGTAAAAGTTTTCTGAATAATAGTGTGGCAATTTTTGGTGTCGCCTCAGAGGCGCCATTGGAGCGCTACAGATTTATTTACATTATGTATTACATTTGTTAATACATTACATTATTTATTACATTATTTACCGGTATTTTGCTATTCATCATAATCATTTTTAATAATGTCGTGCTGTACCATAAGAAAGCTTAGAAATATTTTTTACATGATAATACCTAACGAAATTATCGAATTACGTTACTGGGGGTGACTAGTTGGTTTATAATTAAAGTTGCCATTGCTGTTGAATGTTTTTTTAATTTTTAGACATTCTTCAAGTGTCTAATACAATTATCTGTAGGCAGCATTTATACAGGTTATCCTATAATTGTTGTACTTCCTCAAAAGTGGTAATTCCTGGGGAAGCACAAAATAATTTTTTCCGTTTCAAAAATGATCCTCGCGGTTATGTTGAAAAGTTATTAGTGAAAAACACGGATCGATCAAAGCGCGGTTACAGCGGGCGTATTCCAACAGGGCGACAGACTTCGCTGAGCTTTTGGCGTTGCCATTGTAACCGCATTTTGATTGGTTCGTATTTTTCGTTAACACTAGGTTTAGGGGATGTTTCGAAACGACGCGTCCTAATACTCTTTATTCACGATTATTTAGCATGCAAAATTATACAAAAGTGTATATTATTTAAACAATGTCGAAAAATTTCAAGACACCTCACCATTTTTATAACGCAAATTAAAATATTTATTTAAGTGCACCGTAAACCTTGCGTTAACCCTTTTGCTACTACGGCCGACTATAATCGCTCTCTAAAAAACGCCAACGACACACTATGAGCGACTGTAGTCGCTCTGCATAAAATGCCGCACATTATGCAATCAAATATCAATGATAAAATTTTACCTACAGTTACTTCGGTAATTTTTAAACGAAAGTCTCCTTTTCAAATAAACATCGTCAAAACAATTCATCGAGCGGAGATATTGCTCGTATCGAAAGGGTTAAGGGCAAAGGAAAAAGTTTTCTTAAAACAACCCCAAGAATAAAGCTTCTCGGGAAATTTAAACATTTTTAAAACACCTACTGTATAATTATTCTGATTACCTTGCAATTGACGCAAACAATTCCGATGTTCCATATAAATCCGCGGTCTACGGGTCTCCTGATTGGAGCGAACTATGATTCTACGTCAGAGTCGACCCATGCACTGCAAAGGGTTGAATGTCTCTCTTTGTATACGCGCAGATCGATAGCTAATCGAACAACTTCGTAAACTCGTTATTACGCTGTTACCGATTCCGGGTTGGTTATAGAGATCCGCGGTTTCCGGTGGCGCCGGTTTCTGATTTTCTGATACCTCGAATTAATTGAAAAATGATATTTTACATCAGATTCCCCGTAACAAATGAGAGTCGCCATTGTTTTATTCGAGCCTTTGTTTTATCGACGTGAACGCTTGCGGGGCCGGGCTTTAATGGCCACCAGAGGCAATTAAAATAATGATACGTTTTCCGTGTATATTTCCGCGGGCCACGTTGCGCGCACCACCGCCGAATTCATTAGAATAAACTCCGCCGTCTCGAGTTTATTTCCGCGCAAAGCTCGGTGAAATAGTGTTCGAGATAGTGGACAGGAAAGTCTAGAAAGTTTATCTCGCGCACACACCGCCCCTATAAATAATATTTCGTTGCGACGCGCGCGAGAAAGCACGCGCGCGGGTGTGCCGTGTGGCGACCAGGTGCCCGGCGGGAATAAATTCGTTGAAATATTTGCTACTTGCCGTTTGAAATGTTATTTAAGATTCGATGGAAAAGGCCCGCGAAAGGTTACAATCGGCGGTTCTCACGAACCGACCGGGCGACGGCGACCGGTGACGGCGTAACTTGGAAACGTGTACTTTCACGAAACGCGGGCTCGTTTCGCGAAGAGTGGAACTTAATTTGTCGAAAATTGGATAGAAGTAGAATAAACGGGGAAATGCATGCCGGATGCGTGAAGTTCGCGGCGGCGGATTCGGAGCTCGTGGGAATTAGCATCGCACGCTCGCCGAGAAAAATCAGCTCCGAAAAGGGAACACAACCGGGCTCGATTCTAAAACTTTCAAGACTTTATGCTTACACAGAAGTATTAGGAGTAAGTAGCTTGCTATACCCATGGTTCGACACTGTTTATACATAATAGAATTAGCGCTTGACATCAGAGATTTGTCAGTTAACCCTAAATCCATCGAGCATATTATGAAAGCGACAAGATTTAATTTATTTGGATTTCTATTACAATATGCGATCGGATAAAGAAATATATTGTTGCGGAGGCTCAGCCTCGCCGGTGAATACGTATCAAAAACTCTTATATCTAAACAACTCTTTATTCTCTGTCAACGGACAGTGTCTAGAAGAATGATAAAGGCGCGTGCTCTAGCTTCAACGACTCGAAAGATTTGTCTGTCGTCTTTCTTCTTGTTAACCCCTTGCCCTACAACAGCGAGTCAGACTTGCGATCAAGATTTCGAACTGAATTATATAAACATGTAATTCCTTAACCCTCTATGGGACAAATTTTTGTTTTTAATCCAGAAAAAGTGGGGGAATGAAAAATTAGAAATGATAAATCTATATATGCAAATGAAAAAAAATTTTCCGTTTAACCCCTTGGCCTACGACACATTTTACAATAACAAAGATTACATTTTCTTCGTCCTCCGTAGAACGACAAAAAGAAAAGACAAATTTGTAGTTACCGTGTACCCAGGTATTCTCCAATGACCATATACGATCAACAATTAAATAAAATGTTATTTCCGTTTAAAGAAAATTAAGGAAATGCATGTTTAGAAGATTCAGTTCGAAATCTTGATCACGAGTCTGAATCGTTATTGTAGGGCAAGGGGTTAACACTTTAACTGCCCAACCAACAGCCTCAACAATTTCACAAAATCAAAGTAATTTATGTAATGCAGTAACTATTGAAAACTTAAAATTTCTGAAACATAAATTATCCTTCAACCTTCTTGTAGTCTTCAGATGTGAACTAAATTAAGTGTAAGGAATATATAGCGTACAAATTTATTTTTAAACATGGACAAATAATTCTATCACCCATATATGGGTGACATGACAGTCAAAGTGTTAAACAATTTTATTGCAATATATTTACTATATGTACTATTTAATATATAACAACGGCCTACAAAGTTTGCACTTCTGTGCATAAAAGCTTAAGCGTGAAATTCCATAAAACAATTTGCACTTGACGTTAAACATTTTATTTTTGAAATCTCTTTGTTGGATCACATTGCAGTGCATACATATTGGTATAGTCAGCTATGTTGCTTATAATTTCCTTGTCAAATAGTTTTCGAAAATAGGTCACAGGAGAATGGGGTGCTTCGGGGACATTAGGGCAATCTCCTTTCCAAGGGCGATAACAACTATTATTATTCGTCTGGGATAGTGGTTGCCAAACTATTCTTTGTGGTCCTGCATCTTCCTCATCTGACGAGGATTGAGTACTAAATTCTTCGTCACTGTCAATGACATTTATCCGTCGTCGAGGAAATACTATTACATCTTCATCGGACTTGGAATCTAATAAGGAATCATCGGATCTATTACCGCTAATGCGTCTAATTCTAATTCCTCTGTTATTTCTATCTGATTTTGTATTCATATTTTGGGTATATGATGTGTAAATCTGAAAACAGGAGTAAGCACAAGCTTTATCCTAAATGTACCGAAATCTGCCATAATAGCCCACTGTAACCTCAAAGTTACAAAACTGTATCATAAAAAAAACAGTAACAAATTGAAAATTGAAATGTAAACAAATAGGTTGTTATTGATATACGAACCCAGATCTATTATGTGCACTATTTTTAGTTTGGTAATCACTGACAAAAGCACAAATAATATCAATTGGATCAAATGGTTTCGCTTATTTTTACTGCAGACAGTTTTCACAGCATTTATGTTGTTATTACAGGTTGATGAGCCTAGCAACGGTCATAAATATTAATATTAGTTGTCTTGGCAACGATTTATGCACCATCTCATGAAAAAAGCTATAATTATTTAGTAAAATGTCGATAAAGTAAAATGTGACCTAAAAGTTACACGGGTCCATAGAGGGTTAATTTTCATTAAACGGAAATTACATTTTATTTAATTGTTGATCGTATACGGTCATTGGAGAATAGCTAAGCACATAGTAACTACAAATTTGTCTTTTGTTTTCGTCATTCTGCGGAGGACAAAGAAGGTCTAGTCACTATTATTGCAAAATAAGTCGTAGGCCAAGGGGTTAATAACAACCCCGTTGGCCGGATACCACAATATCGATCCGACGGAACTTCTCTCGATCTCCGCAATCGACAGCTTCCATCGTAACAATATATTGCAATATTGATCCAAAATAGTCCTAGTATTGGTTCCTGGGTCTCAAACCAGAATGCCAACCCCATCGGCCGTGTTACCGATTCGAACTCCAAGTTTCGTGGCAAAATTTTACGGTACTTCGAAACCTCATCATCGTTCAATTTCGGCGATCCACATGTTCGTGGAAAGAGGATCGAGGGTCCCTGGATCGTCGTGGAGATCCTGGAGGATAGCTCCCGTGTGTTCAAGGCCGCGCCTCGTCTTCCCCGTGGCGGACAATTATTTAAAGGGGAAGCTGAAATCCAAGGGCGAAACGAAACGAAACGAAACGAAAGGAAAGGAAACGGACGAGTGTGTGGATGGAGCGAGGAGACCGTAGGCAAAACGAAGAGTTTTCTGACTGGCACCGGACTGTAGGGATACGCCGTAGCCCGGACAGAGGAGAAAGAGAAAGATCGGTTCGAGCCCTGGAGAGGGATAAGAGCAGAAGGAGAGAAAGGAGGGAAAAGGGAGAGAAAAAAAAAGGAGCACACACCACCACCCGCTGGGTTGGACGAGACGCATGCGTGCGATCCCATGCCCATGGCGTTCCATGATTCCTCTCGTTCCTCTCCCCATAGATTTTTCGTTTCCAGTCCCTCCCTCTCAGGTCCCCCCTTTTCTCCTTCGCCCTTTTCTCGACACGATTTTCCTCCCGTGAACTTTCCCGAAGTCGAAATTCCGTGAAACAACCGCGGCCCCGATACGAGAAAAAGAAAAATCGAGGGAAGAAAGTTCTTTTCACCCCCGTCGAGCCTCCCGCAACCCCTTCCTTCCCTCACGGGCTCTCGTTCCCTTTTTCCCGAACGAGACGGACCGATCCGACGCGTAGGACGCGAACGGCTTAACCCGTCCACCGGATCGCGAACGGACGATGTCTAGATAAAAAAGGCATTTACATATTTTTCGAACGGCCGGTCGGCTGGGAACTTGACGCCCCTCGGTGTCCGTAATGGCAGACGCCATTGTTGTGGATCGCCGTGCTCGTTTTTCGAGATGCTTCCCCGTAATTTTTCATCCCCGGCGTTTACTCGACGCGCAGCGGAGTATTTATACCGTAAATGAAAAATTTATTGACAACGCGTTGTCTTGGATCGTTGACATAGAAATTATTCCTGTGCTTTTTCTTAAAAGTGAAATGGTTTTATGACAACGTTTCTTAATTAAGAAGAATTTGAGACTGATTATATTAATCAGTCTTAACTTACAATATCGGTAGCGAGAGAGTCAACGTTAATCTAAATTTACTTGTGGTTATATTATTCGTAGTTATAAATTGAATAATTGTCAGCTATAACTTCAAGTGGGGCCGCATCAGCCCCAATAGCTCACTTATACTTTTGAAGATAATAAGGAAGATGCTTCTTAGTGTGATCGTCTCAAAACATCTACTCCTATGAGAGGATACTAGCAATCAAAACAATTACAAAACATGGAAGACTGACGCCATCTGACGTCTTCTGTTTACGACGCGTTAATTCTTAATTAGCAAGAAAATAAGCGTTTAGAAAGAGAATGTCGTGTCGACGCTCTAGACACGAAGAAAACTGATATGCATCGCTGCGAGACACTTGAACTTGACTATTATTTGTTTAACAAGTGAGATTAGATATAAGCCTGTGTCATTTTCAGTCTATCGCAGTCAAGTATTAGTGTTAACACTAAACCTGCCATCAGTGGTGAAATGACCATATCCAAACTTTTTATGTTACAGTTATGAAAATTGTAAAAATACTTTCATAAGAAATGATTGAACAAGTACCTTCAGCTGAGCACGTATACTAAACCACGAATGTGTCCGACCGGTTTAACAATTAATTGTTTGAGGCATCAAAAAAAGTACTTACATTACATATTCGATAATGCTTTGATTCCAGTATTAAGGTGTAAGTGTCCCAATTATGCACGTAACATTTGAGGACGTTGCATTAATGTCAATAATAGTTATAAAATATTTCTTGGAAACATCGACGATGCGAAGGTCACATTTCTACGTCCACGTTCCGCGTTTCTACATAAACTACGTAACTAAATAAACATTGCAGCAGTAAAATGGAGTGTAAACATTAACGCGATCAGTTGATGTAGCGCACTTTCCGTGATCCGTGACTATTGGCAACGATATTCCAGATATTTTTTGGGATTGCGCAGACTCAACGTTAACCTGTGACACGAGCATTGTTTATTAACCTCTTAGGTACGGCTAAATTTTGCGCAGGGCTGTTTCTCTGTACGGCAGAGTACGTTGAAACGAAGTTTCCAATAACTAAAGTATAACTTTTCTTAAAGATATGAGAAACTTGATATGAGAACTTTAATAATTGACTTTAATAATTAGTCATGCACTTGGGTGTGCTCAAATCACTATAATGGCGCGTCGTAATAGAAGATGACGTTCTCGAAAGCTATAGTGGCGCATCAAGCCCAAGAGGTTAGGGGAGAATACACTTTAGAGCGCCTAAAAAATAGTGATTTTTAGGAATTTTTTTCTCGATAACTACAAAGCGAATCATTCTTAAACTTTCATGATATTATGTTCTATATTTAAACAATACAAAAAATTTTCTATTTTAATGATTAACGTATTTTTTTCGCAATATTTATAAATCTTCACAGCTCCACGCCACGCGCATCGTCAGTTTGTGTACATTCTAGAGCATCTCATTTTCATCTGAAACAGGAAAACAAAAGTGTTTTTTAATCCTTATAAAATTATCTCGTCGATGAACTAAAAAAATTACAACAAAATGCACAAATTTTGAGCTTTATTGAAAAAGTTACGATTTTTCGTTAAAAATTTCGACTTTATAATGTAAATTGAAAGGAAAAAATGCAACTATTTAGGAATTTTTTTAGTTCATCGACGACATTTTATCATTACCTAACGAAAAATCGCCTTAGGAGCTAAATTGGTCCAATAGATTGTTCTGTATCGTGTACACAAGATTCAGAAATATGATATTGAGAAAAACGCGTTTAAAGTTTTTCGACTGTTGGAGTAGTAGTTATTGAACACTTACTTCTGGAGGAAACTAATCCGCTATACCAGGGTCATATAGTAAGCTTTCTGTGGCTTCAAAAAATTCATTTTGCTCCATTTGGTGCATCCTACGAGAGATTTGTGCCTTTTTTGTGCTGCTTTGTCTGCGGCGTTCCTGTTTCGTTATGCGCTGCGCGTCATACGTATCGGCAAAGAATTTGCATTGTTGCCCGATATTAATATTTAATAC
>CM052097.1:10052699-10072868 GCA_028453745.1 Agapostemon virescens
TTGAGATTTGTAACCAACCCCTTGAAGAGCTTCGGAATATAAACATTTTACATAAGTTGAAGCAGTGAACTTGGATTTTGGAATCAACTATTTTTTATTCCGATACATTCATTTGAAATTTGTAATTAAGAATGTGGAAAACCTCGGAATATAAATTTTTATGTAAATCGAATCAGTGATTTTGGACTTTGGAATCGACCATTTTGTATTCTGACATTTTCATTTGAAAGTTGTAATTAAGAATGTGAAGAACCTCGAAATATAAATTTTATGTAAATTGAAGCAGTAATTTTGGATTTTGGAATCGACCATTTTGTATTCTGACATTTTCACTTGAGATTTGTAACCAACCCCTTGAAGAGCTTCGGAATATAAACATTTTACATAAGTTGAAGCAGTGAACTTGGATTTTGGAATCAACTATTTTTTATTCCGATACATTCATTTGAAATTTGTAATTAAGAATGTGGAAAACCTCGGAATATAAATTTTTATGTAAATCGAATCAGTGATTTTGGACTTTGGAATCGACCATTTTGTATTCTGACATTTTCATTTGAAATTTGTAATTAAGAATGTGAAGAACCTCGAAATATAAATTTTATGTAAATTGAAGCAGTAATTTTGGATTTTGGAATCGACCATTTTGTATTCTGACATTTTCACTTTAAATTTGTAATCAACAACTTGAAGAGCTTCCTAATATAAACATATTACGTTAGTCGAAGCAATGATTCCGGTGGCACCACATCATTTTCTACATTTCGCAAGTGCGGACCAGTGTGCGAGGTGTCGCGCGAATTCGTTTCTTCGAGCGGCGAAGGGGGTTGTTCGCCGAGAACGATGGTCGTCGAACGGTTTCCTGGATGGCGTGATTAAACGACGATCGAATCGAACCGGCCGGAGCCGAATTAATTAAACGTAACTGTTCGGCTGATGTTGAGGAATGATCGCGCTTGGCCAGATACACCGATAACGACCGTCCCTTACGTGTCCGGTTATCATTCCCGCGCGACTCTTAGGTAGGTCGACGTCGATCGATGGGTGAGGTCGTTTAAATCCTGGGACAGGTGTCGCCCGCACCTGTCATTCCCGGGAACCCGGTGCTGTGCTCCCGTGTTTCCTCGGCGACGCTATCCAACTTTGACCTCTCCAGACGCGACTGCGACTCGACGGGGCCCCGTCTCTCTTTTCCTCCCCGTTACCGTTTCCTTTCTCGCTTTCTTTTACGTTTCTTTTCCCGTGGCCCGGACACGCAGCTGACCTTCGTTGACTCACGATCAGATAGACCTTAACTTTTTCCTACCCGCGCCAAGCGCCGTGCAGCACACCGTTGGAGAACGTAACCGCGCGAGCGCACGATAAACGGAGAGAGTTCGTCCATTATATTCATTTCCAAGGGAGCGCGCGGAGCGGTGTCGTTTATTTGCTTCATTAGGCGAATTCGAGGCGTCGTTCTCGAAAGTTAACGAGGACAGCCACGATAATCCGCTCTCCGCGAGACACGTTAACCTCGTTTGCGTACCTATTACAGGTGAGCCTGGCCTGTAAGGTAAGCCAAGCCTCGATGTGTCTCTCCGGCCCTCTGCCTCGTCGTTTCTCTCCTTCCTTCCTCTCCTCTTTCACGACTTGTTTCACTCCCCTCCTCTGTACACCTTCTTTTCACGTCGATTCGGAACCCGGTGCTCTTACACATGGACGACACTCGCCGACATCTGCATCCGAAGCGTAGGCGACCGCACCAATGTTTGCGCCTGGCAGACGCGTCGATGACGATGACTACGACGACGACGACGACGACCACGACAACGCACCGTCCGCTACGCAACCCCCGAGCCCACGCGTCTATTTTCATTGGCTCTTAATTGTGTTTTCTCAGTTGCCGTGTAACCTGCTGTTACAACGCGAACCGGTACACTTTTAATTCCCGCCGCCTCGACGCGCTGCCATTATCACGTGGAAACGGATGTCATCGGTGTCGGCTGTTTAGACGGCTAGCAAACTTCGCGCGAAGGGTCTCGCAATTAATACAACCAGGGGAATACTTAGTCATCGAGCGAGCCGGATGAATTATTGCTTGGCGAGGTCGATACGTTTCGAATTCTTCAAACGATTAGGCAAACGGCGTGACCGAGCGCGATCGAATAAGGAACAAGGCTTTAACGATCGTCTTGCGAAAAGGCGCGTGGCTGGCAACAACTACGGCGGGTCTCCATTTGTTCGAACATGCAACGTCGGAATGTTCAATTTACCGATCTCGTAGCTGAGCTTCCATTGTGGCGGAGTAATTGATCGTAGAATATGCCGCTCATCCGAACTCGTGGCTAGACTGTCGGTTTTCGCGGTGGAATAAAAATGTGCAACGATGTGGTAGGAAGTCATAAGCAAAGAGAAGGGAAGAGAAAGAAACGGATCGACTTAGATCGCAGAGATAAGAAACAAGTTAAGGTAGAATTGCATTGGTTAGGTTTACGTAAACCAAGTAAAGCAAGTCCAATTTCTTCGCCGCCAGGCTGACGTAAATAAATGAAAGAAATCTATCGAATCGATTTCCGTGCTGGTATTTTTATAACTTCTGAAAACTGAAAAGTGTTATTCAACTGGCTGCGCTGGGTATGGCATTAAACAAAGTTTGGAAGGCTTGGGAACCGGCCTGGAAGGTGGGACCGGAAGGGACACCGTTCGAGGGAGAATAGTTCGTTCGAGGTATGAAAGAACGCGTTGTCCATGCGCGTTAGAATTGAGCCGGGGTGGTGCGAGTTTAAATACGGCAGCGGGCTCCGCGACGGCTTTACCGCTCGCTGTAAAACAAATCCTAATCTCTTGACGTTGCTACCGTGCCACTATCTGCTCCGCTTGTTTGCGCTAGAACCGGCTATGCCAACGACAGACGAGCTGTGTACAGTATAATAGTATGGACGCACGAAGACGATGCGCCGCGGAGCTTGAACGAGTTTGATAAAGCTGAATTTAATCTCGGAGGAGGAGCGTGGGAGCGGAAGACCGTGTATAAGCAGGTTCAACACGGAGGTAATTGAAACGGGAACGGAATTTTAGTCGAACGAATCGTATTCCGAACGCGCTGAAATCGTCGCCGAACGCTCCGCCATTTTCTCTTTCGTTTCTTTTTTCTTTTTTAATTTCTTAGGCACGATGCGCCACTATAGTGGCTTTCCGGATGCCATCTTATATTACGATGCGTCGCTATAATGGCTCGAGCACACTCAATTGCATTATTATTTATTAAATTAAATTATTAGAGTTAAAGTATATGTATCATATCTTTAAGAAAAATTACAATTTAGTTATCAAAAACTTAATTCCTATGTGCTCTGCCGTACAGAGAAACAGTCCCGTGCAAAATTCAGCCGTGCCTAAGAGGTTAATATTCTACACACCGATCGCTAAGACATTACCCAATAATAATTCTTTTGCAGTAAAAATCGGTTGTCAAATTTGACCGAAGGATTGTGTCACCGACATGCGACCGACGTGACAGTCAAATCGTTAATCATGGAAAATTATTTCTGATTGAAACAAGTTAGATAATTCAGTTACTCTAATACGGAGTATATTAAACTCTTAGGCTCGATGCGCCACTATAGTGGCTTTCGGGATGCCATTTTACATTACGAAGCGTCATTATAGTGGCTCGAGCACACTCAATTGTGCCCATAATTTTGAAAGTGGTCTAAGTCATATATTTCTTGTTTCGAGATATTTAATGAATTGCATTTGAATAAATTAAAAAATATTTTTCCATTATGCGACATTTTAATTTATAATTTTATTAGTCTTGATTAATGGAAATTTATTATGAATATGAAATTTTGTGTGAATTTCATACGAAAATGTAGTTTTTAAAGTTTGAACTGCCTTAGACTATTTTCAAAATTAACTGAATGTCCTATAAATGACTTAAAGCAATAAAGAACTATGAGTTTTATTTGAAACAATAACTTTAATGAAATAATTCATGAACATTTATTAATTATTTTTAAAAAGTAATCCATTTTTATCATTTCGAGTTTTTAAGATTCTTAACATGTTCCTGAAAAACTGGAGGGATGTATGGTAGTAAACACATAATATCTTTATGTTTTTCTTCCGTCACTGGTCTAGTGGTGGTGTATAATGGAAGTAATTTAATATTTCCGTATATTCTTGGTCTTCCTCTTTTAGGTGAAAGATCCAAAACGTGGAATTTAGAATCATCTAAAGAAGTTTTATAGAACATTTTATAAGGTTCATTTTTCAAGAATCTCATCCATTGAATTTGCAGCCAAGAGACAGATCCACCCGCGGTATTTTTTACTCTTCTTGTTATTGACTCTTCTAGTGATTTCGTTGAAATAACATCCGGCTGCATTCTTCTACACTTTTCTATCAATTCATAATAACGCTCAGGGTTGTATAAGTAATTTGCTTTTTTTATTTTCATTTCTATCAACCCAAAATCACGGTCATTCGGTAGAAAGGAATGACCTGATACCAAAAATTTGTGGTCTACTGTTTCAATATTATTATTTGATGACTGAGCAATTTTCATCCATGTCAATGCTACTTTAATGTTACGATTTTGGCCTGAACAAGCATCACTGTAAGCTATTACGTGTTTTTGAGTAGCTATATCCTCCATATACAGAGGGCCATGCGTCATTTTCAAGTTATGTTTATATAATTTCTTTAAATTTTTGACTTAGTCCACTTTCATAATTAACACTAAATGAATTCCATATAACGTTGAAATTACAACCACTATCTAATGGTTCATTTTTAACGATATCGTAAAACTTACATTGAATAAATTTAGTTTAAAATAATGTGGTGTGAAATAACTGATAAACTCATTTTTTTTTAATTTTGACTTAGACCACTTTCATAATTATGGGCACAATTGTATTCCCACATGTAGTTTTTCTAGCCTGTGTAGATCAGCTGAGAAGCACAATAATTGTTGTTACATAGTATAAAAAAATTGTGGTATTATCGTCGAATACACAGTAAAATAATGACATAGGTAATTGGTGCAAAACCGACTCGAAAGAGAACCGGTGACGCAATCCTTTGTCTCTCTTCTCCTAATTTTTTCCACGAACGCGTAACATCCATAGTCGATAGTTGACAGGGTTGGACTGTCAATGAGATCTTCGGGAGAGCATGATCGGTTTAGGAGATGGCGGAGGCACAGTTTAGGCTCGCGAAACCGAGAAAGATCGCGAGAGAAACATCTGCGGGGCTAGTTGCACGGTGGACGCGACAGAATCATGCACATGAGCATGAGCGAATCCGTGGTGCACGGTGGAACGGAGAGAATGGAAGGAGCGGTCCTCTTGTTCGGGGCCCTTCCACGTTGCACCGACTACCAAGATGTTTATGTAGATGAGAGAACGGGCCCGATCGTCGTCGACGACGAGGATCCAACGATTCCGGCCGCGGATGCTGCGGCATCCGCGCTCGTGGAGGACAGAGAAACAGGTTGTTTCGCGTAAATATCGAGTGGGATCGAGATCGAATGAATCTTTCGGGTCGGCAGCGTAGCAGGTAAAAAGAAGGCGAGCTGCTTATGCCGGCGAAATTAACGTTTAATTGCCGTTCGAACGTTTCATAAAACGCCCGCAATTACGTATATCAATTGAATCGCCTGCAAATTGAGCGCACGGAGCTTTATGTCGGTCGTGAAGTTTCGAGAGTTTAATCGTATTTTTCGCGACGGTTACGGCGGCGTTTCGTCGTCGCAAATGCGCGCTTCGAATTTGCATTCCGGGAATTACGCTCTTTTTACAACTTCTTCGAGCTCGCCCGTCCATGTCGGCTTCTCGTCCCTCTCATTCGCGACGCTGCGAATCGAATCGCGAACCTTCGTCGAGCGAATCGAAAGTCCGGACAACGTTGCGAAAGACGTTGCACGACGAAATTCTCCTAGTACCAAACACATGATTTTTTCCTGAAATGAATAAAAACAAACGCAACGCTTTGTCCGTTTCGTTCTGTGTTATTTACAAATTAGAAATACTAGAAATTATAATAAAATTAAGAGTAGCAGAACTTTATGTGGTAATGAATTTGACTTAACATTATACCGTGGTCGTATGATTTTAGTACCGGATAAAGTAAGAATTACTAATAATTTGCAACAAACGCCTCTTTTTTTGATAACCCAAATATTGTATCCAATTGCTACGACTGAAAACAAATTCGTACATTGCTGAATGTTTTTGTGTTTTATAACTTGCTAAACGGTAAATTTGGTACGAATAAGTACATCTTTCGTATGCAAATTACAATGGAAAAGTTTATAATAATGACACAATTTTTGCCTAGAATGTACTAGAATGCACTATAATATTCCAGAAGATACTAAAATGTACTAGAACATCCCAAAATGCACTAGATTAAAGGAGAATATACCTACATATGACATAACATAGCAGCATATAGAAGAATATACTAGAATGTACCTGGATAAACAAGAAAATACTAGAATGCACCAGGATATACAAGAATTGACAAAAATGTACTAGAATGCACCATGATATTCCAGAATGTACAAAAATATACTAGAATATATCAGAATATACCAACATATGACATAACTTACCAGAATGCACAAGAATATACTAGAATGTACCATGATGAACAAGAATTTACAAAAATATGCTAGGATATTGCTATAGAATCGTCTGAATTCTAGAATCGAAATACCTCCGAGTGCGAAGGATTGAAGAAAATGCAGACCTCACAGATCATGTTCATCTTCTAAATACTGTTCACATCACCGAATATTACGCGTGTTTTGTGGACGTGGATGTTTCGATAGAGGATCTTGATAATTGCAACATAATCTTCCATTGAAGATAGCAACATTTTTCTGGGCGACTTTTCAATTCGTTAACCCCTAAAGAAATCAAGAAGTGGCCAGGATTACGCAGAGTGTCGCGTATTTTTCGCGGACGCGATGTTTCAATAGAGAATTACGTTAAATACAGCATAATCTTCCATTAAAGGTGACAATTTCTTCCTGAGCGGTTCCTTAATTTGTTAACGCTTATTAAAAACAAGAAGTGGCCAGGATTAGGGAGAGTATCAAGCGTGTTTCGTGGACGCGATGTTTCAATGGAGAATTTCGTTACATGCATCATAATCTTCCATTAAAGGTGGCAATTTCTCCCTGAGCGACTCTTTAATTTGTTGGGCCTTAATAACAGTAGGAAGTGGTTAAAATTAGGAGGAGTATCAAGAATGTTTTGTGAGCGCCACGTTTTAACGGAGAATTTTGTTAAATACTGCATAATCTTCCATTAAGATTGACAATTTCTTCCTGAGCGGTTCCTTAATTTGTTAACGCTTCATAGATGCAAGAAGTGACTAGGATTACGCAGAGTATGGCGCATGTTTCGTTGACGCGATGTTTCAATAGAGAATTCTGTTAAATGCAATATAATTTTTCATTAAAGGTGACAATTTCTTCCTGAGCGACTCTTTAATTTATTAACACTTAATACAATCAAAAAGTGACCAGAATTGCGGAAAGTATCGCGCATGTTTCTTGGACGCTATGTTTTAACGGAGAATTTCGTTAAATGCATCATAATCTTCCATTAAAGGTGACAATTTTTCCCTGAGCGATCTTTAATTTGTTGGGCCTTAATAAAAGTAGGAAGTGGTTAAGATTAGGTGGAGTATCACGAATGTTTGTTGAATACCACGTTTTAATGGAGAATTTAGTTAAATGCACTATAATCTTCCATTGAAAAAAGCAACATTTTCCCGACGGATTCTTTAAATTGTTAACGCTTATTAAAAGCAAGAAGTGGCCAGGATTACGCAGAGTATGGCGCGTGTTTCGTGGACACGACGTTTCAATGGAGAATTTCGTTAAATGCAGCATAATCTTCCGTTAAAGGTGGCAATTTCAACCCGAGCGACTCTTTAATTTGTTGGGCCTTAATAAAATCAGGAAGTGGCCAGGATCTCGTTCCGGATGAACCCGGAGAGGACCACCAGACGATCCCTGTCCCCGGTGTCATGCCTTACACCCGTCGACCGGTCCGTTAAGTGATTCGGCTAATTGCGTCGTCCCGGTGACTCGGCCCCTCGCCCTTAATCACCCTAATCGCCGTCCGCTAATTATTCGCGGCGCGATTAAAGAGACTAACGTGGGTTCGTGCTGTGTACCCGATCCGCTCCCGCGGTTTCCCGGACGAAATACAATGAAGGAACGTACATTTTTTTTCTCCTCCTACAACCCCCTCCAAGTGTCTCCTTCTCTTTCTCTTTTCGAAGGATATTCCTCCACGTTCTTCGTACTTTTTTTCCGATTAAAAAAATTTGAAAGGATATCTCTGGTCCTCGTAAGAACAGCAACGGTCCTGGAAATCGCATTCGTTAGAGGTACGTCGAGCATGTTTTAGTTTTCGAGCTAACGCTGCCCGCATACCGTTATCGTGCGCCTGTATTAATTTAAATTGCTCGGGTCCTTTTATTCGTACTCAATTCATCGGAACGCCTGTTCGGAGTAGAATTATCTAGTTAACAGGTTCATAAAATTCAAATTATGCGAAACGGTCGCCGAGTTTTATTCGACTCGCGGGCACTGCATCAATTAAATTGATAAGATTGGCCGAGATTGTTGGAATTATCATACGTGGAATGGAGTAATTAGGAGCAGTAACGAGCGCTGCCTCCATGGGCGAGCTGTAAACCCGCGGTCTCGTAAACTGCGGCACGAGGCGTGTCTTATTTTTAATCGGCTTTTAATTCTTACTTGTCGACTGTTCGGGCTCTACCAACGTCGTCGTTCGCTGCCCGTACGGAGGCGCTCCCCGATGCGTTTTTATATCGTCAATTAAAAAAATCCGAAATTTATACGCTTCGGGTCTTTATTAGCCGAAGGCGTGCGCGATCACCGGTGAAAAAAGAAAAGGAAAGAAAGAAAGAAAAGAAAGATCCTTGAAAAGGCAGACTCGATCTTTTTGGTTGAATCATGGTGTTGCGCGACGAACATCCGACGGTGGCCAGGGGAGGAGCGAGGGGTGAAGACAGGGGAGAGGACGAGGATATTCGAAAAACAAAAATCTTGACGGGCAAGTGTCAACAGTACGATAGCCTTCGTCGTAGACGCGAACAGGACGCGATTAGCATTTTCCATTTGCATATTGACGGGATTTCGAAAAGTTATGAATATTTTACGACACCCGTCGGCTCGGAACATCGACCACGGCGATGTTGCATTCATTGTGCGAGCACTGATCGCGGCGAACCGCTGATAACGTTATCCGCAGGATCTTGTCGCATGGATCGCTCAAGGATACGTCTCTCAGACGATTTTTCGAGAAATGCGTGCCGGCTGGTTGGCAAGTTCGCGTCTGCCGACTATTAGTCACCGGACTTGTTCATCATCGACCGGTGGATACCATGTGCCACGTGATGGACGTACGATAAGGTGAAATTCTCGGGTCGGGATATGATGACCTCCCGGTGCCCTCGGGATGATAAGGGTGCCGGGAAGTATCGGCCGAGCGTCCGTGGTTTCGTCCGTCGTCGAGAGGTGGCAGCAACATACCCTCTTGTACTCGATCCAAAGGAGAATTAGCAATTTTAGCGTTAAACAATTATCGCATCGTGCGACACGATCAGTAAATTGTGTAAAATAGACACGTTGAGCGACTGAAAATAAAACCATGTCAAATACCTTTAAAAAATAAATACAAAGCACACCTGCGAATTATTATCAGGTATAAGAGGAAGTTCCGCCGTTTTGTCTTACAAATTCAAAGTTATTTATTTATGTGGTTCAGAATGTTCGCAATATCGGTAAATGTTAATGTATGCCTGTTTTCAAATCATAATTCGTAAAGCATCATCATGAATATCAGAAGATCTTCGCGACAAGGTTTTCTGTTAACGAAGAATCAGTTTCGAAATTTTTTAAATTATCTTCCACAGATTCCGGAAGTCATCGTGGTTTCACTATTCGACTCTCGTATAATACGCAGTGCCTGAGATACTCTTTTGAATCGCACATTGGGGAATAGAATAATATTAGGTAACAGCTTAGTATAAGTCTAGTAATAAGTTCTGTGGACGAGTACAGTAGCATACTCAAGACGAGGCGAGTTTTGTTTAAACATGTGTCGCTATTAAAAAGCCCACGGCTGCCACTGATCAACGTCCGAATTATCGATAGTTTCATATTTTCATTATCGGGACGGTCGAACGACTGTTACTCGGAATATCTGAGAAACGGCCTGTGCCGGAAAATGGAGTCATAGCGGGCGGGCGGTATTTATGCGAACGGCAACCGTTTGCTGCGAAACACTAATAATTAATGGAAACTTGCCCAGAGGTCGACGCGCGCCTTTGGTCGCACTCACCGCGACAATTCATCATCCGGGATACATCGAAACAAATTCTCCGTTTACATCTAGATCGTGGAGAATTGCCGAACGTCGCCAAGAAGCAACGGCGATTTAACGAGCCGGATCGTATAGATTTCGCCGGGAACAGTATTTCAATTACGTCTGGCATAAACAAGAATGATCAATGGACGAGAGAGAGATGGACGAGAAAAAGACGAGAAATATGGTCGATTTATTAGGTTGTCCGAAAAGTTCGTTTTGCTTTCGATTGATGCACAAAATGCAAGTTCAACCTAGTTTAAGAGAATCTGGCTACGTAAGAGGAAGCTTGGGAAGTAGTCAAACGAACGGATGAAAAATAAGAAAATAAAAAGTTTTTTCTTCTCCATTGATTTTAATCGATCGACCATAATGTATCGATATCTTTAAATACTTCTCGTTTGTTCACTATTTTAATCCTTAGCACTCCAATATTATTAAAAATAATTTTTACATTGCAGTGTTTGTATTTAAAAAGCTAGTAAAAATTGAAGTGTTGCTCGTACAATTAATAGTGATTTAAAAAGTGATTTAAAAATTGTTTTTCAATGGTGTGGCTGTTTTTAATGGCGCATCAGAGTCACCATTCGAGTGCAAAAGGTTAACCCTTGGCGCTCCAATGGCTCCTCTGAGGAGACATTAAAAATTGGCAGAATATTATTAAAAATAATGTTTACATCGCAGTGTTTGTATTTAAAAAGCTAGTAAAAATTGAAGTGTTACTCGTACAATTAATAGTAACAAATTTAATATGCACGAAAGGAAAGGACCACGTATAATGGAATTATTGGAGGATAGAAAAATGTCTCGAGTTAGGAATTAAAATTGCTTGCAGTGCAAAGGGTTAAGATTCACGTGCTCAATATTGCTCCAAGTGCATAAAATTCGTTTTGCAATGATCGCGTTGCGTGTATACACTCGCGTTCTTTAAAAATATTAAATACACTCATTGCGAAAGAATCTTTTGCAACAATTTAATATGCATAGACTGCGGATTTGATGAATTTATGATAAATGTGACTAGCTGAAGTAAAAATAAAATGCGTTTGAAGACATAAATAATATAGTTGTATTCTATGAAATTGATTAAAATTATTGAAAGAGCAATTACATTTTAACCCTTTGCGGCCGTGTGTCTATTCTCAGCTACCAAAGCTTTTTACCGTTCCAATCGTATGTCTGCTCAGCCGCCCTATTAAAAAATCATACTGATCTTATATTACAATATATTAAATCAATTTATTGTGTTAGATATATCTAAGTTGGAAAAGAATTAATAAATTTTGTTTTTCGTTCAACGAAAATTAATTCTGATCGGCATAACACTTATGTGTAAACTTAACTTGACCGCAAAGGGTTAATTTAACCTCTGTTTCTTATAATCGACGAAGATCGTTTTTATTTCGCACAAAGATCCACAGTTTACTAACAGGGGAGGTTTCGCTCAGACCAAAGGAGGTTTTCTAGTTGAATAGAATTTTAAAATATTTCTACATAGATTTGAATCTACAATATTTTTGAAGAAAATGAATAATGGTGTGCCAAAGTAGAATTTCCGTTCTTTTCAATCGTTGCGTGATTACTTTTTCCGAAATTGTAACGGGACAAATATAGTAAATTTCTCGAGACGCAGAAATTCGATGTTGAAATATTTTTCGGATCCCCGTGTCTGGGAACTTAGGCGGTTCGGTTTTCCGTTGCTCCTGTTTGCACGGTCTTTTGAGGAAAATATCCGGCGTGTAAAAAAGGAGTTGGGTGTATTTCAATTGCGTCCGGCATAAACAAAAATGATCGATGAACGGTCGGAAAGAGACGGTCGACGGTACGCGGGGCGTGTTCGAAAGAAGTCGCCGAGCGTTCAGCCACGAAATATGCCGCAAGAATAATCTCGCCTCCGGAATCCTTTGAATTAAGAGATAGAACAAATTCGAGCGACTGCTCGCGACGTCGAAGGGGATGTCGCCTCAAAACAAACGATTTATCTTTTCTGCTTGCTGAGCCGGCCAGAGAGACGCGCCGAAAAGATATTGCCAACTGTCACCGGGGACCGAGAGAAAAAGACGGGGCCGAGCCCGAGGAGACCATGTAAACGCGAGGCGGCAGAAAAAGCTTACGGATCGACGAGGAAATGGTGAACCGTGAGGTGCTGCCGCCTGCCAGCGAAGATCCACAATGGCCACTGGATCGCACGATGGGACTTTTCCATAAAATAGCTGGAATCAACATTAAACAGGCCAAACACCAACTTTGGCTAGTGTTCTTTTGACAAAAATGACAAGACTTAATTTATTCACATTATTTTACGATCTCTATTACAATATACGACTGACACGGGAGCATATTCAGTCGCGAAAATCCGATTTTGATGAAACTTATGGGAGCTTATAATTCTTTGAAAAATAGTTGATACATGTTTTTTTTATTTATTACTATCCACTTTGAAGGGGTGAAAACAGCCCTCAAAGTTGGGGTATTTTTGAGATATCTCGGAAACCAGAGGTCGAACAAATTTGAATTATTTTTAAATTGTATGTTTTTCAATGGGAAATGTAGTCGTGCAACAAAATTTTAACAAAAGTTTTTTATTTAAATAATAAAGCTATAAGCTCCCATAAGTTTCATCAAAATTGGATTTTTGCATGTGAATATGTTTCCTTGTGAGTAAAGTAATCTGAATCGATTTCTATGAGGGCAACAACTTCAATAATTGCAGAATACAACGCAACATTTATTATTAATTGAACAATTTTCTATAAGCATATTAAGTAAATAATATTAATAGTTTCTATAAATTGGTTACTACGACTACAATACACGACTGAATAAAGAAAAGTGAATCGATTTCTACGAAGGCAACAACGTCAATAATTGCGGAATACAACGAGACATTTACTATCAATTGAACAATTTTCTATTACTATATTATTCAATTAATATTAATAGTTTCTATAAATTAGTTAACACTAGATCTCTTCATAAGTTAACCGCTTGCTATATTGTAACGAGTGAGACCCGTGATGAAGATTTTGATCAAAGCCTAACAAATATTAATATTGTGCCTTTCCCTTTAGACGTAATCAAATTTTATGTTTTTGTAATCAATATTTAAGTAGTAAATATTTTATATTCTCTTTGGTAACAGTTTTAACAATTATTAAACATATATTGGTCAAATTCAGGAACTTTGAATCAATCAGTTTACATAATCACATTCACCGTCAACTAGTTTTAATTTCCTAGATGTCCATAAATGTTCACACTTTATAAGTATAAATTTACAAAGACAGTTTCTTATTTTAGCAAATAAGCAATAAGAATCGTTCGAGAATCGTTCTGTTTGTAATTAATAGTGCATAATTAACAATGAATTTTGTCCAGCGACTCTCGCCCACGGTACTTATGCTCTGCCGAGTCTTCGACCCTTGACTTTTTCGATAAACGCGGAACGATGTCGCCTTATGGCAACCTGTCGCAGCTGAATATAACGATCTGCCGATGCGGAAAAGCATGTGCACGGGAATAGAGAGCCATCTATACATGTTTACGCTGGGGGACAGCTTGTTGGTCCGTTCGCCTCGGCCAGGTCGGCCATTCTTTCTCTCTTCTTTTGTGTTAAAGGCTCGATAAGATCGCTGGCGGAGATTTATACTGCTCGGCAGCGGCGACTCGTCATTTTCCTCTCGATTAGGCGCGATAATGTCGCCTAACGAAGGGACACGCAGCACAAATCACCTGGTAACCAGAAACTGTTCAGGTGCGGACCAACTGATCACGATCTCTCCGTGATCTTACCAGCACGCGGAGTCCTTGATGGACTCTCTTCGACATTTTAGTTCCACTGCGGGTTAGGCAACTCTGAAATTAAAAGAAGAAAGTCAATGCCCACGTGAAAAACACGATGAACTTCGTCTTGAGTAATACGAATACTAAAGGGTGTCCCAAAATTAACGCAAAATTTGAATTTGCTACCATTCTTGCAATAAATTTTTGGCAACCCTGAAAAAAGAACAATTTGACAGCTGAGAGTTTAGGGTTAGTAAAAATGGAGCGTTATACGATACAACAACGTATTTTCATTATTGAACAATATTTCAAAAATAATGAAAGTTTGGCGGCCGCAGTTTGAAAATTTTATACAAAATATGGTCAAAATAGTGTTTTAACCTCGTCAACTGTGAAAAGATTAATTGAAAAATTCAGGGTGACTGGATCAGTTGGAGACGCTAAACACACTGGTCGTCCAAAAACAAGCCGTTCAAATGTCAATATCGAAGTAGTGCGTGAGAATGTTGATGAAAACCCAGGAACATCAATTCGGCGTCGTGGACAAGAATTGTAAATTTCAAGAAGCTCTCCACAGCGTATACTCACAAAAGATCTGTGTCTCCATGCTTACAAAATTCAATTAATACAACAACCGAAGCCTAATGACCATAAACAGCGAAGAGAGTTTGTGGAATGGATTATTGAACACCAACAAGTGGATGCTGATTTTTCGAGCAAAATCATCCTAAGCGATGCAGCACATTTTTACCTTGATGGCTTTGTTAATCGCCAAAATTGCCGTGTTTGTGGTTCGGAGAACACATATGTGATTGTCGAACAACAAATACACCCACAACGTGTTACCGTTTGGTGCAGATTTTGGGCTGGAGGCATCATTGGACCATACTTTTTTGAAAATGAGGCTGGTCAAGCAGTAACTGTTACTGGTGCTCGATATCGCGACATGATAACACAGTTCTTTCTGCCGAAATTGGATGCTATTGATGTGGCTAATATGTGGTTTCAACAAGACGGTGCCACATGCCATACAGCCAGTGAAACAATTCAATTACTGCATGAGACATTTCCTGGTCGTGTACTCTCTCGTTTCGGTGATCAGAATCGGCCCCCTAGATCGTGTGATTTAAAACCATTAGATTTCTTCTTGTGGGGT
Source organism: Agapostemon virescens (assembly GCA_028453745.1). Classification (NCBI taxonomy): domain Eukaryota; kingdom Metazoa; phylum Arthropoda; class Insecta; order Hymenoptera; family Halictidae; genus Agapostemon; species Agapostemon virescens. The sequence continues at coordinate 10,068,039 of CM052097.1, forward strand.
TATTTGAAGTCAAAGGTCTATGTCAACGAGCCCACAACTGCCCGTGCATTACAAGAGGAAATTAAACGCTGCATCAACGAAATTCAGCCACAATTATGCAGAAAGGTCATGAAAAATTTCGACAAAAGAGTGCGTATGGGCCAGCAAAGCCGTGGAGTCCATTTGCCCGATGTGTTATTCCATAAATAACCCTATCCTATGTACTTTATAGTTCAATGAAAAAATAACAATCTAAAGACTAAAAACTGTGTTTTCTATTTAATTCAAACCTTGCGTTAATTTTGGGACACTCTTTATATCTGAGGGCATCTTGAATTTCATATGAAATTTTCCAGTTTTAAGTTTGACGTTCTCGTATCGAGATGGATACACGTAAGCTTCGTTATAAAAATTGAAAGACGTTTATATGTGCAATTATTATCAAGACATGTTTCTAAAGTGTACTCTCATACACCTGTTGAATAAATAACAACTCCATCAACTGTACAACCGTCCGTTGCAATAGGTTTCGGACAATGGCACAGAGAACCAGAATAGCAAAGATTTGGTTAAAATTCGTACCTCTGACAATGCGGATAGAATGGTTTTTGAGGTCGCAGGATCTAATTCTGGTATTACTTATTTGCTAGAATGAGCCTCTTGTAAAACCACTATTAGAGAGAAAGTGTTTCAATCCAACAAATTGGAATTAAATAATTGAAGAGGTTATAATTGAACGGAAGTTAGCATTGCAATTGGTATTTAATTATTATCAATTGCCTTACACCTTCTTCTCCTAACTCGTTGAACAACTCTCATCCACGCATCGCGAAAATATATTCATGGTTACGGTGGCAAGTTGCTGTAGCTAAGTTTGAAATTCATGGAGAAGGTTTGATTTACCTAACTGTACCAAACGAGTTGCAATATTTGTAGGAATATTGAAAAATATTATTCCACGTGACAGTGTAACAGTAAATTACGACTTCGGTGGAAGGTAAAAATGTAAAAGTATTTTTTTAGTGAAAACAAATAAACAAATGTCTATAAAAAATCCATTCTAATTAGCAAGAAAGTAATATAACGTGGAAATGTGGAATAAAATGGAAATAGAAATGTGGATAATGTGGAAAAGTTAGGTATTGCCGATTGTAACAGTTTCTACCAGGACAATGATTCAAAGCATCGGGCTCATAATGTTCGTTTATGGTTACTTTATAATTGCCCACATGTAATCGTAACTCCCGTTCGATCACCTGATTGGAATGTAATCGAATATCTATGGGTGTATTCAGAAGAAAAATTGAAAAGCCACATTATTTCTAATGCTAAAGATTTAAAGAAAGCATTAAAAGAGGAATGGGCAAATATTGATCCTTCGTATGGCGAAAAACTAGTACGGTCCATGCCGAATCGATTAAAAGTTGTAAGAGCAAATAAAGGACTACCAACAAAATATAAATATCAAATAAAAATAGTATAAAACATATGTACATATCTACAACAAAATTATCTACTGTCTAAATTTTATTTTGAGGTCGAATTCCATTACTTTTCAAACTTCGTTTTTTAATAACTTAATGTAAATAAATTTTGTTTAGTGAATTTACATAACCTTGAATAAAGCTTACTAAAAATAGCTTTATTTTTCGTTTATATTCTTTTTATTTTTTACTAAAATATTCTTACTAATATTCTTTTTACTAAAAATAGCTTTATTTTTTATTTATATTCTTTTCTTGCGCCACCGATCGCTTCATAAAGCCCAAAAATGTCAGTGTCCGAGTTTTACTTAGAGCCACTGTACAAATCTTTTAATCAATATCACCAATTTCATAGCACTGGCCCACCCTGCGGCCGGGGTCTTACGATTCCCGAAACGGGCCCAGTGGTAGTCCCGAGAGAGAGAGAGTGGCCACAATTTTCATCGAGGAATTCCTGTCCAGGTAGAAAAGAGATAGGTCACGGGGAAGCACGAGTTGCAACGGCTCCTTTTTTCCCCCGGGTGTGTTCTGGGGCGGAGCACTGTCCATCTACCTGCCCGCGCGACCTGGCTACGAACGCGCATTCTAATAATAATCTATGGGAACCCCGCTCAAAGACGCGCTCATAGAAGCTGGTGGGGATTGGGAAGAGTCCATGGTCAGAGATCAGGATTGAAAGGGGAGCAGGGGGTTGGTGCGTGTGTATGCCGAAGGACCAGGGAGGACGATACGCCGAGAGGATACGGTCAGGTGAAGGCACGGCGAGGGAACGAGAGGTATTAGAGGGGCTTAGCTCTGTAGAGCCTATTATGAACGCAGCGGGTGTGGGTGGACACGGATTGCGGTGGATACGTCGGAGGAAGGGGACGCGAACGGGATTCAGGCATTTTTCTCCCGATTTCGTCGGCCTCCTCGGGGCCCCGCTGAAAGCCGCCTGTCGATATTTAATGCGATAATGTCCCGTCGCGTGTGACCAAACGTCCCCGTTGACTGACTGTTTCGCCGACCAACCGACCGACCGACCGACCGACTGACTGATGTCCGACTCTTCTTCTTCAGCCGCTCGGAGACTCGTCCCGGATAAAGACGCGGGAGGGTCCTACAGCCAACTCTTCCTCTCCGCGATGCGGTTTTTCTGCGCTCTCTTCTGTTCCGCGATCGTTCCTCTTTCTTACCCCACGAGCTCCCTTTTTGTCGGTGTCCCCGACACCTCGCGCCATCTTCGAAGCGTAGAACAATGCAGTAGACGTTTCCGATTCGAGACGATGCTCAACTATTTGTCACAAATTCGAGGCTTTCGCCACTCGGCGTCGTACAGTTTGTAGTTATTAAGTCTTTCGGGTACTTGTGGAATTATTCGGGTTTTTTCACCCTTTGATGTACAAATAAAATGGAGTATCAGTATCAGTGTGTCTTTCGACCCCCTGATGAAGCTAGCTGCAATGCTTGCAAAACGTTGGGAAATATCTTCCCTTAGGACACGGCTTACACCCGAAAGCCTCAACAATAATAATTGTAAATGAAATGGAATTTGACGCGTCCAAAGAATACTATTTAACCCTCTATGGACCCGTGTAAGTTTCAGATCACATTTTAATTTATCGACATTTTACCAAATAATTATAGCTTTTTTCATGAGATGGAGCATAAATCTTAATTCTATAACGTTGCCAAGACAACAAATATTAATATTTATGACCGTTGCTAGGCTCGTCAACCTGAGATAACAAAATAAATGCTGTGCAAACTGTCTGCAGTAAAAATAAGTGAAATCATTTGATCCAATTGATATTATTTGTGTTTTCGTCAGTGATTACCAAACTAAAAATAGTGCACATAATAGCTCTGGGTTCGTATATCAATAACAACCTATTTGTTTGCATTTCAATTTTCAATTTGTTACTGTTTTTTTATGATACAGTTTTGTAACCTTGTGGTTACAGTGGGCTATTATGGCAGATTTCGGTATATTTAGGATAAAGCTTGTGCTTTCTCCTGTTTTCAGATTTATACATCGTATTCCCAAAATATGAATACAAAATGAGATAGAAATAACAGAGGAATTATAATTAGACGCATTAGCGGTAATAGATCCGACGATTCCTTATTAGATTCCGAGTCCGATGAAGATGTAATAGTATTTCCTCGACGACGGATAAATGTCATTGACAGTGACGAAGAATTTAGTACTCAATCCTCGTCAGATGAGGAAGATGCAGGACCACAAAGAATTGTTTGGCAACCACTATCCCAGACGAATAATAATAGTTGTTATCGCCCTTGGAAAGGAGATTGCCCTAATGTCCCCGAAGCACCCCATTCTCCTGTTACCTATTTTCGAAAACTATTTGACAAGCAAATTATAAGCAGTATAGTTGACTATACCAATATGTATACACTGCAATGTGATCAAACAAAGAGATTTCAAAAATAAAATGTTTAACGTCAAGTGCAAATTGTTTTATGAAATTTCACGCTTAAGCTTTTATGCACAGAAATGCAAACTTTATAGGCCGTTGTTACCTGAAAGTCACATAGTGAATATATTGCAATAAAATTGTTTAAACGGAAAAATTTTATTTCATTTACATATATAGGTTTATAATTTCTGATTTTTCGTTCCCCCAATTTTTTTTTTATTAAAAACAAAAATTTGGATCATAGAGGGTTAACTGGCTCAACGGTTACATGCACGGTTGGAAACGGAACTTTTCATTTCGAAATTTACATTGTTGTATAATATTTAATCAGGTTGACATATAATGTTAGTGGACAGTAATTAATCCTTCGCTACTACGGGCGACTGTAGTCGTCCTCCATAAGGTGCCATCGAGGTACTACGAGCGACTTTAGTCGCTCTCCATAATGTGCCGCGTATTGTACATATATATGTACAATATGAACAATATGTATATAGAATATACTCTGATATATTATGATGCATTCTAGTACCTATTAATCAATTCTTGTATATCCTGGTGCATTCAATATATTATTGTATTTCCTGGTAGATTCAAGGATATCGTTGTATTATATATTCTGGTACCTTATATCATATGTTGGTATATTCGGCTATATTCTACTATATTCTTGGTTATTCTAGTATGTTTTTGTATATTTTGAAATATTATGGAGACTTCTAGTGTATTCTAGTCCATTCTGTTATATCCTGCTGCATTCTAGTATAATCTTGTATATTCTGTTATTTTATGTCATATGTTGGTAACTTATGCTTTATTCCAGTGTATTCTGGGATATTCTAGCATATTTTTGTCTACTCTGAGGTAGTATGGTGCATTCTTGAATATCCGAGTCAATTCTTGTATATCCTGGTGCATTTTAGAATATTATTGTGTATCCTGGTGCA
>CM052097.1:10085013-10109114 GCA_028453745.1 Agapostemon virescens
TTCTTTAGTAGAAATTAAAATATTGAATATAAAATATAAGAAATCGATTGTTTAAAATATAAATGTAAAAAGTAGATTGTTTAAAATTAAAAAATCAGAATACCCTCTTACGAAAAATTCCGTGCGTCAGTGTAGCCAGCCATCACGTCCCTTCCAGCTCTGGAAAATTATACGCATTGTGTGCGGGACTGGGGCACTCATTGCTACCTTGTTTGACAGCCGTCAGTCCAACCGAGCATTAATTTCGAGCTGCGAATTATCGGCGGAACCGATCACGATCTCGGTCATTTAACATCGATATCCAAAGCCAAGGATTTTCCAGACGTTCCCGCTCGAGATATACGGGATGCACACTCCTTCCCGCCTGTTCCTCTGCTTAATTATTAGGCCATCCCCTCGTGTGCTTTTTTGCATCACCCGTCTAGTTTTATTGTAAAGATGCCCTGTCCCCTGGTCACTCCTATTAACACGTGATCGTGTAAAGATCGTGCTGCTGATTAAACCAGTACTAAGTTAATTTATCAGAGTAATGATTAGGTCGATCAATTGAATTACTATGCACCCCGTTTTATACACGTAACTTGCTCGGTAATCATATTAAATTGATAATCGTTGATAGCTAAATGTACTCTCTGCGTTATTCAATTTGTGTCTTCGATTAATTTTGATCAAACCGCGCGTCATTACATCGCAAAATTGTCTGCCCAGATATAATCACTGCCGGCCAATTTAAAAAAGTTTCGATCAACGTAGAAATAAACTGCGCGCACCTGTGGGGAAATTAAAATTTCTCTGCAATATTTAACGAAAAAAACGAGCGGAAACAACTTTTTTATTCTGTTCCTTGCATCAAATCAAGTTTTAAAAATAAATTTTCATTGCTCGTTGTCGTGATTCTGGTTCTTCTGCTGACGGAGAAAAGTTTGGATTACTTTCGAAATTCTGGCATTTTGACTTCGGATTATTGACTCTTAAAATTATCAATTGATATTTAAACGTTGTTTCGCCTTTAGTATGTCGCAAATGCGAGTTGCATTTTTCAAACACCTGTAACTAAATGCATTTTACGAATTCAAACAAATTCCTTTGTACACGCGTCAAAGAATTAGGCTTCACCCTAAGTGGACAACGCGAGTCCTTATATACGTTCTGGAGTACGTCCTGTAGGCTCCAAATTTAGTACATAATCGTTGGAATATTGAGTGGTTAAATTATTAATGGGGAAAGATAAATATCGAAAAGGAATTCAAGAGTTATATTTTGCTCCGGATATAAATGATCTAGGTTACCCATGGAGGGTTATGCCTAATAAAATTTAAATATTTATAAGAATTCGATAAGTTAAAATACCAAACAAAAATCTTACGCTACAGCAAAAATGTAAATTCTCGATTAAATTCACATAAAAATTATTTGTCTTTTATATTCCAATCACTTGATCCTGGGTCTCACCTCAGAAGGGCATCATAATAGACAACATAGGTACATTGCTGCTATTGTATAATTATAAATAATGAAATAACATACCAGAATATACTGGAATATATTAGAATGCACCAGGATATACAAGAATTGACTAGAATGTACTAGAATACAAGATAATATACCTGATAATACCAGATTATATTAGAATATACAAGAACATACTAGAATGTACCAGGATATACAATAATATAATAAAATGCATGAGATATACAAGAATTGTCTAGAATGTACTAGGATGCACCATAATATTCCAGACTACACAAAAATATACTAGTATATCCCAGAATATACTAGAATAAAGTAGAATGTATCAACATATGACATAACATACCAGAATATACAAGAATGAGCACGAAGTGTTGCTAAACATCCCCTAAAAAGGTGTTTTAATTTTTCTTAAAGATCACCGAAGAAAAAAATGTTTAATCTTACCAATAATTTTAAACTTACACACCGGTATATCTTGTGAACATTAACACTAGAATTGCTGAATAATACATCAATACTTATTGTGATAATTGCGAAAGAAAAATCTAGGTACCAGTCAAAATGACTGGTTTGGTAGTTCTAGTATTAAATGCAAAGAGCATTAAAATATGCCGGTGCCTATTATCTAATGAAACTGGCAAGATTTCATTTGCGTTGATATCGTACGATTTTGATTACAATACAGGATTGAATGGGACGTTTGACTGACTGCGGCAGGTTTATCGTTAAGTGGCCACTGAATTAGTTGCAACGGGCGTTACAACCGCCGAAGGACAGGATCGTCGAGGCGAAGTCAAGTATCGTGGATTACGATATTACCGAAAACAAGATTACGGGGCCGAAAGTGGCGGCCATGGGCATTACGCTCAATTATTTAGCTCTCCAGGCAAAAAACACCCCCTGATTTCGTCGGCCGATAGAATCTTCGGGGTGGCGAGGCCCGCCTCGCGATGGATGCGCGCACGTCGTTCCTAAGGGCGGGCTTAATGGGGCGCGGATATGTGTTCGAAGGGGTGTCGCATTCACCGGAGTGATCGATCACGGGTTATCCACCCTTAGTCTGTTATAATACGCCACCCCGTATATACACGCGTACCGGCCTGCCGCCGGCCAAGTTCCAACGGAGATCACGCGTGCAAGATGATAGATTCCTGAAAGGCATCAGTCACGGTGCGTACCGGCGACCATGCTCGCTATGAATAAAATTTGTATCGTTCGGCGACGTGACTTTGCTGTTGTCACGGTCCCATCTGCATAAGAAACGTGTGAATCGGGCTGCAAGACGGAAAGAGTTCGGGGTGAACAGGTTAGCGTGATTGATGCTCGATTATTTTCAAAACTTTCGCACAACCACTGTGGTAGTTCACTTTAACACTTTAACTGCCAGAACAACAACCTCAAAAATTCCACAAAATCAAAGTAATTTATTTGATGAAACAACAATCTAAAATTTTAAATGTACGGCACATAGTTATCGTTCGACCTTCTCGTACTCTCTAGATTTCAACTAAATGTAGTGCAACGATTATATTAATGTACAAATTTATTTTAAAAAATGGACAAGTGTTAAGCTTTTGCAGTCCGAGGAATTTTAATTTTACAATCGAGAATTTTTTTTTAATGGAATAGTTCCATTTCCTTTCGTCCATCAAAGTTTATTACTGTTACTAGTTTGCGCAATGCTTCAATTTTAACGCTATTTTAAATGCGAACGTAGTGGTGTAAAAGTTGTTTCCAATAACAGTATAGCAATCTTTACTGTCGCCTTAGACGCGAGATTGGAGTGCTTGTTGTGTGTTTTATAATGTTGCTTTATTGAATGAAATGATTGTATTTTTTAAATGTTTACAGGATTTTTATGGTAACGCTTAAATGAAGAAATATAGTTAAATACTCAAGTGAAAGCGCTTTTATAATTTCAGGAATTGTAGAATGAAAAGTTTTAGACCGATCATTATGACCGGAGTTGGTAGGTTTAACGTTAATCAATCCCTGATCACTATAGACCGCCTGTGAGACTACAGGCAATTCCCATTTATCCGTGTTTCAATTTTGATTATCTAATATACGCGTTCTTTAATTTCATTTAGAGAATTCTTGATTGTTAATGTGAAGCAAGAAGAGTTGAATTGAATTTTCAGTTGACTGTAATAAATATGTCATACTTGTAGAAGCAATATCTGTGTCAAAGATGTCAATCAGGGATAACTATTTTTCGTTAACTGATTTACGTTTACTAGAGCTTAGTTAGCTATTTAACTTTGAGTTAACTCGTTAACCTTTGACGTACGACAACCGAAATTAAGAACATGTAAATTATTTCAAATGGGCACTATCGAATGGACAAATTATATAAATTAAACTAGTTGAGCAACAACAATATATGATAATTACCAGTACCCATAAATGCCCACCCGGCCATATTTACATGAATTTACATTTCCGCCAGGCAATTTGCAAGCACCCTGTGCACTCTTTTTTCCCGTGCGACAATCATATAAACAACGCGTGTCTTTCTTATCGTAAATACCAACGTTGCTAACGATCCGATCCCCTACTCGAATTCGTTCGAGGCGTTCCAATCGGCAGATCGCAAAGCGGTTCGAGAAATCATCAGGTCACCGTCGTCGACTGCGGCCATTTAATCGTTTGAGTCCAACGTGTCTTTGCTGTTTTCCCGTCCAAAAGTGCCAAAGAGCGCTTTTTCGCTTGTCTTATTCCCTCTCCAAAAGTTAGCATGCATTGTGCTGTGACAAGCATATTTGTACATTTTAATGATATTTGCATCCAAATGTTCGACTGAAATTAAAATTCGTTCTTTTACCAGTTGTCTCATTATTTTACTTTTACCTAAAATGAAATGGTAACCGTGTTGCGGTTATCAGCTTTGCAGCTTAGAGCGCTAGCGCTGTTTGAGCGACACAGAAGAAGCGTAAAATCGCTCCTTGACAGTCAAACGGTTAATGATCATTCAGAAATCAGCCAATTTTTTCCCCCTGGTCCCTTTAACCCGAGAGGAACACGATATCCCGTCAACGGCAGACGAATCCCCCAATATACGGAACGAACCGCCACCATCCGCTCGGACCGCAACCGCGCGTTTGCTTCGATGATTTCGCAAGAAAGCCTAAAGAAAACCGCAGCTCTCTAACTCGGCTGCGGTTTGAAAGAAGAACAAGAAAAAAGCAATTCGAGAGAGAAAAAAGAGAAAGACGGAAAAGAAGCGCGACGCGGCGTGTTCCGCTCTTGTTTCCTCGAATCGGCGTCAGTGAGAAACAAGAACAAAAAGACAGCCTGTACACACATCCACACGGGGTCGTACTCGAGTACGAAAGAAAACAGGCTTCAAAGAATTACGAATGAATGGTCAATGAACACGCAGGCGTGCCAACATAGCGGCTCGCAACCAGCCACGAGCAGGCGAACGACAAACAGCTTCGTTCAAGCACTCGAGGCTGGTTTACCAGCGGCACGACGAAACGGTGTGTTTACTAACAGACCTTTTTTCTCACGAGAAGCGCCAGCACGGCGAACTCTGGCCGCGAACCCCATGGAATCGTCCGCAGAACCATAAACATCTAATGGGGGTGTGTACTCAACCTTCCTACTCTTCCTCTCGCTCTCTTTCTCTCTCTCTTTTTCTCTCATGTCGTCCGGAGCGCTTCTGCTCCCACGAGCCGGACATGGCCGACCGGGAAAGAGAGACCCAGGTATTCGGTAATTCGAGAGGCATAATCGGATCGGTGTCGCGTTTCGCGAGCCTAACAAATCGCGACAGGACGCCTTCGGATCCTCCTGGCCTCGTTACTCCGGATCAGCTGATTTTACACCGACGCCATCGCGACCCACCCCTCCTCGCGCCCCTGCAAAATCGTAATGATCCGCCGAGTTCCGAATCGTACACGCTAATTGGACAAAGGCGGAAATTTATATCGCGAAATCAAATAACGTTCGGTGTCTTCTCATTAGCCGACGATCAGGTTCACGTTTTTACACGTTCGACGATCTTTTCGAGCTCGTTTGGTGGGGCCGAACTTACATCGTTACATGCGTACTCGGGGATTCGTATCCGTTTCGACGGAGGATACTTTTGTGAACTTGTATTTTGTTCAAATTTAGAAGAGAATGCAGGTGGAACTGTTGCACAGTCGACAGACTGTATCGCTTGTTCACCCTTGGGGCTGTAATGGCGCCTGTGAGGCGACACTAAAAATTGCCTGTTATTCGAAATAATATTTACATTGGTATGATTGCGTTTAAGAAATCGATAAAAATTGAAGTATTGCGCGTACGAGTTGTAGTAATAAATTTTATATACTTGAAAGAAAATGAACCATGTATAATGGAACCATTCCAGGTAAAATGGTATCGCAAATTTTAGAATCAAAATTGGTTGGAGTAGGTTAAACCTTAGCAATTTTCAATTCAAGCAGTTTTCATTTTTTAATCGAGACACTGCTTGATGTAGAATAATTCCCTTGTACGTGGTTCATTTTCTTTCGGGCACAGAAAATTTAATACTATTATTCGTAGCAACATTCAACACGTCGATTTTGATCCATTTCTTAACTGCACGCATAGTGATGGAAAAGTTGTTTTAAATAACAGTGTAGCAATGTTCAATTTTGCTTTAAAAACGCCATTGGAGTACTAAAGGTTAATATAAAATCCATACTTCCAACTCTTCGCACTCTAAGCAATTTTAATTCCAAGATCGAAACATTTTTTTAAATAGTTCCATTATACCTCGTTCATTTCCTTTCGGGCACAGAAAGTTTGTTACTATTATTCGTACATGCAACACGTTCATTTTGATCGATATCTTAACTGCACACATAATGATGGAAAAGTTGTTTTAAATAATAGTATAGCAATGTTCAGTTTTGCGTTAGAGACGCCATTAGAGTGCTAAGGGTTAATATGAAATCCATACTTTCAACTCTTCGCACTCTAAGCAAATTTAATTCCAAGATCAAAACATTTATTAGAATAGTTCCATTATACCCGGTTCATTTCCTTTCGGGCACAGAAAGTTTGATACTATTATTCGTACATGTAACACCTCGATTTTGATCGATTTCTTAAATGCACATATAGTATAATAATAGTAATAGTATAGCAATGTTTAGTGTTGCTTTGGAGGCGCCATTGGAGCGTTAAGGATTAAAGCTTATAATATTAAATATTTGCTTGAACGTCTGTAATATATTCTTATACATTTTCTTAAGAAGTTACAATACAGCTAGTTGAAATAAATTATTTTCAATATAAACCGTGGCGTTAAAAATTGTGAGAAGATATCGCGAGAGTCTAAGCTTTTATTCAAGAGATTACTAATTCATACTAAAATCGTTTTGACAATGCTCGACGAAGCAGACGTCCCCCATGCGAAAAATTCGCGTGACGAAACAATTGTAAACTCAGGTAAAATCTGTGAAACTTGCCGTTGAGTATCTTCCTCTTTAATTGACTCACCGTGTTGTGTTATTTTGACTCTTGTGATTTAATGGGTCGTGGTCGATACGCGAACCTCGACGACCCTTCTTCGACCCCTCATCCATTTTCTGCCCGCATAATAAACGCGCGTTAAGATTTATGACGCAACGCTATTCCACGTTCAGTCTCTTCGAGCTAGAAATATTCATTTAACTTCGCATTTTAAGCTAAACTCGGACGAGAATGAGCGTCGGCGGAGCGTACAGGTAATTTCGACAGTGCCCGTTGGGATTCGTTTCGAAAGCGGTTTTTGAGAGGCGACAATCGTGTTTCGACCGACACGACAATTTTTGCGTCTACTCGGTCGATTAAATATAGCACGAACCATTGAAGTTTGGATCTCTTATTCTTGCCTAACCAATTTGGCCGCGTTCCTCAGCCACCGCGAGTACAGTCGTGGAAACCAAACGAAGCTCCGAGCAGAGGACAGGTTTCCCGAGGAGTCGAGTTTTTGGCTCTTTGCCGGCGGATCGGTCGAGAATCGCCTCGGATCCGTGATTTAACGCCATTCGTAAGTTTCCTCGGGGCCGTGAAAAACCTCGATCGTTCGCAGGTCAAACGACGCGCGCCCTGAATTGTCTATAAACATCGCTGCAAATATTGTCAATACAAATTACAATTTTCGCCACGTTGCTCGGATCGTTCCGTCAAGGCGATACGAAGGTCGACTCTGGTAAAGGTTAACCCTGCTGCATTCTCTTTGACCTCTTTCACTTTTTTTATCAGGGTCGTGATAATGAAACACTTTTGAATAGTGCAAGGGGTCAACGACGTTCACAAAATGAAGGGCGTCGATCGGCATCTTTAAGCAACAGCGTTCGAAAAATGAAAGACATCAATTGGCGTCTATGGTCGACAATGCGTTCACGCTACGGCTACGAAACAGTGAATGCAACTGACACGGAGTAATCGTTTCGGTGGTTAGTCTTCTTTGGTTTTGTTATTATTTATACATTATCTTCTAAATTTTGTGTACGAGCACGTGCCCAAATTGAAAGCGATTAATAGGCTGACCACTGTGCTCGTTCAAATATGCACGAGTTTATTAGCAGATATCTCTTATTTTTAATGAAAGAACCATCGGAGCTGTCAAAATAACTTGTCATTGGTTTTTCATTTCACAGTTATTAAAATTATAAGAACAGTTCCGCGAAAACGTTTTAAACGAGATTTGTCATTAAAGAAGATACTAATATGAAAGTTGTACGAAGTTTAAATGAATTAAACTTTGTCATTGTTTTAAAGCAGTGTATATTCGTTTAGTTTAGCGTTCGGTAGTTCTAGTGTCAAGCAGTGCATTCTTTAGTGGAACTCGAAGCTATTTTGCCTAGCTTTAATGATTTATTTAACTTTAAACGGAAAAGATACAACTATGCAGAAGCAAAAGTCTCGCTTACCCCATTTGTGCTTTTCTGTTTCAATCGAATCTATTAAAATAGTGTGAATAGTTTTCAATATTATATAAATTATATATCACAAATTAATTTGTAAATTTGATACCAGGGACTCACATAGCGTTTAACGTGTCAAATTCTATTAATTTACTTGCCCCTCCATTTTAACCCTTAGCACTCAAGTGATGATTTTGAGGCACCACGGAAAGTTACCACATAATTATTTAAAACAATTTCTACATTACTATACTTGCATCTAAAAAAATTGTAAAAATTTAATCATTGTAAGGACGGAGAATATTACAAAACTCCACGTACATAAATTGAAGTAAATCGTATAAAATAAAAATGGCCTTGGTCTGAAAAAACGCCTTGGTGTTTGACTTGATAAAGTTTCGAGTGCAAAGGGTTAAATATTATTTGAAACGCGTGAAACACAATGGCGAAAATTCCTCGTTCGCGGCATCATTTTGCAACAAAGAAATGGTTTCGTTACAAGCAGAAAGAACAATGTTTATTAACGAAAATGCAAGGTATTCCATAGACATTACGGGGAGTTTTATTCACCCGTACATCGTAGGGTAAAATTTCGAAGGACTTACGCCGCTTCTTACGAAGTCCTATCGATAAAGTTCAATGAAACGAGTTTCGCAAACTTGTTTATAAACATATCGGCCTTTCATAAATCACTGGCGATAATGGTACAGCTACCAGGATTGATAAACGGGACATACTGTTACGGGACGATTTACTGCAGGTAAGCGCGTTACTCGTAAATCGAAAAGTCGTTGACCATCGAAAGGGCCGAGGGATTAAAGCGATCCGGAGGCGAAAATCGAGGACGAACCAGGTCGGAAATTGTTTCGCGGAAGACGAATAATTAGGGTACGCCGCGCGTACACGTTTCGTCGACGGCTTAACGGTATAGACTTTGACATTGTTGCGCCCGGAGACACAATAGAGGAGACACAGTTAGGGGTGTTTCGCAGAATTACGCAGGGACAACGGACGGGTTACGTTCGCGCAGCCCATTGTATCAACGCCTCGGTGTTCCGCGTTATACCTGGTGTACGGTTCGGATCGTCTTCCATCTTAATATGATTCCATTTTCACGAGCCACCGTGCCGGTGCGTCTGAACTCGTGCAACGACGAGACGTGTCCAGGTGCGATCTTCTCCGCGGCGAAGTTGCAGCCTGATTAACGAGAAACTCGAGGGATTCCGAATCTCCTGTTCGCTCTATACGCTGTAATAGTAAAAGGGAACTTTCAGGATCTGGCAAAATTATGCATTAACCGTTTGCACTGTGATTTATTGTACGGTTTCGAGGTTTAGAGCTTCTTTGTAGTTGAGCGTTTCCTACGAGAACGAGTAAATATGCAATCATTGTGTGTTCACATTTTCTCCAATGGCTGGACAGTAACCCTTTGCACTCGAAGTTGTTTCAACTCCAACGCCAAGCCATTTTTTCTGACCTAGAATATTTTCATTTAACACGATATGAGCTGTTTATTTTGAAAGTGGCGTAAGTCCATTTTAAAAAAAATCGAGTCAGCTACCATAATAGTTACATTTTTACAAGATCTTTTCATTCTGAGGCAACTTGTTACTAATAGATTTAAAATCGTTAAGATTTTGTAACACGAAAATTTGCTGGTTGATGAAGCGATGAAAAAGTTTATTTTGAAAGTGGCGTAAGTCCCATTGTGAGAGTTTAAAATGGATATGGCAAATAATTATGCAATAAAATTTTATGAGATCCCAGCTTTATGTTTAATTATAAAAGTAACAGTTGAATTATCAATGTGCAATGAATTTGTTTTAAACAACGGAACAGTGCCTATCCACAGAAAATGCGATTTTTAAAAAGCTAAATAATACTGACGGTGAAAGAGTAAATTGGTTTAAAGTATGTTGGATGAGATTTTTGAGAAGCGATTCATATAAGTTATTCTATGAAACGACAATGAACGAGAATGCACCATTCAAAACATTGGATTTACTACCGTAACGGGGAAGACCAACAAATTTTAATAATATCCAGTTGGCATCACTATACAAAAAACCGAGATCACTCACAAACCTAAAATATAAGGACGTAATGGATTTATTACATTATGTACCACCTGCACACCACAGTTATTTTAAATCCCTCCTGCGTACACAAACTGGAGAAGACTGTATAATAATTAATAGAACTGTATTAATTTTAATGTAAAAATTATTTATCAAAGAATGAAAGTTGAATATTTTTTTGATTTTATAACATAAAAGTGTATACATTTATTTTAATTTCAAGGGAAATTTACTTTTCCTATGAACTTGTGCTTTCTTAAGAATTGAAAATGTCGTTTCATTGATTTTGAAAATGGCGTAAATTCATTCATAGCCATCAAAAACATATTATTTCTTCTATACTGTTAATTATGCTAATTGGGATGATAAATTTGACATGTTTAGAAATCCAAAAACATTATTCTATTATGTTATCTGTTACCCATATTTTTAAATTTAATCCAACGAAAACCCTTCAATATCTCGATTCGAGCATAAATGGACTTAACTCCTAGCAGTCCAATGGCTCCTCTGAGGTGACACTAAAAATTGCCATACTATTATTCAAACTAACTATTACACTACCATGTTTGCATTCTAAAAATTGAAAAAATATTGAAGCGTTGTACGTACAAACAATAGTAACAAATTTTATATGCACGAAAGGAAATGAACCATGTATAATGTAACTATTCTATGTAAAACAATATGTCTCGCTTTTGGAGTTAAAATTGCTTGGAGTGCAAAGGGTTAAGTCACTTTCAAAATAAACGGCTCATATATTTCATTTTCTACATACGAAATTCGTTTACTCGCCCTTGCAACGATTAAATTTTTACGAATTTCCTTGACACAAGCATAGCGATGTAAAGATTGGTTTAAACAGTGCTGCAGCTATTTCCAGTGGTGCAATGATGCATCTTTGTCACGAGTCTTACTCGTTGTGGATCGACGTTGTAGCGCAAGTGGCTAATCCATTTGAATTGTAATTTAGTTACAAGTAATGTCTGCACATAAGATTAAATTCTTTTCAATTTTGAGGAAAAGTGTTCGTGGAACCAGTCTTACAGAAAGAACGAATGAAACGTAACAATCTCGAGAATTTTGAAGCGAGACGTCGCCATTGATAATTAACACGTTGAATGCCGAGTGAATTTTGCGTGCTTCAGACATATTTCACTTTTTTCATTTACAGAAGTGATCAGCGTTATTAAAAAGAACTCTTAGTTACTGATTAGTAAAGTTCTCACCTCATACTATAATCTGGTTAATTTTGACATGTAATGAATTAATGTTCAATGCTACTAATTTAAAAGGTAATCATTCTGAAACGTGTTAATGTGTATTGAAGCCTATTCAATAGCCTATTGAAAGGTACACACGAAATCAGTATACATTTCTTTATTGGACTTTCGAAAAGTGTACGTCAAGTTCGCCTAGACAAACCCTGTGAATTTTATACATCAGCAGCTATGATAGAAACTTGTATTTTTGTAGTTGCACAATTGTAGCTCGCCGTTTCGGTTGCAACAAGGTATATTTAATT
Source organism: Agapostemon virescens (assembly GCA_028453745.1). Taxonomy (NCBI): domain Eukaryota; kingdom Metazoa; phylum Arthropoda; class Insecta; order Hymenoptera; family Halictidae; genus Agapostemon; species Agapostemon virescens. Next base: position 10,096,977 of record CM052097.1, read on the forward strand.
TTAATTTTGCCTCGGTAGCATCGATTCAATTCTTCTTTTTTTTTTATTAAATCGTAGAAATCATAAGGAATGGATTCTCCTCGTCTTGTTAGTCTGACATTTTCAGACGCGCGTTTCTTCAGCAGCATGTAATCGAAAAGTCCGCTTCGAGAGTCCGATTAAAGGCGATTGGTCTACACAATGGAGGTACTATTTTTGAATTGTTTGTAATCAATTGAGAGAAGAAGGATGTTCGGGCGAGTGGTCTGCGCGTTATGTAAGAATCGATCATCTTCAGGCATTACGCGCAGTTTAATGGCTCGTGGCTGTTTACCCCGGGAGGGACCGAATCGGACGGGGGCGAATCCCTCGTTACTATCGACAAGCTCGGTTCCATCTCGCAGTGTGATTTATTGCGAAATAACAGGCTCGAAGTGTCCCGTGCCAGGTAAAGCCTCGACAATGTCCGGAATACCTACGAATTAACCGGATAAATGGTGTTCCGAGCGGGAGAGATCGCGCTCGGGTGACCGTGCAATTTTCATCGACCCTGGCGTCGAAAGACGGTACTCACGGTGTTTATGGATTTTCCATTGCCCCATGCGCACAGCATCGACTCGATTAAAACACTAAACTGTTCCGATTCGCAAGTTCAAAGTAACACTAAATATCTATCAGGCGGGATTGTACGAAACGGCCGACTCTGAAACAACAGATGACAAAAACGTAAAGAAACAGACTGGGTTAAAACACTTGACACTGAGATGGCGACTTTAAGTTGTCACTAAAAATTACTATATCATTGTTCAAAATTATTTTACAATATTAAATTTATTTATGTTCGACGTTCCGATTGCCGTGGTGGTTGCTACCTATTAACATCGAAATTTCCATCAACGGAGTGGTGACCACTAGCGTAATCGAACTCGACAAAAATGCGTTAATTTTGCAAACAATCGAGGAAAGTTGCTAAATATGGAATAGAATTATATTTTGGGAATGGCATTCTTACAAATCAATCGCAACGGATAAAAGGATGTTGAGGATCAGGTATTTAGGATTCGCTTCAAAACGATTTTAAATTTCTAACATCTTGAATAATAATATTGAAGCCAATGTGAAAAATGATTAATGGTACTCTTTATGTGGAACAAGTACCCAAACGTGGAACATTGACAATGAGTACAACATTTAATATGCAATAATATATTTAATAATATGCAATTATATGCATTTATATTTTTATGCATTTACATACTTTTATATGCAATTATATTTAATATATACAATAATAATATGCAATTACATTATATTTAATAAAAATTTAATTGAGACATTTTCTTGAAAAACGAACGAAAATATTGTTTTCATATTTATTACAGCATTCAGGTTATATCATATTCAGCGTACGGTTAAACAGAAATTTATTTGATTCATTTTTATAAAAACTACATTTTCTTTTGCTAGTTACGGCACTTCTGTTATAATATATGTCATGTTTAAAATGAAGTTAAATGAAACATATCCATGTGACATAATAATAAGTACACCACGAGAAACGATTTTAACTCAATTATGAAATATTCCATGACGCTGTTTTAAAAACGAACACACACGCCTTTATAAGCACTTATAAATATTACAGACAGCTACGTTAATATTAAAGGACGAAATAAGTAAGCATGACAAAATAACAAATATCTTGAAAAGATTTTTAATAGCGATGAAAAGAAGCATTTTTGCCACGTGCACGGTTTTGAAGCGAGCGAGACAGGCCGTTTCACCGATACACGTTTGTTAAATTTTTAGAAATAGCTCTGTTCCATATTTGGCGACTTTCCGATAGCGATTATAACTTTTTAATTGCAATTAATATCAGAGCTGTGCTTTAGAATCATGAGCATGCAACCGAACGTGTATTTTTAGTTTCAATACGATAAACTCAAAAATATTTATACGATGCTGTTCTACTACGGATAAATTTGCTTCGACACTCAAAGCAAAACTGACGAAATGCGCTTGGCAGTCAACGTATTAATACATTACTAAATATTTAAGTATTCTACGGATAAATTGCATCAAATGGGAAAGATTATACAAAATGGAGATACTCTAGGTCGGAAGAAATGTTTGGTTTCCCAATTAACCAGTTAACTGTGGCGGCCTCTTTTCAAAGTGCGTACCTACAGTAGCGCACGAAAGTATTCGGACACTCTTCAAACCTAAATAACTTTTTTATGATTGGACCAAACATCTTGACTTTTCTTGAGCAATTAGTTGCATTGATTTAATAAATGATATACAAAATAAATTTTGTAAATATTGGAATTGATGTGAATTACATGACCAATAAAAAATAAACTTTTTAAATATTTTTTATTTGAGCCACGCACAAAAAATTTTAAAAACGCATCTGGTAGATCTATGATAGTTATACGCATGCAGAAAAATTCATTAAAATCGATCGACGTACACACGAGCTACGTGCCATCGAAAATGGTGAAAATCGCAATTTTACACGATTTTTGATCAGTTTCTGCTTAAACTACAGAAATTCTTACATCTTTCTACGCGTGCCATTTTTTTCCCGCGTCAATCGATTTCGGTGAGATTTTCAGCATGTGTATAACTGACACAGTTCTGAAAAACGCATATTTTAAATTTTCATTACGAGTTGAAATAAAAATGTTTTAAAAAATGTCTTTTCTACTTTCCCACGTAATTTCTACCAATTAGAATTATTTCAAAATTATTTTTTCATATCATATTGTAAATCAATGCTGCTAGTTGCTCTAGAAAAGTCAAGTCGTTTGGTTCAATTTTGAAAAAGTTATTTAGGTTTGATGAGTGTCCGAATACTTTCGTGCGCTACTGTATGTGTGTCGCGAAAATCAAAAGTTCTAGCCAGACCATACAAAAATGCGTAAATCCATCTCAAATTATTTATACTTTTTATTTGTTCGTTTTATTTCGCTTTACCTCCAAATATTCTAGACGTATTGAAATTTACAAATACATTTTAGTTTTCGCTAAACTTACAAATAAATTTATTTACAAGTAAATAAATTTTTCGCATGACGAGTATATTCGCCATGACACAAAATAGTTTGTTAAAATAGTTCGTACCAGTAACTGTAAAAATTCGACCAACAAGTGACTCATCATTGTTCAACAATTGCAATAACATTTTTATAATAATCCGACTTTCGTTAATTTTACCAACAACACAGTTCGGCTCGCTTAAGCAGCTGTTTGGAAAAGGAAACTATAATCCTGACGATGACCGCAACGTTGAACAACGCCTGGGACTTTCGATCGAAACGAGTCCGAGCACCGGAATGGTAAGAATAAAGGTTATCTGGAATACGTAACCTCGAACTTATCGGAAACAGTGTCGACGACGTTTGACAAAGTGAAAAATGTATTTCGCATAATTCCGGTGAATATTTAATAAAGCAACGGTTCAGGCGATTCGCGGCTGAGAAATGTTCCTACTTCAACCGTGCAAGCCGTTGTTTCCCTAAGCAAATTTAATAGCCGGACAATTTACAATACAAATACCGGGTGCCACAAATAGGATTATTATACGGGTGACTTTATAATGGTTAGCCGGCCTTCGGTCGTTTTATAAGTCCGGGCGACGAGTAAAGTATTACTAATTTATGCTCGTGACGGCTTAACATTGTTTAACGGTGTCTTTTAAGACGACTTTATGAATCGCGAACCACGCTTCACGCTGCCTCGCACCCCAATTAATCGTCGCTCCCTTGCTGCGGGATGTGTAATTATCCTATTTTCATCGGAAATCGAGCGCACTCGTTTAGATAATGAATTATGCGCCCCGTAGATGTTGCGGTATCAATCCAGTCGGTAATTTACGATCATTGTTCAAACTTTTTACACATTTGCAACAGCATCGCCGCACAGCTATAAACGCAATTAAATAATTAATGTTGGCTAGTTACGGGAAATAAATATCTTGTTCTTTTGACATATTCAAATTGTCTCGCCAACATTAATTACCGTCGCGTTGATCGCACGCTCGATGTCTTCGGCATCGTTCGCTATTAGATCGATACACCCGTGAACGACCGTGAAACAAGGATTATTATAATACCAAGTTTCTCCCGTCGTATATAAAACTCCATTAATCTCTAGATTTATTTGATCGTAATCTTAATCTTACGAGAATCCCTTTCCTCGATTACAACGCGCGTCGAACCGCGCTTATTTACGCGACGGCGTAACACTATTTTTAAAAAGGAACTGTCTTCGCGGACACAGTACATCGTTACTTGAAAATTGCGTTTACTCGTTATTAAATCGGTCGGTTTCAATTATCGATTATCACCGAAACGATCGCAAGGATTTCCGACGGAATAAAAACTATCCGAGAAATCGACTGATACGTATTCGATAGTTGCACAATCGACTTTCCTCGACGAGGATGCGCATAAAACTCCGCTGGAGATAGCCGAAATTTCATGGAAATTCGAAGAGAAATAAGTTGAATGCGAGCGGGGACGCCAGTGCCAAGACGAAGACAAGCGAGGGATTAAGGTTGGAACGCAACGATCCTTTAATCCGTAGGAATATTGGCCTCGTCCTTCCATATTTCGCCGATGACCGCATCTCTCGATCCTCGACTCGAGCGGCGGTTCGAGGAGCAAGAAAGGACCTGGACACAGGGAGAGAGAGAGAGAGAGACAAAAAGAGAGAAAGGAGACTAACAGAAAGAAAGAGAGAGAGAAAGAAGAGAGCGAACAGCAAACGGGGAAAGGTGGAAAAGGTAAAACTGACGCAGCGATTCGCGACATCACGCGTAATCGAGGGGAGACGCGTGGTGCGGGTCGGCAGTCGCAACGATCGGGGGTGAAAGTGCGCGGGGGCGAGGGATGAGAGAGTCATAAAATCGAGCGAAGTGAACGCCAGGAGGGAGACACTGAGTGATGTCGGTGACAGCCGCCTCTCTGCCCTCCTCCGCCTCCGCCGCCTCCTGTCGCTATTACTCACCCAACGCCGAATACCATTCAAAGTTCGAAACCGCACGTTCGCGACCCAATTCCTGCGTGGAGTCAGCTGTTCGTTCGGTTCATTCAAAGCTCGATCGACCACCGCCGCCGGCTGGCCGTTCCGCGGCCAGACACGTTGAATTAATAACGTCGGAGGACGAGAAGGAGGAGGAAGGAGGCTGACGAAAAATAAAAGTGGGCGAAGACGAAGAACCAGACCGGGAGGAAAACGAGCGGAGAAGTCGACGACGACGATATTTAGCGCAACGAGCTTTCCAATGTCCTCTCCCTGCCTCTACGAGAAAAGAGATACGGAAGAGGATCGGAAGGGTGCATCGATGGCCCACGACGTCCACTTTTTCTCGGGGCTGTGTTCCTTTCGTCCTTTCGCTCCGACGCGACCCACGAACGATCGAAGACGGCCAACGGAGCCGTCCGACGGCCAGCATTTAGCGGAACGCCGTTATTTGTCAGGATCATCGGCTGCATTATTTCGGACGAGCCAACGAGCGGCCAGCTCCCTGCCAAGACTCGCAGGTCCCTACCTATTCTAGTATTTCTGGGATTTCTAGCTTGGCAGAGGCACGCGGAAAATTTTTCAGAGCCCGGCGAACGCGCGTCGGACCACGCGGCGAAACGCACGCGGAAATCGTCGTCGTCTTGTAAATTGCGAGCACCGGTGCGCGCGGCATCGAAGTTTGCGCTGCCAGGATTAGGAGAGACCGTGTTATATTATTACGCTCGCTTCTAATTCGGATCGATAGCGGCTCCCGTTAGGAGACCCGAGAGAGATTATCGTAGGTCCTGTCTTGCCCCCGAAGAAAAGATAAGCACGGGGATCGTCTTGCTTATTTGTCTTTTGTGGGAGCTCGAGCAGGGAACATGTGTCCCGGCCGGTTCTCTGCGGTTACAGAACTTCCCCAGTTACAGAATTACCGTGGACCGATGCTTTGTTCGTATCGCGACGAAATCTTCGTCTCACGGCAATCTTCGTTCATCGATGCGATCCTCGGCTAATGCGTTTTTCCATTTCGTCCGTGAAATCGCGCCATACGAGCGGTTCGATTTCGCCTTCGATGCGAATATTGAAAAACAAGGTCGTTCCCTGGTATTCGCGATTCAACCGAAGGATTTTTATGGCGGGGAAATCCGATTAGACCGTAACGCGGAATCAAGTAGAACGACGAAATTGGTAGAAGTTGATACGGAAAATATGACTCCGAAAGTTTTATCACGAAATTTAGTATTTAAAGTTATCAACGATAAAACAAAGTAAAAACTTAACGAAATACCACGTAGCAATGAAATCCTTCAAAGTTACCTGGTTTCGTTTGAAACACGACTCCTGTAACGCGAGCCCGGCAAACTCGTTAAAAATTATGCAATAAAAAATGCTGATAATAATATCAGTGAATCAACAACGAAATCCCGGTATTCCAGTAAACAAGCGCGATACCGTATCTACGTATTTTCTACCATCATTTCCATCAACAATTATATCGTCGCAATAAAAACCGCAAGATATCGATGGGACAAGGGTGTTTCGTTGGCTCGATACAAGTTCCAACCCTGACGAGGATCGCTTATATCAGCCACTGTACGCGGGCAACATAGAAACTCTGATTCCACCGTTTCCGCTTTCCTCTCCCGTAGGAACGGAAGACCGTGTTCTCGAGTCTGCTGCCGTCCAAGGGTTCGTCGGTCTCTCCTCGTCGTCGTCGTCGTCATCGTCGTCGTCGGCGTGATCGTCGTCGTCGTAGTCCGTCGACGGTCTCGTTGGTAGTGGTGTAGCGATGGCGGAGAATCCCATGGTTCGCAGTCTCTCCGTTCGAGCGCTGCTACTTGCGTGGAGAAGTGGGGATGTAGGCGGAGCCAGGGGACGCATTGGCCGCGCTCGGTGGGCGTGACTGCGCGCCTCCCACTCCTTGGCGTAGCGCGGCGCTGATTGACAGTTGGCGAACGACTGCGGACGGCGCAGGATCTAAAACCGCGCTAGGCGCTGCTCTCCACGCTCGCTTCGGTCCGCACTTCTCTTACCCGTGGATATCTCTACCCGGTGCTTTTTCGTGGGGGAAGAACTCGAAACACGCATATTCCCGTGGCTGCCTTTGCCCGCCGGCCCGCGCGCACCGCACACAACATACACACCGACCTTCCACCTTCTGTCCGCCGGAGTTACGAGTGGCACACGCAGTAGTAGTTACGGTTAGGGAGGAGGGTCGCCCGCCGTCTCGCGGACAGCTCTCTCGCGCGTCACCTCTTCTCTCTCCTCAGCGTGCGTGACCGGTTGGTTGGTCGGTTCGGTTCGTTCGGTTCGTTCGTTCGTTCGTTCGTTCGTTCGTACGTTCCGTCCGTTCGTACGTTCGTTCGTTCGTTCAGTAATCGCCGCGAGGAGGAACGCTCTTCTTCTCAGCACGGGCCGTGACCGCGACTCTTTGGTGACGTCGAACGACGCGCTGTGGTGCCCGCCGGTTTTTTTTCCTCTTCCGACCGATATTCTCGCGTTGAGTTCTCGCGCCGGTACTACTCAACGATTTTTTTTTGTTTTCGAGGGTGATTACGATACTCAACTGACCACCTGCCCCCGATCTACCACCCCACCCCACCTAACCCGTGTGTGATCAATCGTGTCGACGAAACTAGAACGGCAACATCGGGGATCTATCGGAGCGCGGGACCCGTCTGAGTGCTCGCTAGTGGCAACGCCGCCTCCTCCGTCGCTCCGACATTCGCTCCGACACTCGCTCCGTGGCCCGCGGCTCGGAGCAACTCGGCGAGAGAGAGAAAGAGAGAGAGAGAGAGATAGAGACCGCACACATCCCCCGTCGACTACGGATTTAACGAGGGCACAGCGTGGACAGAGCTTTGTCGTTTAAACCGTGCCAGTGGAGCTCGACGTCGGACAACCCGCGCGCAGTCCTGGCCCTCGGAAAACCAAGAATCAATCCGTCGACGTCGGGTCGCCCCCTCGTCACCGTCGCAACAGTTTATACCCCGGTTCCACCACAGTGTTTACGCATCTCGTGCGTCCGCCGTTGTTGTTGCACCCGCGACGCGTACACGGATACGCGCGCGTTACTCCTGTCTCTCCCCCTCTACAACCCCCCTCGCCCGACCGACCGTCCGCCCCTACCCTCGCGAGTGGAAACGAAACAACACTGTTGACTTCGCGCCAATCGCGAGAAGGATGTGAACCGTGCTCCGTCAGTGACCTACGCATAAGCCCTCTGGTGTTTTTTTGTTTCTCCATTTTCGTTTCCTTTTGGGAATATACACGAGGAGCGCCCCCCACCCCGTTCACCCCCCGGTTGTACAACCCCCGTCGCATCGGTGTTCTCTTCGGGTCTCTGTGTGAAAACAGTGCAGTCCACAGAGCGAACGTCTGACAACGTCCTTCGCGATCGGAACGGGCAGAAGTGGACTTCCGTAACGTCGTCGTCGTCGCGCGTAAGAAAATTCAAAGAGATACGAAGAGCAGCCTAGATTCCGTGAAAAAAAGAAAAAGTATAGAAAATATCTAAAATCCGTGGTTTTCGCAGTGATCGTCGAAAAGTATACTCCCGTGGTATACTCTCCGCGAGTTTTTCCGATATCCGTCGGGTGAACACGTTCGGTCGGTTCAGCCGTTTCCGGTTGGTATTGTCGCGCGCATCGACCAGTGGACATCGAGGAATCCTTCACGGAACCTCTCACAACGAAAAGGCGAGGAATCCCCTTGGATCGGAGCAAACGGAAGAAATCGGTCCATCGGAATAGGCAAAGCGTCTGCCTATGAGCGGCCACGTGCTCCGCTGAACAAGAAAAGAGCATCGAGCGTATGATGTCGCGGTACTGACATCGTCGGCAGAGAGGCAAGCTCCTCCCGGTCTGGTCAGCGGGTACTTCCGGCAGTGTGACCGGGACGATGAGGAAGCACGTGTGTCCGGCCGTAGCCGTGGTCCTCCTGCAGCGTTCAAACACGCGTCCCGAGCTCTGCTGACGCTCGCTCCGACTGTTCGCAGTGTCAACGTCTCGTCGCCGCCGCTCGACTCGGATCCGAGGATCGTCGAGGGCCGACGGAACCATCGAGGGAATCGTCAAGGGAATCGTCGAAAGATCGTCGACCGATATCCAGTCGATCCAAACCCGGCCAGGCCACAGGTTCGCACGCCGTCGGCCGGTGAACCGAACCGGACCGACCGACTCCGTGATCGTCGACATCGTCGTCGGCATCGTCGCCGACGTTCTACGCCAGCCAAGGACAGTCAGCCGACGGACCCGCCGGTGCTCGTCTTCCCCTTCGGCCTGCTGCTACTACTACTTGAATCGGTCCCTGTCTTGCTCTCCGGCAGTGCGACGCGCAGGGTGAATAACACCGATCATCGCCGCGATCGGGCGAAACAGTGAGCGAAACCGGTGTGTGAGTGAAGTGTTACTTGCTTTATACTGTGGGAAAATACAGCCGCTACGGTGGCTCAGCACGCAGAGTTCCCCGGCGCGGCCAGGGCGTTCATGGCGCAGCCAAGGGTACGTAGATTTTCCATATTTTCTCCAACGCGTTTTTATCCGCGAATCCGCCAGACGAACGATCGCGCGATACCTTCCGGAAACCGCCAAACGCGCGCGCGCGTGTCTTCTCTTGCTGTCTGTTGTTGTTGTTGTCGTTTCTCGAGTCCTGCTTGAACGGAAGCGCGGGAGAAGAAACGTTTCCGCGTGGATCCTCCTAAGACCCGCCACGCAGGGATTTGGTTCGTTAATTTTTCACTTAGCCGGCTCGTTACGAGCATGTTCGAACGCGGCTCCGAAAGAAATAATTGGACATTGTTCTTAAGATGAAGCCGTTCGTACCTGCAGATTTATTTCGTACTCGTATCCGTCAGGATCTTTTCCTAGAGAGAATAGCATTTAGAGAATTTCACTCGTCGGAGGCCCTCCAAAACTGTTTCACTTCGGGAAAAACGAGAGGTTCGTCGTCTCGTTTCTCTTCTCTAAACTGGTCCGTTTACTCGCGCGATTTTCACGAACGCTCCATAGGGGTGCTCCAAAATGTCTGCCGATCGGCGGACCGTCGGAATTTTCTAACAGAAATCAATGATTCAAACCTGCCCGGAAAGAAGTGCTCCAAAAATTCTACTAATCTGTGGACGGTCGAATTTTTCTAACAGAAATCAAAGATTTAAATTTGCTCGAAAATAAGTGCTTCAAAATTTCTACTAATCTGTGGACGGTCGAATTTTTCTAACACAAATCAAACATTCAAATCTGACCGAAAAGAAGTGCTCCAAAATTTCTACTTATCAGTGGACGTTCTAATTTTTCTAACGAAAATCGAATTTAAACCTGCTCGAGAGGAACTCGAATTATCGCGAGAAACGTGTGTAGTATTTCCATCTGTTCGGATCGGCTCGATGAGTACACATCAAAAGATTCGTACACAACCTCAGAAGGACTTTATTGTTTACTTGAAATTTCGCCGTAATCGTCGACTTCGTAGTAGCGTTTCGAGGACGCAGAAGCTCTATTCTCGATCTTTGTCTTCGAACTCCATTCACAAACACGGTGCTCCGTTCTGTAAACGATCGCGACCGATTTTCGCCTCGATTTCGAAGTCCTCCTTCGCAGTAAGGATCGTTTTAGAGATCCTACGTAAGCTTCCTCCTCCTAAACATTCGGAAAGTTTCGTTCGATCGGTATTTCGTACAGTTGTATCAGCGAAGTTTGGGAACCAGTTACAATATTTGGGAAATCAATCGCGATTAGAGACGACAAAAATTCCCGTTCGCATGATCCTTCTCTATCCGTCTCGACTCGTTGAAACTTGGAACACGGGACGAGTCAAACACCCGAGTCTCTACTGTCCGACGGACGCAGATATCGAGAGATTCTTCGGATTCTCGTTCTTATCTCGGACTTTATTTCATACTCCTGTTTAGATCATTTTGATTTTCGAGTCCGTCGGTTTTTTAGCAAATTTTAGAAGGAATTCTGAACGTTGTGGACTCTAATTTCTATTTCGAACATCCGCGCCCAGGAATTTACAGAGATTTTCTGCAATTCGGATTATAAAAATTTGGCTTATTGTAAAATCGAAATTTTTCGACTTTATTACGTGTCAAAATCCGGTTAGTGTTACGAACCGTTTGTCTCGTTAACCGTCGGTCGGCGTGATGACATGTTCATGAATATAATCGAAAGGAAACTTTAAAAACTGTCGAAACGATACAGAAAATTTGTTTTAAATGCCTCGCAATCGCATGATTAACGATGTAAACTGTCACGGCTCGTCGTAAATCCAACGATTACGAGATAATATCGTGCGCAGCTCGAAAATTAAAAAATTAATCTGTTCGATCTGTTTTTCTAGATTTTACTTGTTTTCTAGTTGTTCTGTGTTCAGTGTTCTACGATGTTTCCAGTGTGAAGTGTTCGATTCCGAAATCAGTGCTTCGATTGAATTAAATATCGGCGGGTAGACGCGTGTGTTCGCGATTGCCGACCGCATGTGAACAGCGGAAAAGTCATTGTCGTCTGCATAAAAAGTAGCGATAGCTTATCGAAGTGAAATTCCGCGCGCGCGTCCAGTGAATATTCTGTCGATGATCGCGTTACAATTTCGGGCCGGATACAATATTATCGGGTTTAATGTCGGCCGCGCTTTTCCGCACGGTTTTTCGAATTTCAACGTTCCGCAGTTTTATTGAGCCCCGGCCAAGTGAAAACGGTATCGGCGCCGATAAAGAGCTTTACGAGATCGTCGATAACCGGCGATCGCTCGCGTGCTCCGTCGAGAATCGACTGACGAAGCATCGAGACGCGTACCGTCGGCTTCCTCTTCGCCGGCGACACCGATACGTCGACGAAACGTTTCCGTTTTCTTCGATAGGCCGTTATCGGCCCGCGAATTTCACTCTCACCGACGGTACACGCCCTGCAATTTCCTCCTCCGCGGATTTTTCACCTGGAATATTCCAGTTAAATACTCCAAAATGTGCGTATTTTCCGGGCGATCGCGTGTGACTATAAAATCGTTATGTTTGTAGTTTTCTAATAAATTAATTGGTAGTACCAATATTCTCAACTCTGCTCGATGCAGAAGACAGTGAAATGGATATTTGAATTCGATGGGTGACGAGTTTTAAGAAGTTCCGTCAGATTTTCATTTTTTCTC
>CM052097.1:10109124-10131929 GCA_028453745.1 Agapostemon virescens
TCTTAAACATTGTGCATATTCGAGTGTGCCCACCAATTGTATTCTTGTCGATGGTTCGCCTTGGAATTTCTTTTTCCTCAGATTTTCCACTTGGAAAATTTCAATTACACACTCCAAAAAATGCGGAATCTTCTGGCGATTGCGTGTGCCTGGCTATAAAATCGTTACGTTCTCGTTTTGTAATAAATTAATTGGTAGTACCAATATTCTCAACTCTGCTCGATGCAGAAGACAGTGAAATGGATATTTGAATTCGATGGGTGACGAGTTTTAAGAAGTTCTGTCAGATTTTCAATTTTTCTATTTTAAACATTGTGCATATTCGAGTGTGCCCACCAATTGTATTCTTGTCGATGGTTCGCCTTGGAATTTCTTTTTCCTCAGATTTTCCACTTGGAAAATTTCAATTACATACTCCAAAAAATGCGGAATCTTTTGGCGATCGCCTGGCTATAAAATCGTTACGTTCTCGTTTTGTAATAAATTAATTGGTAGTACCAATATTCTCAACTCTGCTCGATGCAGAAGACAGTGAAATGGATATTTGAATTCGATGGGTGACGAGTTTTAAGAAGTTCTGTCAGATTTTCATTTTTTCTATTTTAAACATTGTGCATATTCGAGTGTGCCCAGCAATTGTATTCTTGTCGATGGTTCGCCTTGGAATTTCTTTTTCTTCGGATTTTCCACTTGGAAAATTTTAGCTAGATACACCAAAAAATGCGAAAACTTCGGATGTCACGTGTCTAGTTACCAGATTGCTACATTTTGTGTTTTCTAATAAATTAATTGATTCTTAACAACGTTCGATGTACAAAAAAGTAGAATAGACATTTGAATTCGATGAATGACGAGTTGTAACAAATTCTGTCAGATTTTCATGTTTTCTTTTTTAAACATAGAGCATATTCGAGTGTGCCCTCCAATTATACTCCCGTCGGTGGCTCGCCTTGGAATTTCTTTTTCCTCGGATTTTCCACTTGGAAAATTTCAGCTAGATTCTCCAAAAATGCGAAAACCTCGGAAATTATGTGCCTAGATACCAGATTGCTATATTTTTCGTTTTCTAATAAATTAACTGATTCTCAGCAAAGTTCGATGCAGAAAACAGTGAAATGGATATTTGTATTCGATGTGTGACTAGTTGTAACAAATTCTGTCAGATTTTTATCTTTTCTTTCATAAACATAATGCACATTCAAGTGTGCCCTCCAATTGCACTTGCGTCAACAGTTCTCCTTAGAATTTCCCTTTCTGCAGATTTTCCACCTGGAAAATTTCAGCAAGCTCCACCAAAAAATGTGGAAACCTCGGAAGTCACATGCCTGGTTACAAAATCGTTACGTTTTCCGTTTTCTAATAAATGAATTGGTTCTTAACACCGTTCGATGTACAAAACAGTGAAATGGACATTTGAATTCGATGCATGACGAGTTGTAACAACTTCTGTCAGATTTTTATCTTTTCTCTCTTAAACACAGTTCACATTCGAGTGTGCCCTCCAATTGCATTTTCCGCCTGGAAAATTTCAGCAAGATACTCCGGAAAAAGCGGAAACCTTCATCACGTGCCAAACTACCAAATCGCTCAATTTTTGTTTTCTAATAATTGCTGCGATTAGGCAAACATGGACAACGCTCCTGAATGATTAGACATGTGAAATGAATATTCAACTGCCGAAGATTCAGCTTTTGAAAATCCCTCGAAATTGTAATATTTTAGTCATTGTAATGAAAACTGCAGAGACAGAGCTTGTCACAGTGATCGTTTTCAGAACGGTTTTAAATCGAATAAATTCTAATGATCTTGGCACAACTATATTATGCAGCAAAATTATTTTTTGAAGATACACAAAGAATTCTGGCACCCGCGTATGACAGACGTGGCGAAGAACGTGTTAATTTCTGCGGTTTCCGAGTTGTCAAAAATTCTGACAGAATTTCATTTTTTCTTTTGTGGAAATGCCAGTCGACGTTTATACGTGTACTCGAATTTCACTCTCGTCGACAGTTCGCCCTGCGATTTCTCTTTCCTCAGCCTCTCTTTCTGGAAACTTCGGCGGAATACTTAAAAACAAATGCGTAAACCTTAACTTGTCACGTGCTCGATTACAAAATCGGTCCTGTTTCTCCATTTTGAAATAATTGTTCCGGTTTCGCGAACATTTTTGCGGCTCCTCGACACGTAGAGAAGTGAGATAAATGTTTAAATTCAGTGTGATCGGAGTTTTTAGTAATTCTGTCAGAATTTCATATTTCCTTTCCCTAAAAGTGCCATTCAAAATTCAACGAGTGCGGTTAAAGATTGATGTTAACACGTTGACGAACGTGTCATTCCATATAGAAGTGACAGAATCATTTATTCAGATTCGAAGATTCATTTTTGCGACGGTGTGTGAAGTATGTCAATCTTAATCAGGATCTTCTAGACGTTTCGAGAAAAATTGCTACGATATACCTTACGTTTTCATCGGTTTCTCTCGCTTTTTGTAAACGCTCCTTTCCTATACAACATCTAAAAACAGTGTAACGCGCGAAGATACCATCGGGGAGAGTGTTGAAAGTGTTATAAAAATTGTATATCCGTCTCAAATAACGATCAATTAAATTGTGTCGTGTATTGGAGCATCGATAACAGTCGAATTGATTCTTGTACTAATTTATTGACACAATAAAACATAATTGTAATTATTGCTTTGGCAGAGACGTCGTATTAAAGACAATGTAACGAGCGAACGCGTTATCGACAACGTTAACAGTACTCCGAAAATGAGGTTGCAACGAAAATGCATTTTATCGTGGTAGGAAATATCGATAACGTTCGACGTTTTATCGTTTTAATAATTTCTTGCGTGAAGCCGGTGACAGTGACATTCCTTCGCGTTTGAATTTCGGTTCTACGATGTACAACGTTGAGCAACTGTGTTTTGGCATTCCCCAAAAATTGATTGCGTAAATGTGCTTAATCGTTCGAGGTTCCACCGTCAATATGATAAGAGTTTTGCTAGGACATTGTTGGTAGATAGTGTCGGATGCAAATTTAGAGGCAGACGTTCCGCGTGCGTTTCTTTTCTCTGGCAGATACCGCGTGATTTCGCTCGTCTTCGTAGCGTTTGCCATCTTGTTGGCAATTCGACGGTGCGCGTTGACAATTTGTCCGTGGAATTTCATCGGAACGATTGTTCCTCTTGATCAAGAAAAAAATTAGTTCGATGCTTATCGAAGTTGGTGTTCTTCGAGAACTATATACTCCGTCTCGCTTGATAATCGTGAATAGTTTCTTCGGTCACTTTGTCTTCGCGTCGATTCTTCGACGGTCATTTGCTGTCCACTTTCAGATAAACCGAAAGCTTTATGCTCTTCGCCGCCTTCGAGTGTCGTGGTCACTGAATGAATCATTTTAACGTGGACTGCTATCGATCGTAGAAAAGAACTTGAAATAATTTTAAGACGAACAATCGATCACCCGATACCGTGATAGCACTTGAAATATCACCAAGTCCTTTAATTTGTTAATTGTTCTGATCTGCAAATACCTTTTAACACGTTGAAATGTCAGTGCCTGGGGACTGACGGTACCTATAAATTATGTTACATATAATTCTATTAATCCTAACCATAATTATGAAATAAAAATGCAAGAGGTAGAGTACTAAATTTTTGTTTTAAATTGTTAGTATTTAAACATTCAGGTACTTGAGACCAACAATTATATTGAATTTGAAAAATTAATTATTGCTATGATCAATTGAAAAAGTATGTAAGGAAGTTTGTACTCACTTTCTTTTTATGCCACTCGTTGGTGGATCCTAAATGAAGATCATGGTATGCAATGGCTTAATTATGACTTACTAAATATTAAAGTCAGTGTACAATTACTGAATTTTTAGTGTATAAATCAAAGAAATAATGTTAGACGCCATCGTGGGACTAGCAAGCTTACGAGAAGTACCTACAAAAATATATTTAAGAAATTGTTAATATGATGAACAATTTATCAGTCCCAGGGCACTGGCGGTATCAAATTTACAAATTAATATGTTGTATATAATTCATATAATATTAAGAAAAATATTCGCACAATTTAGTAGTTTCAGAAATTTTGTAGAAACAGAAAGGCACAAATGGGATAAGCGTTCGATTTAAAGTTAAATAAAATGTGACGTGAAAGCTAGCCAAAATAGATCCGCGTTCAACGTGTTAAAGAATGCACAGCTTGGCACTAGAACTAAACTAAACATTAAACTAGACTAATATACACTGCTTTACAATAATGACAAGGTTTCATTTATTTAAACCTCGTACAACTTTCATATTAGTATCTTCTGTAATGACAAATCTCGTTTAAAACGTTTTCGCGAAAACGTTCTTATAATTTTAATAACTGTGAAATGAAAAACCAATGACAAGTTATTTTGACAGCTCCGATGGTTCTTTTATTAAAAATAAGAGATATCTGCTAATAAACTCGTGCATATTTGAACGAGCACAGTGGTCAGCCTATTAATCGCTTTCAATTTGTGCACGTGCTCGTACACAAAATTTAGAAGTTAATATATAAATAATAATAAAACCAAAGACGACTAACTACCGAAACGATTACTCCGTGTCAGTTACATTTAGTGTTTCGCAGTCGTAGCGTGAACGCATTGTCGACCATAAACGCTAATTGACGTCTTTCATTTTTCAAACGCTGTTGCTTAGAGATGCCTCCATTTTCTGGACGTCGTTGACTCCTTAAATTATAAAATCGAGTTAGACACCGACTAAATACACAAGTTAAACAAAGTAAAATTCTATTTCGTTATTGTCGATCTGCAGCCATTGAATGATATCAGCTACTAGAAACTTTGAAGTATTTCGAATCGCTGCGATCGTGAGATAAATCACAGTGCAAGAGGTGCCAAGCGATATCTCTCATTTCTCAGGCGTTGGTAGTCGGAGAGATCAGATGCATCCGTCGAATTAAATTGTTAACAAATCGCATAGATGTAGAATATTGATATATTCTGGCCAGGACGAAAAATCGGTCGCCGGAGTAAGACGGAGTAAAGAAAAATGCAAAAAAGAATGAAAGTGTATGCAAGCCCGTTACCGAGATTAAAAATTCTTGGGTCGGTGAATAGCGTCGATTTTTGTCCACCGCTGTACCACGAACGAGCCGTGATTATGTATTTATGGGTATCCATCAATCACTTTCGCTCTCCCGATTGCCGCGGATATCGGCCTTTAGCCTGCCGGATTAAAGTCGTATCGATTTCTCGTCGTTCTATTCGCCGTGTGTGCTCGATGAGACGATTTTTAGTTCTTTTTTTCTCTTCTCTTCTCTCTCTCTCTCTCTCTCTCTCTCTCTCTCGCACTCTCTCTTTTTGTATTTCGGTCGCATTTCAGCGGGACGAGGAATCTTTTTGGTAACGGTACATTAGCTGGCCCGAGGAAAACGAAATGTGCCTCGCGTGTGATTCGTCCGGATCGAAAGTTGCTGGCTGGAATTTCTGTTTGTCACTTTTCGTGGCGAGATTTGAATACGCTCGGAGAAAAGTATCTGGATATTTTCTATTTCGGTGCTCCGTGAATTATTGCCGCCAGGGTATTTGCGTCCTTGGGGCGTATTCCGGGAGTCCTTGGTATTTTTTGTAGAGAAGCGACTCCGGTTCTCGGAAGATCCTGTACTCTATTGGATTAGTTGATTTCTATTAAGTTACGCGAAATTAATTATAGGTATTGTTCTTGAACTTTAAGTGACACATATTTTGCTTTGTTCGAGAAGTTGAACGCCGAACGGTTGTTGTATGATCAACTTTTTAGTTCTTTTGAAAAGTCTCGAGATGTTTCTCGAGGATCTGCTTCGATAATAGCCCTTGGTTCCTCGTTATCTTTTGTAGAAGATTGTCCACAAACCTAGTTCATTTTTCAGACTTTTATCTCTGTCACGGAGTTTTTGAAACCAGCGACGAGACATATAATATTGTTTTGTTAGTATTGCCGGTTTGCATTCTAAACCCTACTCGTATAATAAGATCACACCGGTTCGTCGCTTTTTCGTTTTGACTTTGACAGGAAACATAAACCACGAGTAAACAGTAAATACCGAATACAGAAGTCGATAAACTAAGCGAATGAATGTAACGAGATAAAACATCGCTTCGGAAAAATCGCAGAAATTTAAACTGATCAAATCCGCAATTATTCTTCCATCAATCTGATACTTCGTTTTACTTGCGACATAATTATCCGAATATGAAACCGTTTTGCATGTTATTTGATAATCAAGAATACAAATAGTTCTAATCGCCCCGACAAAAATAATTTCCCGCTTTATTTGTAATTTCAACAATCATAGAGACCACTCTAAATTGTCTGCAACACATAAATTTTGTACTCTATGTCCCAACTAAAAATATAATACTATTTTCGTGTTGGTGATATTCAATTCTTATAAAAATTTTAAGTTTGTAACAGACAGAGTTCCACTGTTTCACGACAAATTATAAAAAGATATGATTCTCAAAAATAAAAAATTACTTCACTCCAAGCCTCTCAAATCGTACCAGACCTTCATTTCTTCATTTCTTCATTTCTGAATCACAAATGTTCGCAGCAAGTTTCATCAGTAAAAACTCTCCTCGGTTCCTGCATCGATACTTAAACTTTAACTTTAACTTACAATTTTTATCTTTAACTTTAAATTTTCAAAATTTTACGAACACGGACCAACTTGTGAGCACAGCCCGATCAACACAGAAATGATTGTATCTACTTATATCACGTCCAAACGTTACCTTCAGCGTCAAATATTACCCAGGAAGCATTCTGTCAGCCGCCATTACAAATTACAAATATCATTCTCCGTCGGCACAGTCTTTCGTTTATTTACATATATTATAATGCAGTAAAACAATCTTCTTCAAACCACTGTAATCATGGTGCTCCAGGGTGTTATTATGATATTAATAATTTCTTATTCTGCAGTCTCATCGATTGACGTATCGGTTATTTATCTTCTTTAATCGCATGATCTTCATCGAAATCCACTGAGTATACTGCACGATACAATTATTAAAAAACTGTCCACTTAGTGGCAGCTACTTTCTTCCTCATCTTTTCTAAGCTAGAGAAGTCCCTATTATTTTCACATTGTTTACTTGAAAATAAAACCTGTCTTCTCGCTCAATTGAATTGTCTGCAATTTATAAAATACGGCCGAATTTAATAATACACATTTACATATATATTTGTGAAAGAAAGGAAGAAAGAAATAGAATAGTTTACGCTCGCTTTTCTTCACTGCCATCATCGATCGAATCAAACAAAATCATCTCGCACACACGCATGCGCACACCTTAACCGTTAGCACTCCAAGCAATTTTAATTCCAAAATCGAAACATTTTTTCGTCGTAAAATAATTCCATTGTACATGGTTCATTTCTTTTCACGAATATAAAGCTTATTACTATTACTCGTACGTGCAATATCTCAATTTTCACAGATTCCTTAAATGCAAACCTTATGTAATCCTTAAATGTAAAAACTGTTTCAACCCTTTGCACTCGAAACTGTTTTAACTCCAATCCCAAGGCAATTTTTTGTGATCTAGAATATCTCATTTTATGCATACGAAATTTGTTTACTATTACTCGTCCTTACAACGATTAAATTTTTACGAATTTCTTTGATACAAGCATAGAGATGTAAAGATTGTTTTAAACAGTGCTGCAGCTAGTTTTATTGGTGTCTGAGAGTTCAAGTGCAAAGTGTTAAATAATGGGAATTTTTAGTTTCGCCTCAGAGGCGCCATTGGAGCGCTAAGGATTAAAATTAAGCAAGAAAATGGTACATTTCGTACAGCGGGTGTAATTTTTGACACGGACTCTGACATTCGCTATCATAATATCGAAACTGTTTCGAATAGGCCTCTTTGAATCGGCATTAGAGTACAGAAAGTGACTAGAATAAATGGCAAAGAAACACAGCCGAAAGATACAGAAGTTAGAGGTAGGTCTTGGTATATCGAGGAACCTGGACGCCATTCGAGTCCCAAAATCGACGTGTGTCGTTCGAAAAAGAGCGCACGATGCATCGGGGCCGGTGCACGATGCGTCCTCGAGATAGGCGAGGCACATGGCGCGGTCCCGGTGCATGCGTGTACGTCGCAGTGTTTTCCAAATGTCGACATTAATCAGAAAGCAACGAACAGTCACCAAGGTTCTCTGTCCTCCTCCTCCCTTCTTCTCTATCCACTCTTCCATCTTCTTTCACCGTCCCGGAATCCCCAGCCATGTTTCTGCGATGCTCGGAGGACGACCTTAAGCTCCATTCACAACTGGTTCTTTCCGTGGAAATTTCTCGTGACCGATTCATAATCAATTATCCAGGGTTTCATATTAATACGAACAAATTGCTCGGCATCATACCCCAGAACGGAAATCCCTCGCATCGTTTTCCGATAATCGAACCGATCCGCGATGCATTTTCATTTCCTTCTTCACGATTACCGACGGTCTTACCTTGATGGCCAATCAGCGATGACTCACGGATCCGTTTGAGCGCGATCGACGGATTCGATCAGCTGGATTAGTGGAGATTGTGGGAACGGGGCAGAGGTCGCTGGAAGAAGTCGGGAAATTCGGTTAACTGTCGATAGTTTTTGTCTTGCGATGTTTGGATTGGCGTGTGACAGATGATCGATTGTTTGCCGTTTTTAAAATGTTAAGAAATAAATTTTAGAGGTTTAACCAGTTAACCGTGGCGACCTCTTTTCAAAGCGCCGTACCTGTGCGTGTGGCGAAAATCCATCTGAAATTATTTATACTTTTTATTTGTCCGTTTTATTTCGTCTTAACCTCCAGATATTCTAGACATGTTTGTTACATTTTAGTTTTCTCTAAAATTACAATTTAAATAGCTAATGGTAACTAAATTTTACGCATGACGAGTATGCTAGAATTAAACACAGCTAACTGGTTAATGTAGGATTAAATTAAATTTCAGTTAAAATTATATACTGATAGATTCGGTAGATTGATTTTGATCGTGCCTCGATACGATAAATAATTTGAGAATTGTTCGAATGTGTAAAGTAATTTTAAAGCGCTAGAGTTTATAATAGCGGATCTTTATGCGAAATAAAAATTGTCGCTTTTCGCCTTAAGAATTCAAAATGTAACATTATCCTTAAATTCTAACTTATTTTTGTTATAAATGTTAAATACCATCAATTGTTTAATAGCAACGAGTATATTTGTAACTGCCGATTTGATTTAAGAGATTTACCAAAATGGACGCAACAAACGGTTTGTCGATCAGACGTCAAATTTTGTGCATTTGCGGCCGGTAGTTAACGGGGTTAGTTAACTAACATAATTTTAACGTTAACGAGATCCGTAATCGATTCCGTTTGATTTCATTCACTGTGTGAATTCGTTTGTACAACTCTTCCGGATCTACATACCAGTACACGTTCTGCTAATGATCTAATTTCTTGCAACCACCGGATTTTTCTACCGTGAATCCTGATTAGGAATAAATTTTGCGTTGGCGAACGCGTGAAATCGTAATGCAACAGCGATTGACATTTTGCTCGCGAACGAAACCGGCGTATTAATTCTCCGTGTAATTGATGTTTCTTAAGTTCATTGAATTTAGATTGAAACGAATAGGTTTGAATAATATAGCAAAGATGGCGGTATAAATATTCATGCAGCGTTCGCATACATCCTTTAATCCTGACAGGTAATTCGTTTTGGAAAAAGTTAATTGTTAATTGATGTAATGGATCACCGAGATTTTTTAATTCATTTTAATATTGTGGAATACCTTACCACATTTTCATCTCTGCATGCTGCGACCGTTATCACAAAGAAAACCTATTATTACCATAAATATTCTTGTTTGATCGATTATTCAACAGTATTAAACGCTAGAATTACTGGACAGCACAAAATGACGTGCGTGCGTTTTTTTAACAGTTATTGAAATAACTTTTGTTGTAATTACTGCGTTCGTCACGCTCACTCTTCCGGTAGTCGCAGCGTTAACACATTATCCGCAAGAAATGTCAATCGACGTTTTTTATTTTCTGAACGTTGTTAACTTTCATGACGCCGCCATTTTGTGTATAAGTGTTCTGTACATTTTTAATAGAAAGTGCCAATTAATAGCCATTTCTCAAGTCTTACTGGCCTGAGAGATCATGCAACGTACGATGTATTTTCATTTCCTACGATTTACAGTGACGTACGAAAGTATTCGGACACTCTTCAAACCTAAATAACTTTTTTAAGATTGGACCAAACGTCTTGACTTTTCTTGAGCAATTAGTTGCATTGATTTAATAAATGATATACAAAATAAATTTTGTAAATATTGGAACTGATGTGAATTACATGACCAATAAAAAAGGAACTTTTTAAATACTTTTTATTTGAGCCACGCACAAAAAATTTCAAAGACGCATCTGCTAGATTTATGATAGTTATACACATGCAGAAAAATTCATTAAAATCGATCGACGTACACACGAGCTACGTGCCATCGAAAATGGTGAAAATCGCAATTTTTCACGATTCTTGACAAGTTTCTGCTTAAACTACAGAAATTCTTACATCTTTCTACGCGTGCCATTTTTTCCCGCGTCAATCGATTTCGGTGAGAATTTCAGCATGCGTATAACTAACTCAATTCTGAAAAACGCATATTTTAAATTATCATTACGAGTTGAAATAAAAATGTTTTAAAAAATGTCTTTTCTACTTTCCTACGTAATTTCTACCAATTAGAATTATTTCAAAATTATTTTTGCATATCATTTAGTAAATCAATGCTGCTAGTTTTTCCAGAAAAGTCAAGTCATTTGGTTCAATTTTGAAAAAGTTATTTAGGTTTGAAGAGTGTCTGAATACTTTCGTGCGCTACTGTAGGTAAAAACCTGTATGCACAATTCATTTAATTGAATGCGATCAATAATGTATTAAAAGTTTCCCTACCGGAAACCTGTCATAGGATTTTCAATAATTGCGTGTACTAACAAAAATTTTAAAAATCTGTTTCTAGCACAATAACCCCGAAGAAATCAGATTTAACGTTAGCTGAAATGACTATGGCCGTTAAGAGATTAGCAAAATCCATATCCGCAAATCATAACTTCTAAAAATTACGAAATAATCGCCGGTAAGGAATGTGCGAGCACTGCACCTACCGGAATTCTATTAATATGATTTGCAGTGGTTGTTCCGTGCCGAAAAGCTAAGGAATGTTCTTTTGCATTACAATCCGAAACAAAACTCTTAGATGACGTTACCGGCGGTATCTTCGCGATTGAAATCGTTGCGGCTGTTGAAGGATCCATTAAAAACTCTTTAGCCATGGATCGCAGGCTTTTAAAAATGACGAAATAATCGCCGACGGGGAATGTATTAAGATTTGAGATTGGTGCAAAAACGGAGACACGGAATCGCGTTATATCCGTGTTTCACCTGGCTCGGAAGAACGGTGTTTTCGCTGACGGCGTCGCGTCGATCCACGGTTTGATCTCTGCTCGTCCTCGTCGCCATCTTGGCCGCGCTGTCGGCGAATATTTGTCGATTTCTACATACTTCCTGGCTATGGGCGGTGGTATTGATCGAGAAAGGGAATCCGCGTCTTCCGCCCCCCTTTCCTGCCTTTCTTCGACCAGTAATTTATATCGGGTTGAAGATGGGAAGGGGTATCGAGGGGGGCGTTTAAGAGTACTCGCCTTGACCTATCCGCTCGTAAACGATCCGCGTTTCTCGGTCTGGAGGATCCCTCTCGATCGATCGTTCGTTGATTCGCACGTTGCGAATTTCGCTCGAGCCAGAAAACGAACCGGCGAACGAATTCTTGTCCGTCGTGTTCCGCCTTTAATTGCGTTATGAATATTTCATCGTGCCGGTGCGCAGCTGTACTTCGCGCAATTTATCCCGGCCGATTTGTCACCGGAGAAATTCTGCGTACGGGAATCCCGGCAAATTTTTAACAAATTTATCGGACGATTTTTCTTGTCGCGATCCCACGACGATTCATCCGGAATAATGCTCTCTCTCTCTTTCTCTCTCTCTCGTCTCCGTGATCGGAGACCGGCGAACGCCATTGCTCCGCTGGGATCCGGCCTTAATGTCGCCCCGTATCCTTCGATCTCTCCCGTTTCAGATATTCTGCTCGATCGACCGGTGATATCTTCATAGATCCGCCGCGCGCTGTCGTGAATTATTAGATGCGTCCTCGGGTTCCTTGAACCTTCTCGTCGACAGAATTCATTCCCCAATGTTTTCATCCTGTTGAATTCCTCAATTTCCTCGAGACTACCTCCGTTTCTTTTAAGGGACCTTTATTGTAATAGGATCGGCGGAATGCAGAAACAGTAAATCATCTTACTTACAAACGCTAGCCCTTTGCGGACGAAGATTTGTGATAATATTGGAAGTATTTTATCCAGATAGGTAAATCTTGCATTAAAGTTTGAAGTTGTGAGTGAAAATAAAAATATATACTGATCTTCTAAAATCTACTAAAATCGTTAAATTATAATTTTTGCAAGTTTAAGGATTAAAAGTACGCAGCTGATGTTGCCAATATGACGAAATTCGTCTTCAAAGGGCTAGAATTACCAAACCAATCATTTCGATTGGTCCCTAGTTTTTTCTTTCGCAATTATTGAAGTTATAAAAATATTTTCATCAGAAATTTTTGGATGTACTTCTTCAATGACGTGTACCTTGCAATAAGTATTGTACGAGGTTTTAAGAGATGCAATCTCGTTATTATTACAGAGCAATGTATATCGTTGGATTTATTGTTCGGTAGATCTAGTGTTAACTCTCGATTTTAACCCATTGCCGTTATACCATCCAGTCACACTCACGAAGATTTCAAACGGAATATGCTAAACGTGTATGGTAATGATTTCCTCTAAACCCGAATAAAATTCTACTTCATTGTCGTCGGTATATCATTTAATAGAAGACATGCAGGCATGTTCAATATATAAATTTTCTTTTTCTTCTACGAATTTATGAACAGCGAAGTAGTTTGAGTGACTGCGACTGTACAATAGATCGTAGAGCAAGGGGTTGATGATCTTATCACGCTTGTGGCTTAGCAGTGACAGTATTTTGTCATAAAAAATGCATCCGAGCAACTGTCCTTAACCACAGCGTCGTTGTCCTGCCATCTTGTAAATAGACCGTAATCGTATCTGTTGGGTCAGCGCCTGCGAAGTGTTGGATTTTTTCTTGCAATAACAATGACAATTCTTTGCTAGAAGAATTTTTTCTAGTCAAAATATGCTCCATTTATCTCGATACATTTTTCCTAATGGGATTTCAGGTTATTCCAATAAAAATACGAGTTTTTAAATTCTACCAACGTTGCTATTGAGTTTTTAAAAAAGTTCTCCTCGTTTATTGTTTAAAAAGGACATTAATAAAGGTTGTAGAAGCATTTCAAACAATCGATTCTTCTTATTTCTCATTTCCAATGTTCCATGTTAGGGCAGCCTACAAACCCTTTCAGAATATTTTTAAAATTTAGGAAATCCACGTCTGACAAAAATTAACGAAATGTCACGAATTAGAGTAGCTTTTTGTCAAAGCGGATTGTGACAATTTAAGTTGTCAAAAAGCTGAGTTACAACAGTCAGAATACTATTCATGGAGTCACCCTAAGTGTAACGAAAGAAGCAGCGTTTCTTCCTTTCGATTCGCAAATCTCACCCTACACTCAGTGGATCTTCGTTGATTAGCAAAGAGAATGCCGGACATCGTCGTCGCGATGTAAGTGTAGCCGGTTCGAAACGCTTATGAGAGTACAGTAATCGGGCACGAGGTATGATTGAAATTAGAAGAGGCAGGGAGGAGAGAAACCCACCCTCTCTCTTTCTCTATCGCTTTTTGGCTATGTCACCTTGGTTAACGGTTGTAATTAAGGATTCTAGATTACCCTGCATACGGTGTTCCCGTTCATTTCTCGAAAGCCGCACGCGCGTCGCCTCGATAGCCACGAATTCGTTGTTTTCTCTCTCTTCGTCTCTCTCTGTCTTTTCTCTCTTTTCATCATTTTTATTCGTCCCTGTACGAGCGTGTGTTTTTTTTTCTTTCGCTGTTTCCATGACAAAATTACTGGCTCTCCGGCCCGACGGTCGAGCGGCGTAATTAGCGATAATAATCGGCGTGCTTTCGTTTCCGTGGTACACCGTGACAAGGTACAAGATGCGACGAGTCAGGAAAATCATTGGCTTCCCGATCGATCCGTGCCGCCTCGATCCATCGAGCCTTCAACCTCGCCTGTCGATACGCCGAGGAATTCGTCCGTTCACATTCCGCGTCTACGTCGAAATTTGCATTTCCCCTGTGTATTAACTTCACCAGAGAAGTTTAACTGCGCTCCGCTATGGTGCTATAATTAACCTCAATCATCCCGTGTAGATTTTCTTTCGTGCGACTTTATTTCCTCGATCGATCACGATCTTCCGCTCACGGTCGTTAAATCATGAATACAGTCCTCCTCGCGGCAACGCACTAAACAGTCAACCTATTCCACGTAATACATAAAACTACAGCTACTCGTACCGTTGGTGTAGCGTGTATAATGTTGTACAATCATTCTTATTTTTAAATGGGTAGGAGGAAAATGGTCACTTTCGATGCTCGGCAATTTAACGTTAACCCCTTGTACTACGATTTATTTTATGGTTACAGTGACTAGATTTTCTTCGTCGTAATTCTCTAGCAGATGAAGAAAACTTGCAGCTAACGGTATGCATAGATATTCTCCGATCACTGCATATCAACAATAATTAACTAGAATTTCATTTACATTTAACCCCTTGCCCTACAAGAACGAGTCAGACTCGTGATCAAGATTTCGAACTGAATCTTTTAAACATGTGTTTCCTTAATTTTCTTTGAGACTAAATAACATTCTATTTAATCTTTGATCGCATACAATCGGCGGAGAATAGTTGCGCATGCGGTCACTATAAATTTGACTTTACTTTTTGTCGTTTCGCGAAGGATAAAGAAAATCTAGTCACTGTTATCAGAAAATAAATCGTAGGATAAGTCGCGTCCAGTAAAGTGATCTTACGAAGTACGGAATAATTGTAAGTATTGTCTAAACAGTCTAAATCATGCTATAGTACCACTTTGCTACTACGGTCAGAGTCAATCTGTTATATCGGTTATCGACCATATTGCATCTTGCTTGTCCGGTTCGCAGTCGATTATTTAATTTAAATTAAGTTTAGACGATTCTCTTGTTCGAAATTTTGATCACGAATCCGACTCGTACCGCAAGGGATTGACGCAAACTAAAAATTGTGCCCATAATTATGAAAGTGGTCCAAGTCATATATTTCTTGTTTCGAGAAATTTAATGAATTGCATTTGAATAAATTAAAAAATATTTTTACATTATGCGAAATTTTCATTAATAATTTTATTAGTCTTGATTAATGGAAATTTATTATGAATATGAAATTTTGTGTAAATTTCATACGAAAATGTTTTTAAAGTTTGAACTGACTTAGAACATTTTCAAAATTAACTGAATGTCCTATAAATGACTTACAGCAATAAAGAACTATGAATTTTATTTGAAACAATAACTTTAATGAAATGATTCATGAACATTTATTAATTATTTTTAAAAAGTAATCCATTTTTATCATTCCGAGTTTTTAAGATTCTTAAAATGTTCCTGAAAAACGGGAGGGATGTATGGTAATAAACACATAATATCTTTATGTTTTTCTTCCGTTACTGGTCTAGTGGTGGTGTATAATGGAAGTAATTTAATATTTCCGTATATTTTTGGTCTTCCTCTTGTAGGTGAAAGATCCAAAACGTGGAATTTAGAATCATCTAAAGAAGTTTTATAGAACATTTTATAAGGTTCATTTTTCAAGAATCTCATCCATTGAATTTGCAGCCAAGAGATAGATTCGCCCGTGGTATTTTTTATTCTTCTTGTTATTGACTCTTCTAGTGATTTCGTTGAAATAAAATCCGGCTGCGACATTCGTTTTATCGAAAATGTATTTCTTCTTCTACACTTTTCTATCAATTCATAATAATGCTCAGGGTTGTATAAGTAATTTGCTTTTTTTATTTTCATTTCTATGAACCCAAAATCACGGCCATTCGGTAGAAAGGAATGGCACGATACCAAAAATTTGTGGTCTACTGTTTCAATATTATTATTTGATGACTGAGCAATTTTCATCCATGTCAATGCTACTTTAGTGTTACGATTCTGGCCTGAACAAGCATCACTGTAAGCTATTACATGTTTTTGAGTAGTTATATCCTCCATATACAGAGGGCCGTGCGCCATTTTCAAGTTATGTTTATATACTTTCTTTAAATTTTTTACATAGACCACTTTCATAATTAACACTAAATGAATTCTATATAATGTTGAAATTACAATCACTATCTAATGGTTCATTTTTGGCAATATCGTAAAAATTACATTGAATAAATTTAGTTTAAAATAATGTGGTGTGAAATAACTGATAAACTCATTTTTTTTAAATTTTGACTTAGACCACTTTCATAATTATAGGCACAATTGTCTTCACCAATTGAAAGTATAGGAATCGAATAGGAATATTAATGTTTCTCCTGGGAAATGTTTTCGCGCTTCTATTTGTTATTCTGCCCATTTTTTCTTATATAAAATCCTCAGTCGGAAGATTAAGAACAAAAGTATGCTATTAAACGCGCGTACACGGAGAGTACAGTGTACGAATATTGTACAGATGGTATCGATGTTCAGGACGGATGTCGCCATGGCTGGATCGATATCAATTAAGTAGCACAATAACGTCGTGTGCATGTAGCAACCATATAATAAATAAGTTGTACCTACGATTACCGGTGTATAATTAATTGGTAGTGGGAACACTGCAACTGGAAAAGAAAACGTTCCATTATCTGGCATCCACTCGAGCATTCGCGTTGTCGATCTTCTTTTGTTTCCGTGTAGACGCCGCAATCGCCATTACGAGTTCCAGAACCTCGAACACCTTGCGATGGAAAGTCCCTAGTATGCAACGAACCGTGCAATAAACGAGGTTGCAAGTAGCGAGGTTCTACGGTGTTATCTTTCAACTCGTTTACAGTATGTAGCATTCCCTCGTAACTCAGCTTCTAGCGAGTAGCAAATGTTCATCGTCAAGCATTCTTCATCAGCAAATGGTCGAGTATCAGAAACAGCTCAGCGGTTCAGCCATCAGTTTCGACTATCGAGTCTGTAAATTTGAAGCCGGAATTTGCCCATACGTGGCGCTAGCTATCGATATAGTCACCGTCAAACCGCGTCATCGACACTATTTTCTTGTTTCGACATCCTATAAAGATTTTTAACTCGCAACCATACAAGTTTCATACATTACCATAGTTTTTAATAGCGTTGAACATATCGAACTTTCTGGCATTGTTTTTAACCAGTTAAGCTACGATTTAAGTTCCAACAGCCTGAGACCAAAATGTGATGTTTAATATTAATTTGCCCGAATATCCGATCACCAGTCTCACACGTGGTTGTAGCTTAAGGAGTTATTAGCGTCGAACTTTCTGCCTAGAAACTACGACTCGCGGACAGCAATGATTTTCTGTTATCATTTGAAGAAATCTGCCATAGAATTCCATCAATCGGACAAAATGTACGAAAATGGCTCGATGACTGTTTGCCTCTTAAGAGGAACAGTTCTTTTGGTACAAATTGTCAAATAGACGGGAAAAATGTATAGCTACCGATGAGCAATACTTCATAGAGTAAACGTGTATTTTCTCTAGAAAAATTCCGGTTTCACGTTCACATACCTGGTATGTAGCATTTCCTCGTAACTCAGCTTCTGGCAAGTAGTAAATGTGCATGGTCAGCGATCTTCGTCTCTCTTCTTCAGCAAGTGGTTGGGTATCAGAGACAGTTCAGCCATCAGTTTCGTCTAAACGATATTTATCCTCAAGATAGAATTCCTGTCCGGTCGTGCTAAAAACGTTTCTTCTTGCGAAAAAGAAAAATAGAGGTTCCTCGATTCGTCTCCGACGCTTCCCTCTCCTTGTTGCATCGCCTGTGGAAACAAAGCCCGCTTATTTTCGCGCGAGAGCCATTCTAGCCGTACTTGGAGCAAGGACAGTGGCACACTATTTTTACTACCTAAATTAACCGAGGAATCGATGGAAGCTTGGATAATCGGCGGGAAGCAGGCAACACCATCGCAAGACTCGGAACAAAGGCGTTGTGTGTGCGCGTGGACTTTGGGTATCGGACATTGTTCGTCCGGTGGGTGTCTTAATCGACGGGGGGACCTGTCGCGATTATCGCACTCCTGGAGCCTATAGTTCGCGCACACAGGCCTCTATCCCGGAACGATAATTCAAAGCTACACTTGCGCGATCGCCACGCAAAGAAAAATAATATCACCGCAAAGCAGGGACGAGCAACGAGAGCGCGTTTCGCCGGAGGCGAATGATGCTCCGGAGCGAGCAACGTCGGGGAAAGGGTTGGAGAAATGCACGGGAGACTGCGTTTCGCTCTCTTTTCGCATGGAGTGCCCTGGCAAGATGCACTCTTATCGGTCTAGAGTTCGATGGAGTCGCATAGCGATTTATACAACGATCTATTAGCTAATAATCGTATAGGCGCAGTTTTCTAATTTTTATCCTGATCGAATTGTTGGCGGTTTAGGTGAGATATTTGTTCGACATTTTAGGCACTGTGGTTTGGAACTAGGAGTTTATAGTTATGGTAATCATACGGGGAAGTAATCGTGATACATTCTACTTAAATTGGTTTACGTTTTCGACTACTTGTATTTGAGAAACTCTAATATATTTATGCAAATTTCTATTTTATTACTGTTATTGATTGGCTGCGGATTTTGATGATAAATAAGAATGACTTGCATTAATTTCAACGTAAGAACATTAATTTCGTTTATTAGTCATTGGAAAAACCTGAAAATAATGCAACAGTATTTTCAATTTCTTTAACTAAATTGTAATTTTAATTTAAAATTTAAGTTAAGTTTAATTTAAACTTTAATTTTCTTTGTAACTAAAGTTATAAAATCTTCATCATTAAAAATGTTACAGAAGTAAAATGATGATTTATATCTTTCATACTGCTACCTGTATTTTAAATGAACATCTGATTTCGTCAAAAAAGGAAGGCATAATATTTGTATTTTTTAAACTTTATGTAAATCCTTGAACACAAATCTGACTCGTTTTAATATAGCAAGAGGTTAACATGATTTTGCATGATTTTATATTTATTTATTTCTTTAAGCTCACTCTGATCTTGCACATTTCCATATGAAATTGTTGGGCAGGAAGTTTTAACCGAATGGCTAGAATCTGTGTTATGTTATTAATAGAGATAAATTGTTGTCGAGGGTTCATGGAAAAAATAAATAGATTATGTCTTCATGAAATTATTCCTATGTGCGCACAATGGGAATACATTTAACCGAACACACTGAACTAAGGCCGAGCAAGTATTACCGATCTTCTCTCGCGTTCCCAGTATGTACAAAGAAACCTTTACACCAGGTTACTGTTTTATAATTAAAACCGCTGTTTACCTTATTGACTATACTATAAATGATAGTCTAGTTATAGCTTGTCTCTTTGGCAAGGAGACAGGTAAAGTCACAACACCTGTACAACTCTAGTGTAAACTAGAAAATAAATTTCACCAAGGATCATGAATTTAACTTTAGGTATTTTATTTGGGAGAGCAGAGAAATACTAATTGACGCGGTTGCGAGTTTCCGAAATTTCTGCAGATGACGGTGCTAATCTCTCTGCTGTAACTGTCGGATAGGGTGACTGTCTTAACACTAGAACTACCGAACAATAAATCCAACGATATACATTGCTTTGTAATAATAACGAGACTGCATCTATTAAAACTTCATACAATTCTTATTGTAAGATATACGTCATTAAAGGACATCCGAAATATCTGAGCGGTATTTGTGTAAAACTTGTTTCATTAAATGTAACTGAAATTGACATATGTATTATCTATTAATACGAAATTACATACGTATTTATAT
Source organism: Agapostemon virescens (assembly GCA_028453745.1). Classification (NCBI taxonomy): domain Eukaryota; kingdom Metazoa; phylum Arthropoda; class Insecta; order Hymenoptera; family Halictidae; genus Agapostemon; species Agapostemon virescens. The sequence goes on from CM052097.1 coordinate 10,129,211, forward strand.
CAGTAAAACTGCGTCAAGCGCCTTTAGTCGCCCTCAATCTCAGTGATAAGCGTCTATAGGCGCCCACAGTAGCCTAGGGGTTAATGAACCACATGTTACAATAAAAATTCAATGAAGTTTGAACAGATGCAGTCTTCTTATCATCACGAAGCAATGCATATCGTTGGATTTATTGTTCGCTAGTTCTAGTTTAAAGGCGTGAAGAGAAGGGGGCAACCATAGTCATTCTTGAATTTTAATACTAAACCTACCGAGCAGTAAAATTGGCTAGTGTTATATTGTCTTAGAAAATTGATAAAAATTCATTTATTTAGATTTAGTGCAATTTTTAGTACAGTGTATGTTGGAATAAAAAAGATCTGTTGAATCGATTTCTGCGGAAGACAATTTTATAACTTCAATAATTGCAAAATAGAAAATCTGGAAAGGGTCATTTCACCCCTTATGGTAGGTTTAGTGTTGAATCTTTTACATAATAATAATATTTCGGTGGCTTCTGGAGTCGATGAGTTGTGGGTAATGGTTTTAGGGATCATGTACCGACTACTTTGACTAATTTTGGTTGTTTCTGATTACAGTACGACGATGGCGGGCTGCACGGGGGTTACCTCGAGGGCGGAGGTGGCGGAGGTGGCGCAGGGCTGTACGACCCGCACGGGAGCGCCCGGGGGGTGCCGGGCCTCCATCACAGTCCACACCTGGGGGGTATGGGACCAGCAGCACACCCGCAGTACCCACCACCCCCGCCGCAGCCACCCCAACACGTTCTCGCGGCCGCGGCAGCGGCTGCTGCGTCCGCCGTGCCCGACGTACACAAACGCGACAAGGACGCGATCTATGGGTAAGTTTTCATCTATTTGCTAAAATACTATTGTCAACGGTTAACCCTTTCGCTACGGACGACTTCTCCAGAAAATGTGACTTCTCCAAGTCGTGCTCGAGACTGATCGTCAGCGGCCGCGTTCACGCATCGCTGTAACTCAAGTTTAAAGAAACTTTAATCTTTAACCCTTTCGATACAAGCGCTCTCTGTGCTGTGACACTCTCGTTGTACCTGGCGAAATTATCCGAAAATGCACACATGGCGCGTGGTCGGTCCTCTTTTGTATAAAGATTTTTCTTTGTCGCGTGGATCGCCTCGGAGCGAAAGTGTTAAAAAAGAATTCCGTGCCAAACCAATTTCTGATTACTTCCCGTTCAAGCCACGTGGATCGCAAAGGCTCCAGGTTATTTGTTAAAGCCACCCTCTGATTGATTGTTTGTTAGTAACTGGAAAACGAAGTCGAATGCATTTGCGCACAGGAAAAGCTTCTTATAATAAAGCATTCGTCCGCCATTCTACGAACTTGAACATTTTTTGGACACCTTGCAAACTTAAGTAGAAAATTGTATTTAATATGTTCCACTGGAAACATCTTTATAATTTTAACACTTTGACTGCCATGTCACCCATATTTGGGTGATAGAATTATTAGTCCATGTTTAAAAATAAATTTGTACGTTAATATATTCGGTGCATTAAATTTAGTTGATATCTGAAGAATATAAGAAGATTGATAGATAATTATATGCCAAACATTTAAAGTTTTTAATCGCTGCTTCATTAAATAAATTACTTTGATTTTATGGAATTTTTTAAGTCGCCAGTTCAGCAGTTAATGTGTTAAGAAATTTTAAATAAATTTCAGACAAGAGAAATTAATAAGATTTTCACGCTCGGTTTACGAGTACGTTTGTAACATTTCCATAGTGATAACTATATTTGTCAAATTGTGTCACTTTTTCATAGAGGATGCAATGTTGTTGATCTATAATCAGTTGATTCGCAGTGCTAAAGCGTTTTTGTTAAGCTTAACTAGAAAATTAAAACTGTATGCTTCGAACTTATTGCGTAACGCATTGAACACCGTCATTAGAATCCACAGATGTTGTATGAACCATTGAACAAGCCAGTATCTCAAAAATTTCAATTGCTAATACACTTTTCACGGTACAAGAAATAGTAAAAAACAGAACTACCGAAGATATCGAATAGTCTGCATAATTCTCGCGAACGTATACAATCGCATTCGATTAGCATATTAGTTGTTCATTTCGCTTTAGCTCGTTGAACAAAGAAAGGGAAGCTTTGCGACTTGTAATCGGTCGTGGAATCAGATAATCAGAAAATAAAAATAACACCATAAAATGGCGGGTTTCGCACGCGAAGAAACTCAACCAACCAGATCGCAGCCATCCCCATCGCAATAAAAGTCGGTCTTTAAAATCAGAACAAGATAAAACGGTGTTATCACAGGGGCGCGCGGGGGGAGGGACGGGGATCAATTACACACCGAACAATCCTTCAATGTTGCTGTTAATACAGGCTGTTCTTCTATCTTCCCGTTAATCTGGCCGTAACTCCGGGTCGCGGAATGCGGCGCAACAATGGGGGTTTGATAAATCCTAATGGCCGCGTGATTTACATGAAAATTCATGACGCGTTGCGAGCGTTATTTCTTTATTCACATTGCTCGCGCTTCACTCGGAAGCGCCAAGCCGGGAACCGCAGTTCAACAGCGCATCAAGTTCGCCTTGATATTTGGCTCGGCAAACTTTTTCCGAGTTTCCCGTCGTCGAGGAAAAGTTCGCGGACGAGTCGCATAAATTATCGAGGGCCCGGTACTCCCGCGAAAGACGATTCGCGACTCGTCGAATTCCCATGATTTATCGGTGAATT
>CM052097.1:10131939-10157590 GCA_028453745.1 Agapostemon virescens
TTATTCGTTCGACTTATTTCTCTCCGCCGTACAGTGGACCAGAATCGTAAAAAGCTGGACAAAATTCCTGTCTGTTAATTACACGTTAATAATTGCAAACCGAGTGGTTTTAGAGATTTTTAGAATCGTAGGGTTTGATTTTTGGTACTACCTGTTAGATAGAGAAACTAATCTACGCTTATAAGGAGTGTTGCAATTTAAGAAATTAAAACCTTTCCAGTTGATTTTGAGCATGATTCAAGCAATTCGTAAATGTTATTCGTTCGACTTATTTCTCTCCGCCGTACAGTGGACCAGAATCACAAAAAGCTGGATAAAATTCGTGTCTGTTAATTACACGTTAATAATTGCAAACCGAGTGGTTCTAGGGATTTTTATAATCATAGGGTTTGATTTTTTGTACTACCTGTTAGATAGAGAAACAAATTTACGCTTTTAAGGAGTGTTGCAATTTAAGAAATTAAAACCTTTCCAGTTGATTTCGAGCATGATTTAAGCAATTCGTAAATGTTATTAGTTCGACTTATTTATCTCCGCCGCACAGTGGACCAGAATCACAAAAAGCTGGATAAAATTCGTGTCTGTTAATTACACGTTAATAATTGCAAACCGAGTGGTTCTAGGGATTTTTATAATCATAGGGTTTGATTTTTTGTACTACCTGTTAGATAGAGAAACAAATTTACGCTTTTAAGGAGTGTTGCAATTTAAGAAATTAAAACCTTTCCAGTTGATTTCGAGCATGATTCAAGCAATTCGTAAATGTTATTCGTTCGACTTATTTCTCTCCGCCGTACAGTGGACCAGAATCGTAAAAAGCTGGACAAAATTCCTGTCCGTTAATTACACGTTAATAATTGCAAACCGAGTGGTTTTAGAGATTTTTAGAATCGTAGGGTTTGATTTTTGGTACTACCTGTTAGATAGAGAAACTAATCTACGCTTATAAGGAGTGTTGCAATTTAAGAAATTAAAACCTTTCCAGTTGATTTCGAGCATGATTTAAGCAATTCATAAATGTTATTAGTTCGACTTATTTATCTCCGCCGCACAGTGGACCAGAATCACAAAAAGCTGGATAAAATTCGTGTCTGTTAATTACACGTTAATAATTGCAAACCGAGTGGTTCTAGGGATTTTTATAATCATAGGGTTTGATTTTTTGTACTACCTGTTAGATAGAGAAACAAATTTACGCTTTTAAGGAGTGTTGCAATTTAAGAAATTAAAACCTTTCCAGTTGATTTCGAGCATGATTCAAGCAATTCGTAAATGTTATTCGTTCGACTTATTTCTCTCCGCCGTACAGTGGACCACAATCTCAAAAAGCTGGACAAAATTCCTGTCTGTTAATTACACGTTAATAATTGCAAACCGGACGGTTTTAGGGATCTTTAGAAACGTAAAGTTTAATTTTTGGTACTGCCCGTTTGCTAGAATGAGATGTATTCGCGAATCTACTCGTATAAAGAACGATTCAATTTAAGAAATTAAAACCTTTCCAGTTGATTTCGAACGTGATTTACCCAATTCGTGTGCATTCTCTCGAAAGTCAAACATAATGGGTTAACGTTGATAAAAATTACTTTTTTTCAACGGTAGTTAATTACAGCATCGATAAGATATAAAATTATAAAAGTCCTTTAGAAAGACATACAAAAACCTGCGCTACAAAAATCCATTTTTAACACTAAACTTACCACGCACTTCCAACCGACCGTTTCCACGTTCTTTATTTTGCAATTATAAAAATTGTACAAGTTCATTCATGGAAAAACACATTTGCGCATTCAAAAGCGTACTTTTAATAGTGTAACGCATTTAGTCCTCGGTAGTTGATCGTAAGAAAGTATTCGCTTAAAAACAGCACGCGGTACCGATACTCGAGACGCGAAGAAAACCTGCTAGTATATTGTTTCAAGAGACTTTCAAGATATTTGTAAGTATGTGTTCAGTCCGGTCTATCTCGATTGTTTTAATCTGTTCAACGACGTGCAAGTTCTTCGATGTACTCCACCGATTTTGTAGAAGCGGCCCGCTGTGCGTCGTCGGACGTCGCGGTCCGTTCCTTTTCACTTGGACGCGGACGTACGCGTAGCTTTCGATCTTTCGCCGCGCGACGACCAGTTTTCTTTCGCGTCACGAAGCCGCTTTTTACTGCGCGGCCAGCGGAATAACATTATCGCGAGGTTAACGTGGTCGATAATCGACACGTTTTCCACCGGCCACGGTTTTGCATTCCATATGAATAATCGCAGCCGGCGTTTACGACGCGAAATTTACTTTTAAAGACGCACACGTCGCTGCTTCTTTTTCTCCTCCTTCCTGCCGGAGCACGGAGAACCTTTTTACTGCGATCGCGCAGCGATATTCTTAGCAAATCGACATTCGGACTCTTCGCCTTGATGGATTTTTCAAAATTCTTTAACCATCCGACAGGCGAGTCGAATCGTCGAAACGTGGCCGAAATGCGTCGTAAATGAATTTTCCGGCCGTGTTTCTTCACTCGATTGGCCAGCCAGAAAAAGATTTTATGGAAAAACCGATGTAAAACTGTTTTATTGTTTATACCTGCAAAAACGGCGAGAGTACAAATGTTAATTTCATTTGTCGCGCGCGCTTTGTTGAAAGTAAAGTGGATCATTTTGGATGCTGTTTCTGTAAAGAAATGTTCTTCTTGTGTACTAGCACGTCGTCAAAGTCGAGAATCGAAGACAGATTTTCTCGGATATCTTGGAAATTGTTAGAGTCAGACGTTTAACCTCTGGAAAGGGTTACCATTTTTACCATTTTGTAATTGATGGCGTTAGAACTATTCGCCGTTCCAATTATCGATTCTTTAAAATATATTTTTCTTATTATCTGTTGAAGATGCGCATCTAACAATCATTCAGTCAATTCGACCGATAGAATCTGTGTTATTAAACGACGATTTGATAATTTCAGTCAAAATAGAGTCTGGCAACATACTCGAACGGTTAAATAGCAAATTTGTGTGCTTCTTTAACACTAGAACGACGGATCGCTAAACTATACTAATCTATGCTGCTTTATAGTAATGACAAGGTTGCAATTGTTCAAAGTTTGTATAACTTTTATGTTAATATATATTTTAATGAGAAAAATTTGTTTAACAAGTTTTCGTGGAAACATTCTTATAATTGCAATAACTTTCAAATGAGAAATCAGTAACGAGTCATTTTGACTCGTCCCGTCGTTCTAGTGTTAAATAAGGAATATATTAGAAATATAACAGCATCTTAAATATATTACGTTTCGCGTTAATCTTTTTAATCAAATATCAATCGATGCGGATTATTCGAAATTTTTCTTATTCAAAGAAGTTATTATAATTTGTAATTTACCATAATTATTGTTTTGGACATCATGTTCAATATCTTAGAAATATAGAAATACGAATTCTGATTAAAATTAGTAATTCATTGAATTAAGCATCTACTATTTCCGTTTCAATTTTGACATCCGATTCGTATTCAGCGACTTGAAAAAATAGGAATACTAATTTCCAAGGAGGTTCGATCATTTTGTAAGAAAACATCTGCCCTATGTTTTGGCAATTCGATCTCACCGTGCGCCGTGTGGTAAATCGCTTATCCGTCGAATATGAAATTCTTGTTTAGGTTACCTAAACATGCACGCCTATGCCGATATTCGGCAGTCGCGTCTTGTTTGCGCTCTTACGCAGCAGCCATGATTTAATTCGTGCAGCGGCGAAGGTATTCGAATGGCCATTAGGTTAGACTAACATTTAAAAATTGGACTAAGTGCCTTGACATTCTTTTAAAAATTAGCAGCATTGCAATCTGTAAGAATTAAGGAAACAGCATTTTCTAAAACATTTCAAATCAAAAGCATTTTCTAAAACATGTCAAATTAGAAGTTTCATCGATGTCATGTAACGTGCACATGAGCTACAAAATGGTTAAAGGTGGTAAATGTTGTAGTTTTTTCACGACTTTTGGATAGTATATATATACAAACATTTTTGAAAATATTTTTATTTAAACCGGTAATGAAAATCTATGCCAATGATTAAGTGCTGAGCTTTTCATTGTTATCGATTGACACAGAAACAAATGATACACATCGAAAGATGTAACAATCTGTGAATTTATATACATATTTTTAAATTATATATATGTATACATATACAGGGTGAGTCACCAAACGTTTGCACCTCAAATATCTTTGGTGTTTCTAAAGATACGTAAAATATGGTAAGGACAAAGTTGAATGGTGTAATGGAGCTGACACGATGCCATAACAAAATTTTGTTTTTATGTCATTTTTTTTAGAGATATCAAGGTCACCTTGACGTTTTAAAATGGAACCACCCTTTTTTAAACACCTACAATGATAGTTCCTTTCATTAGGAATTCAGTGACTATATTATTCCAAGGTCATGGACAGAAAAATTAAAATTCACAGATTATTACATCTTCCGATGCGTATGTCGATGAAAAGTTCAGCACGTAAATAATGGACATAGATTTTCATTATCGACCCAAATAAAAATATTTTCAAATATTTTTATGTCTTCATATAATTCCTACCAGCATCTTTTCACAATCCCGTATCCACGTAATTTAGTAAATCAATGCTACTAACTGCTAAAAAAATTCCTAAGATACCTACGGGGTTATTAAAACAGGCTAGCGTGCCGCACAGTCTTACAAAAACCGACAAGAATTCGTTAATTTGACTTTCGTGCAATATTTATTATAATACACGATTGCGTAAAGACCATCTGCTGCTACTATCCAGCAACCAGCTATTTCATTTGCGTTTTAAATTGCACAAAGATTCAAACAATCGTGTGCATTCTCTCGGAAGTCAAAAATAATGGGTTCACGTTAATGAAAATTACCTTTTTTCACCGGTAGTTAATTACAGCATCGATAAGATATAAAATTATAAAAGTTCTTTAGAAAAGACATACAAAAACCTGCACTACAAAAATCCATTTTTAACACTAAACTTACCACGCACGGCCGTTTCCACGTTCTTTATTTTGCAATTACAAAAATTGTACAAGTTCCTCCATGAAAAAACACATTTGTGTATTCAAAAACGTACTTTTATTAGCGTAACGCATTTAGTCCTCGGTAGGTTTAGCATCGATGTAGCGTGCGAATGGTTTTGTAGCTCGCCGACCATGTTCTCGGACATGCAACTTTCTGTCACCAGTGTAAACATTAGCAAACCTTTAGTGTAGGACAACGGTTTCAGTTCCATTCGTTTTCGCCTTCCATAATTCATTCGTCAAGTGTTTCCAGTCTAGCTATCGTGACGTTTACCAGCTAGGAGATTAAACGTTCCGTGTACGTGTTCGATTATCGAGACCGTTCGAAGCGCACAAAGTGCTCGGCATCGAAGATGACCAAGGCCAGTTCGCATTGTAATCATCTCGAACCCGACGACACGCTATCGGAAAAAACAGAGTCTAGCCTATTTAACGTCTCGAAAACATTAAGTATACTCAGGTACCGGGGCAGATAAGGTTTTCGCGCGTGAAGTACGCGAGATCCTCCAATTATTCGGAGCAGCGGCGTTTCAAGTTCAGAGTCTTATCGATAATCCGGACATCGATTACGAGTATCGTTCTTCGATCTCTAGGTGGTACGATCGTTGCCGGCGGAAAGATCGACGGTCTCTCGAAGACGTCCGTGGATCGGTTGCGCCTCGTGGCACGCTTCGTCGGCCGGGGCAGAAACTCGTCAATTGGCTGTTTTACGAAGCGGCTCCGACCGTGTTCCCGCGTGATTTATAACCGCGAGATGGCCCGATTTCTGGTACACACATCCTAGAACGGGAGCCTCATTATTTCGCGCACCCTGTAATTTGTCCACTCGTCGTGTGCCCCGCTCGAACCCGAAGCGGATTCCAGCACTTTCTCGGAACACAACGCTCCTCGAAGAGACGAGCGAGAGACGAAGAGGAAAAGGAGCAGCCTCGGTTCCGAGGCGGCGCGTTTAGCCCCGTGTGCCCCGTTCATTTCGTTCGCAGTTGATAAACTCGTGTTTACAGACCGATCGCTCGTACAGGCTCGCTCTCTCGGTCAGGCCACGGCGGATTGAGTCGTCCAGGTGAAATCGAGACCCGTCGTCGTTTTCCTCGCGAGGCCCGACGTCGAACCGGGCCCCTCGCGCGCGCGAGGGCCTTGCGTTGATTTATCCGGCTGGTCCCGGACGATTGATCGGCCGAGCCCCGCGAATGGTAATGCGCCTTATTTTATCGCTTTCCAGTTGGAAAATCGGCGGAATATTCTCCGCGGCATCGGTAGGCCGTGTCTCGATCGATTCCCTTGGAGCTAGAAGCGACCGTGTAATTGTGACACGGAATGAGTTGTACTACGCTCGACTTTTTGTACTTGATGATTATTCCAGTTTCTTTTCTATCCGACTTTTTTGCGCTCACCGCCAGTCCGGTAAATTGAACAACACTTTTATGGAACTTCATTAGTTGCATCGAGAGAAAAAGAAAAGAAGTCCGTGCTTCTTCTCCGGCGAGAGACAGGTGCGGCGCGCGTCAGTCGAAGGGTGGTTGCCGGTTCGAAAGGTACGCGACAAATCACCTATTTTTATTTCATAATTGCCGATACCACGACGGAGTCTCTACATTATTAACAGGTCGACTGTCAACCGCCCGTATAAGGACCACGCAGTTATTCGCTCGGACTTGACGAATCATTTTTGCGCCGACACGTCGAAGTGTATCGCCGTGACCAATCTTGGTTCCTTTGGTTCTCGAATTCTTTCGTTTTTTGAAACTTTTCTTTGTGAGAAAGCGTTAGGTGTTCTCTTTACGTCTATCTTACGCATTTTTACGTACTCGAAACTCCACGATTGGTTATCGAACCTACCGGATTATGCAGATTCGTATAATAAAGTAACAGCCCGGCGAGACGTTCGGATTGTTTAACGATTTTTCTAAATTTCTTGCACCGGCCGTGAAGACACTTAGCAGTCGCATTAGCATCGCGCACTGCGACGTCTGCACACGGACACGGGATACGAAGATCAATTGCAGTCTCACACATGCATCAGGGATATCTATTTATGTTATTCCAATTAACGGCGAAGTAGCTCCGGTGAGTGCAGTCGAAAGAAATCGTAAGTGCACGGGGTTAACAAAATCCATTAAAAGCGCGCAATGCCGACGAAAAATCGATTCTGTTTACCAGAGAAGAAAGAAAGAGAGAGAGAGAGAGGGAGAGGAATTGCTCGCAGCGATTCTTGCCGATTCCTCGACCGCACGGGAGGGTTTTACGTAAGCCGAACGGAGCGGAGACGTAACAGGCAGGCGAATCTGCCAATCACGGGGACCTCGGTTCCTTATGCAAGGAGTATGATTGGCCGAGTCACTTATGGATTAGACGTATTACGCAAATCTCTGTGCACGGACGCGGCGCTGAGCAGAGTGGTACAGAGCGGCGCAAAGCGGAGTCGTGCGTGTTGGAGCGATCGGACCGGCGAACGCGCGCCGGAAGTTCGATTCGATGCTTATACGCACGCACACGCCGCGCGGCTCCGCGTGCATTTAATATTCTATTTTTCTGATCGGCGATAATTAGTGCATTAGAGTGACGTTTTAGCAGACGAGCGGGTAATGAATATTAATGCAATGTTTAATGGAATCGATTGGTCGAGCGCCGGTTCGATTACATCACGACGCGCCGGTCGTAGCCGGACAGCCACCTAGGAAAACAGGATCTCGACGCGCGTTTTATTTGGCGGCCGATCGACACGCACGCATTTTCCCTTCGCGGGTAATTGAGACAGCTCGAGAAAGCCGTGGAATTCCTTTTTTTTTCTCTTTCTTTTTCCTTTTTTTTTCCTCTCAAGCAACGATCGGGAAAAGCGAGTCGATTGCGGAATTGGAAGTAGGTTTATGGAAATGCCGTGGAATTTATTAAAGCTCGCTCGAACATTAATCACTTCCGTTTCTATATCGCGGATAGAGAATTCTGCGCGATTCGGCGTTCGGTGGATCGCGGTCATAGAGAACGAGAGAGAGAGAAAGAGTCGAAAAATTTGAAGAACGGACACGGTGAGAATTAACTGCTAGATTGTCGGCGGGATCGTTCGGTCGGTTTCACGCGATTTTCGATAAATACGTGTTATATCGTCAGTGATTCTCAGGCCGACACCTTTATCGGTTATTATCGGCGCCGCGTGTTCCCGTTGTTTTTATTTCAGCCGCGATAAAATTAACATGCAAAACCGATACCGCGGGCCCGGAGTTCGCTTTCACCGGGACCCGTGGCGTGGTCCGCCGCGTTTCGATATTTTAATTCAGCATCGATGTTAATTAACGCCGGTGTTAATAAGTATTTATTCCGAGCACGCCGGAGAAAAAACAGCGAGGCAGAGCGATCGAGAGGAGGGTAGAGACGCGCGCGAGCGATTTATCTTCCGTTTTTGTTCGCGCACAATGTCGATGATTAATATTGAACAATGCCCGTTAATCGTGTTCGCTGCGAAGAAAGTTGTCGCGCGACGTGTCCGTGTCGAGCACACGCGCGGATAATTTTTGTATCGATACCCACGCGAAATCGATCCGGATAATCCACGGTTAACCAATTTTAACTCCTCCGTGGCTCAATAATTTCGGACTAATCACGTCGGAACTTTCACTGGCCGCGAAACGGTTCAATCAAGCTAATGGTTTCAATCTTTCGATGATTATTCGTAGATACTTACCTATCGCGGTCGATCCGCCATTTGCATGTCACTTATCACAATTAGTCGTCTTTCGTTACTGTGTTCCTATTGCCGTCCTAGCTCGCGAAATTTACGTGACAATTAACACGTGGTGCACTTGTTCTCTCGGACGCATTAATTTCAATGCCTTCCTCGCGCCGAATACCTGCTTAATTTCATGCGTCGTCTCTGTTGTTAAACAGTCCAACCGGTCGTTAGTATTCCACCGATGCATATACACGCACATATTTATTTATTCTTAACCTTACGGTCAAGAAATTGAATTGGTTTACAAATTAAGCGTCTTGAGCCACACGTCCATCCATATTCTATTCCACGCATTCATAACAATACATAATACATAACAGTTGATGTAAAAAGTATTCGTACAACCTTTAAAAATGAATCACTTAAATGTCTTTTTTTTTAACTCGTCTTTTCATGCCCAAACGTTGTTGACCGATGACGAGTTAACTCGTCATTGCACTTGCATTATCTATTTCAATTTATGAAACCCAGGGCGATATAGAATATTGCAAAAGCTGTGCGCAATATTTTAAAAGTTATATAAAAATATGTCCAAAGTTTAATTTCATTTAATTCAGTATAAATAAAATTTATTGGAGTTTATTTAAAATGTTTTACTTTACATGGCATAGTTTCTGCTAAAATTGCCGGTCAGCAAAATGTTAAAAGGTTTAATTTATTAGGTAATATGTAAATATTTTATTTTTCAAATTTGCTATTCGTCGTGATTGCTAAGGAAAAATAAAGATCACGATTTTTAAAGTTTGTGTCTGTATCGATAATGAAAATTTATAGATGCCTGTTGTAGACGTGAGAAAAATCGATCAAACGATCAATTTCAATTGAAAAGTTTTAGTTTTGTGAATGTTATAAAGATGTAATGTATTTGAACTCTTTGAGTGCGAATTCTGAGTCTATTTTGAAACAGAATACCAAAACTCAGAGATTAAGGGGGGAATACACTTTAGAGCGCCTAAAAATAGTGATTTTTAGGAATTTTTTTCTCAATAATTACAAAGCGAATCATTCTCAAACTTTCATGATATTATGTTCTATATTTAAACAATACAAAACATTTTCTATTTTAATGATTAATGTATCTTTTTTCGCAATATTTATAAATCTTCACAGCTTCGCGCCACGGGCATCGTCAGTTTGTGTACATCCTAGAGCCTCTAACTTTCATCTGAAACAGGAAAACAAAAGTTTTTTTTAAACCTTATAAAATTATCTCGTCGATGAACTAAAAAAATTGCAAAAAAAGTACAAAAATGCAAAAATTTTGAGCTTTATTGAAAAAGTTACGATTTTTCGCTAAAAATTTCGACTTTATAATGTAAATTGAAAGGAAAAAATGCAACTATTTAGGAATTTTTTTAGTTCATCGACGACATTTTAGCATTACCTAATGAAAAATCGCCTTAGGAGGTAAATTGCTCTAATAGATCGTTCTGTATCGTGTACACAAGATTCAGAAATATGATATTGAGAAAAACGCGTTTAAAGTTTTCCGACTGTTAGAGTAGTAGTTATTGAACACTTACTTCTGGAGGAAACTAATCCGCTACACCAGGGCCATATAGTAAGCCTTCTGCGGCTTCAAAAAATTTATTTTGCTCCATTTGGTGCATCCTACGAGAGATTCGTGCCTCTTTTGTGCTGCTTTGTCTGCGGCGTTCCTGTCTCGTTATGCGCTGCGCGTCATACGTATCGTCAAAGAGTTTGCATTGTTGCCCCATATTAATATTTAATACATTCATTATTTTTAATATAGCTGAGTAGCCCTCGTTAAAAATGCCAGCCGCAATAAAGGCGGAGGTTTCGATAATTTTTGCTCCGGAATTTAGATGTTTTGGATTTAGGCGCCAAACCGTTGAATTGAAACTTTCATTGCAATTCTGTGTGTGTAGATAACCCACTAGACACTTGGCTAATAAATCCTCCTTTGAAAGTTCTTCATACATCGGTTTAAAATGTTTAAGGACATCTGGGTGAAGTGGACTAGGATGATTAAAATTATCTAATTCGCCTTTCGCTTCAGCTTTGGGCCACTTGCACCTGACGCTTACCTGTTCGTCTAGTTGTATCTCCCAAAATACATAAAATTTTTCTGCGTAACTTCATACACGTATTCTAGACACATACTTGAATCAATTTCAAACAAAAAAAAAAACATGGAAAATTTTCATCTTATAAAGTGTATTCCGCCTTTAAATTGAACAAATGGTTGTTAAACGAGGTTCAACAAAATAGTTATTATATCTCCAGGAGTACCAACAAAAATAGTAAAAATGGCTAATCTTCCGACGATTAAAGAACGCACGAACACTTTCTACATTGACTGTATATAACGACTTAATTCTACCTACGCTAATCTAATGTAATCATTGCATGTGCTTATTCTTTGATCTCATGTTCCCCTCTCTTCTTTTTGTCTATTCCCTTTCTTATTCCCTCAATGCACACACTCCGTTATCGTTTCTTTGCAGTATCTTCGTCTACCAGTAGATAATATTCTGTTACTTCGAATCGACCTTAACACTTTGATTGCCAAGCTAACAGCCACGAAAATTCTAGAAAATCGAGACGAGATGTTGAATGAAATAAAAATTGAAAAAGTAAAATGTATAATCTAGAGTACTCCTACCACCTTCTTGCACTTTATAGATCATCATCAATTTTGTGTACATTGAACATATCAACGTTAAAATTAATTTAGAAACAATATAAATAATTCCGTCACCTATATATGGGTGACATGGCAGTCAAAGTGTTAACCCTTAGCACTCCAATAGCTCCTCTGAGGCGACACTGAAAATTGTCAAACTATTATTCAAAACAATTTTTACATTACAAATGTTTGTATTTAAGAAGTTACTAAAAAGTGAAGTGTTGCCGTACGATTAATAGTAACCAATTTGATATACACGAAAGGAAATGAACCACGTGCAATGGAAATATTCTAGCTCAGCAAAATGTCTCGAGTTAGGAATTCAAAATTGCTTGGAGTGCAAAGGGTTAAGCACACCGGCGATTTCATGCGTGCGAAGACGTTCGAACAGAGGAACAACGAGCATCGAGGAATTAAAATATGCAGTAATTCGCGTCGATTCTTCGATCGCATGTGTTAAATTGCCGATAGCCACGAATAAAAAGGGTCGGTAAGGGTGGAGGGGGTTGGAGGGGCGTCGAGTCGAGGGCGGAAACCGCAAAACCGCAAAACGTTCTTCGCTCCGCGTCCATTGGACAATCATATCATTACCTTCTGCGGTTCCGTCATTCTGACACCTCGTTTCGACCCGTCATTTGTCATCGACGTTGCACTTTGCTGCACCGCGACCGCTTAAGGAACATGCACTTAAAGCGCGCACCATTCACAACCATACATACTGGCCCGGTAATCTGGCGGTTTTCCTGATTGTGCGGGAAACGCGACCGCAACGACGGCCCACGGGTCACCTTCGCCTTGGGATTCGTTCTACCGTTTAAAAAGAGATTCCAGTTCTTTGCGACGTTTGAAAATTCTTTAACGTGCAATTTCAGAAGCGAAACACGGCTGCGAATTGTGCCACCTGTTTCGTTCAAAGTTCGATCGTTCGAACGAGAATGACGAGTTAATTTGTCATTTGTATTCGCTATCGTCCTTCAGAAATTATTGACTTTTTTCTCACCACTTTGCTGTACTATTTTCTTTACGGCTACAGTCACAGCGAGGTCTATAAAAATGCTAAAGATGAAAGAGAATTTATACCTTTTTGTACGGCTACATTTACCGCAATTGCTTAACGCGTTCGCGACCGGCGTTTGTTTCAGTAACAACCTGCGTAGTTGCGATATTCTATTAAATCGAGTGTATCCTTGTTGAATCTAAAAAAAGGTATATGTTATCACAAAAAAGTTACAAGTTATTTCGCAAATAAATTCATTTCATTTTCTTCGTGCGATAAACGAAGCTGCAATCGTTGCGGATGCGCGACGCTAAATGCCGACTGCGAAAGAATCAAATTTTATTTCCTCTTAAAAGTAAGGCATAACATTTATGTTTGTAAGATCCTGCTTAAACTCTTGGCGAGTGTGGCCTCTCGAAATACGGCAAGAGGTTATAATTCAACCAATAACTCTTTCATTTCATTATACCGTAGTACCCGCGTTGCTATAAATTATATCGCATTTACGCTGATTGCAGGAGCATTTTTTATTAACCGAGCGTTGCATCGCGTCTCTTAGCAACTGCTGCTACTTGTCCCGCGTCGCATCTTAGCAGCTGCTGTTTAATAGTAAAGTTGCTCGGTTGAAAAATTAACGAAACCTCGATATCGACTTTTTGATAAAGCTCCGAGGAAGACGCAAACAACGAGAGACGATTGATCACCGATTTAAAAAGAAAAATCGTCGACACATATCTTTTAATTAAGAATATTCGTGCGAGCATGTTCGCGTTTCGGTAAATGCGTAAGCTTTCGCATCGCTAATTAGTCAGATCGCTGAGCGCATTAATTTCCAAACGCTTATACGCACGTCGTTATGCGAGTATTTAAAACAGCTTAAAACGCGTCGCGTCTGCTCGAGTCTTGCGACGTAATCGGCGCCGATATCATCAATCTTTGAAGAACCTGCCTCAGATTGTTGATGTATTGCACGCATACGTCAACGTCTGAAATCCATTACACATTCGAGTAACACAAATATTCGATGAAATCTGCTTCAATTAGCACGTATTCGCGAGCGAGGATCACAAGCGACGAGCTTGTAACAAGCGTCCTCTTTGTCAAATTCCATTGATTAGCGAGTTTATCTTCTTAGGGGATCGTTCGCTGCTTCAACTCCGAATTTTTGCTTACCGTCCCAGATCAGAATCGATTGCAGCCACATCGCTGAAAAATTCGAAAAACAACTCGAAAATTTATCAATTAATTGATTACAAGTGGTGGGTGTCCGTTTCGCGAGTTAACGCTAGAACTACCAAACCAGTGATTTTGACTGGTTCCTAGCTTTTTCTTTCGCAATTGTTGAAGTTATAAAAATGTTTTCATCAGAAAATTTTGGATGTACTTCTTTAATAACGTACATGTTAAAATACGAATTATATGAAGTTTAGTAGATGCAGTCTCGTTATTATTACAAAGGATTTATTGTTCTAGTGTTAACTCTTTGCACTCCAAGCAATTTGAATTCCTTACTTCGACGCATTTTTTTGTCCTAGAAGAATTCCATTATACGCGGTTTATTTCCTTTCGTGCATATCAATGTGTTATTATTAATCGTACGCACAACACTTCAATTTTTACTAACTTTTTAAATGCAAACATTGTAATATAACAATTGTTTTAAATAATAGTCGGACAATTCTTAATACTGGAAATGGCAGAAAATTTATAAATAAATATGTTGCATATAATTTATGTAATATTAAGAAATATCCACAGTATTTTAATAGATTTGAAATAGAAAAGCGCTAATGGGGTAAGCAAGTCTTTTATGCACAACTGTATTCTTTCTATTTGATGTTAAATAAAATGTTACATGAAAGCTTAACAAAATAGCTCAGCGTTCAACGTGTTAAATAAATAATAATCAAGTGCGATCAACTTTCTTAGCACCTGAAGTGCTGAAGCAAATTTCCTTGCTGATTAAGAATAGATTTTTATTAAATTAATAATTTTTACAAAACTTTTATATTTTTATCTATTTTTAAAGTTCACTATTACGTTATCGCTAGGATAGTTTGCATCAAAATATTGCAATTTTTCCATTATTACATCTAGGAATCGTTACCGTCGAGACGAATTGAAAATTTAGTTCAGCAACTGGCAACTGAAATTATTTTTTTTTAGGAATTAACAAAGTTCAATGCTATCGTTCATCTTGTATTTTTTTCCAATTTTAAGTCTCTTTAAGTCAAACTTGTGTAGATACGCGTGGTAAGAATGAGAGAAAAACATAATGAATAAAGCAAACATTAATGAAGTGAATTTACTTGTGGGATTAAACATGTATAAAAGAGTGTTTTGAAAGATGACATGTATTGATCGTTTTGTTTATTCACACTAGTTTATATAATTAACGTATCATGTTGTGTTAAATGCATAGACATCTATTAACTTTGACAAATTCCATCCTCTGCCTAGACAAACCCCACGATTTATAAAAATCGTAACTTTCGTCAGCTTTCACCGTCTAATTATCAACTTTAACACTAACAAGGGAACATATTCACATGCGAAAATCCAATTTTGATGAAACTTATGGGAGCTTATAGTTCTTTGAAAAATATTTGACACGTGTTTTTTTTTATCGGCAACCATCCATTTTGAAGGGGCGAAAACAGCCCTCAAAGTTGGAGTATTTTTTAGATATCTCGGAAACCAGAGGTCGAAAAAATTGGAATTATTTTTTAAATTGTGTGTTTTTCAATGGGAAATGTAGTAGCAATTTCTTCAACTCTATCTTTACATTTTCAATAACCATATATAAAAAATTTTAGACTATTAACCCTTTGCACTCGAATGGTGACTCTGGAGCACCACTAAACATTGCAACGCCATTCGAAATAATTTTTACATCACTATGCTTGCATCTAGGAAAGTGATAACAGTTTCACTGTTGTAAAAACGAATAATAGTTAAAACCTGAATATGCATAAGAGGAAATAAATCATGTAAAGTGAGACTTTCGAGACTAGAAGACATGCTTTGGTTTTCGAAGATAAAACAGCTTCGAGTGCAAAGGGTTAAACCTGTTGTTAACACTTTACCGTCCGGAAGCCTATTAGTAGGACTTTGAATAATTGTGCTGTAACAAAATGAAGCTTAAAAATTGTTTTTACATTGTAATTTTCAATGAAATTATTAGGCAACGTTACAGTGGGTGCCCAGTTGATTCGCAATAAAAATGGCTGTGTACATTAAGAAATCCATTAAAAAGTTTTCAGTCATGAACCATGTACCTTGAAGAATTCTAAAATATTGGCCGGTCGGTAAAGTGTCAAGATCACACACGCTAAATCGATAAGCAAAGTACTAATCCCTCGGATGGAATCAATCCCGGTAAGGGTAGTTTGGTGAAGAAAGTTTCTCATTCTAGCATAACAGCTAACGCCAGAATTCGAGTCTACGAGTCGAAAAACCCCGCTGACACCGTTCTGCTTGTAACCAATAAAGGCGTAATTAACAGAAACATGAATTTTGTTGGAGTTTTTGCGATTCCTGCACGGCGGCAGATGCAACCGAACGCATAAAATGTTCCGTAGTGAAAACCGAGTTCGAAAAGGGCTACGTGGTCCGAGGGCTGAGGGGAGCAGAAGAGGGCAAAAGGGAGGGTTTTTTTTGTCGAGTCCGTTAGCTCGGCTCGATTCGCAGAGTCGTTGCTCGTGGCGGCCACGTCAATTTGTCGAAATTCGTTCCGAATCGTTTTATGTCTGCCACGCCGCGAGACGCGACCCGCTACCATGCGTACACAACGCCCCGGCCTCTCATAGTGCTACCATGCATCCTCCGAGTCCCGGTTCCCGAACCGTTTCTTCGATGATTCGTCTCGAGACCTCTAAGGACACATAAACATTTCTTTCGCGCCGCGGAGAACGATTTTCGAAGGCCGGTCCCATTGCTTTTATTTTTTCCCTTTCTTTCTTCTCTTCCCGGTGCGCCGCCGCCACCGAGAAATCGTTCGTTCCTCTACGGAGAATTATTTTCGTTAATTTGACAATTATACGGGCCGCGGCGCAGTCGATTAATTAACGCGGCCTCGGTGAACGGCCACGGGAGAGGAAAAAAATTGTTGAACCGTTTCGGTCTCCCCCCTCCCCCCTCCCCCTCTTCTCTTCCATTTTCGATCGAATTGAATTTTATATAAACCGTTTTCTCGACTCGCCGAACCGCGATACAAATTCGTACGTTATCGATTTTGGTTCGCCGACAAATTACTTCGGGCCGGGGTTTATACGTCATTATTCGTCACATTATCGCGCCGATGACTCACGAGGAAACGCGTTTCTTGTGCAACTAGTTTGTAACATTCGACGAACAATTCAGAGAAACGAGAACGCTTTCCGTAATTCAGTTTTCTCGAATATTGCTGTCGATTAACCCCTTGGCCTACGATTTATTTTACTATAACAGTGATTAGACTTTCTTTGTCCTCCGCAGAACGACGAAAAGAATAAACAAAGTAGTTACCGCGTGCTTAGATTTCTCCAATGACCGTTTACGATCGACAATTAAATAAAATATTACTTCCGTTTAAAGAAAGTTAACCCTTTACACTCCAAGTAATTTTAATTCCTAAGTCGAGGCATTCGTTTGTCCTAGAATAATTCCATTATACGTGGTTCATTTCCTTTCGTGCATATCAAATTTGATACTATTAATGGTACGTGCAACGCTTCAATTTTTACTAGCTTCTTAATCTCTTAAGCACGATGCCCACTATAGTGGCTTCCGCGGATGTCACCTTATATTACGATGCACCATTATAGTGGCTTGAGCACTATTATTCTATTATTAATTATTACAGTAAATTATTAATGTTAGAATATATGCATCATATCGTCTAGAAAGAATTATAATTTAGTTATGAAAAACCTTATTCCAAAATGATTAAAGTTAAAGTATATGCATCATATCTTTAACACTTTGACTGCCATGTCACCTATATTTTGGTGACAGAATTATTCGTACGATTTCTAAATAGATTTTTACGTTAATATATTCATTAATATCAATGTTAATAATTATACAGAAAGTGCAAGAAGGTGTAGAGAGCACTTGACGTCATACATTGTATTTTTTCAATTTTTATTTCACTCAATATCTCATTACGCTTTTATAGAAATTTTGTGGCTGCTAGTTCGGCAGTCAAAGTGTTAACACTTTATCGACCGGCGATTATTTCAGAATTTTTGTAAGGCCCATGATCCATGACTGAAAACTTTTTAATGGGTCTTTCAACGCTCACAGCAATTTTTATTGCCGATCAACAATGCATCCCCAATAATATTGTCTAATAATGTTGTTACAAATTGGAATGTAAAAATAGAATTTTAAGCTTCATTTTGATACAGCGCTAATATTGAAAAGCCTATTAATAGGCTTCCGGTCGATAAAGTGTTAAGAAGAATTGTAATTTAGTTATCAAAAACTTCATTCCAATGTTCTCTGCCGTACACAGAAACTGCCCCGCACAAAATTCAACCGTGCCTAAGAGGTTAAATACAAACATTCTAGTGTAACAATATTGAAAATAATTCTGCCAATTTTTAATGTCCCCTCAGAGGAGCCATTGGAGTGCTAAGGGTTAAGTTATTCGAAATCTTGATCACGAGTCTGACTCGTAGTAGGGCAAGGGGTTAACATTACGTTTACGAAGTCCAATGAAATACTTACTCATTTTTAAGTTACGATTGTCGAAATTGTTAAAATGTATCACTTTGCTTACAGATTGTAAAGATTTGTAATAATAAAATAATTCGGTCCTGTTATTTTTATAGAGAAATGCAAAATAGTCGCTTTTACTGACCCGTAAGGTTAGCGTCAGAAGAATGTCGTCATTTTCGAGGGATACTGATTGTAATTAGTAAGCGAAGTTCGGCAAAGCACCATTTTGGACAATGAATTTATTACGCGTTCTCTTTTCGAGTGGCTCGGTCGACGTTCGCTTACTTTAAATCACAAGTGTAGTCCCCTAGTTGCAGCATGGTTGCACCAGCACCGGCTAATCTTATCTTATCCGGTGATCCTCCTAATACCGCGGCAACCGTGGCCCGTGTGTAACACGCGTTCGGTTCGCCCGCGATACAACCGTGAAAATATTCGTCGCTCTTTTCAACAAAATCCTCGTTTCGATCCCGGCTAAATAATCGCCAATTAACTGCTCGAACTATCGTGGTGAAATTTTTGATTACGGTATCGTCCGACGAAACCGGTGGACGACTGCTGCGAAACGTCTACGTGGGCGACATTGCAATAATAACGATATATAAAATTGTCAGAGACACGCGAACGCTTAATTACACTTTATAATGCACAAAATTGGTTGCACTGGCATCCCGAGGTATCTCGTCACTTCTACAAAATCTCTGTGCACTGACTTTTGATATCGCATTGCGCAACAATTGCGAATACGATGTTTCTTTGGAAGATTTTAATTTTTCAATTAACTGACAGTATCTACGTCCACTTTTACAGCATTTTAACACTTTAACTGCCAGAACAACAACATCAAAAATTCCACAAAATCAAAGTAATTTATTTAATGAAATAACAATTTAAGATTTAAAATGTACGACACATAGTTATCCTTCGACCTTCACGTATTCTCCAGATTTCAACTAAATGTAGTGCAACGATTATATTAATGTACAAATTTATTTTAAAAAATGGACAAATTACTCTATCACCCATATGTGGGTGACATGGCAGTCAAAGTGTTAAAATAGTCCCAATGCGATGCCATTCAGCATTGAGAAATTTTGTACTCAGCGAAGCATACTTCGCGCCAGTTTGTAGGAAGCAGTCGAGGAGAATAGAAATTTAGATGAAATTAGAATCGGTTGATAATCGTTTAAAGAAATTATTTTATTCGGGTTGGTTAGTTTCGATGTTACAATTTCGACAAACAACGGTGTAGAATTAAGGAAATTAAGGACAGCCCAGGTGAAATTCGATCGACAAATTAGCGGTCGCAAGAACGATTGGTTGCCGTCGGACCGCGAAAGGTTCGTTCCAAGGTCCACAAGACTAGAAGCGAAGTGATTTACGCTGATGTTTCTGCTTTTTTTCGGTCGGAATTTCCACTTTGTCATTCGCGTAACGAGTAAAAATCAATCCGATATGCGATATGATTAATTACAATCTTGTAATTTGCAACAATAATCGAGTTCGCCTTGATGACGAAGGTCGTCATACTTGTTCCGAGAGAGGTGCATCGACATTGCTGCACAGGATGTTTCGAATGCGGTACAGCAGACGAGCTTAAAATAAAGTGAAAATTTCTGTGTACCGTGTGTAAAACCTTCCAAAATTCTAGATCTGACATTCGTTAGTTCGTTATCTAATATAGAAACGCAATAAGAAATCTGCGAAATCGGCAACTCGCCGTGCAATCCAATCACTGAAATAATAGTTCCCATGCACAAAAACAGCCTAACTCAAACAACTACATCGAGCTCAGCTGTTCCAAATGACCCAGTAGCCTATTCCAGCTTAGAAGTGGTCTATGACGAAGCCTCAATCGAGCTGCCACCTAATCATAAACCTTTCGCAAAGAGATAACGCAAACAGTATTTAACCCCTTAGGTACGGTTGAATTTTGTGCGGGACAGTTTCTCTGTCCGGAGAGCACATTGGAACGAAGTTTTTGACAACTAAATTATTATTCTTCTTAAAGATATGATGCATATACTTTAATATTAATAATTTACTGTAATATCTTTTAGAAAAATTACAATTTAGTTATGAAAAACCTCATTCCAAAATTATTAAAGTTAAAGTATATGCATCATATCTTTAAGAAGAATTATAATTATAATTATTACATATATATAATATATAATAATCACAGTAAATTATTAATATTAAAGTATATGCATCATGACTAATAATAGAATTGAGTGTGCTGAAGCTACTAGAATGGCGCATAGTAATATAAGATGACATCCGCGGAAGTCACTATAGTGGCGCATCGTGCTTAAGAGGTTAAGAAGGTATTTCGCATTTCTGGACCGGCTCGTTGGTCGGTCGTGTGCTTTCTAATTTTTCCTAAATCCAAATCTAATTTGTCTTCGGTTTAAATGTCCCGTCCCAGTTGTTGTTAAAAAAATGCTTGAGCATACGGGGTTTTTTTCAATGAAAGAGACACATTCATCGTTTACCAATCAAGCGATAGCGTACACTTATCTCACCAACTTTAACCCTTCGAAGTCTCGACGATATCGTTCCAACTTATCGCTGGCATCCTTCTTTTGTATACAGTAAGGCCGTTCGGCCACGTAACACAGAAATTGCAATTAAATTAAGAATCTACGAGCGTTTGATTTATACTAATGTTTTCGAGACAGTGGTACACGAAAGTGCCTTCGCGAGTGGTTAAGATATTACTGCCGTTGAAGCGGCAGGAGGCGGTGCGCAATGTCGTAGGACGTTTCAAGTTTCGTTCCACGTGTTCCCCCTTTCGAATGTTTGAACATACACCTGCGACAGTCCTTACAGTTCAACCATATCCGCGTATCTCTTTATTTCCCGATGCCAGGTATCTCGAGGATCTCGCGTATCTTCTAATCGGCGTGCAATTAAAGCCTCAGAATCCACAGAATGCTGCTCGAAGGGGATAACGCCGGGCAATTTATTTCTCTGCTCTCGGAGGACACGTTTCTTCTTCCAACAAGCACTCTTGTCCCGTTCGATGGCTCTCGCCGCTTCCTCGGAAACGATCGTCCTCGCCTCTTGTCTTTGATCGTCTTTTAATCAATGATATCACCGGTGGATCGACGGATTAATTTATATGCGCCAGAGGCAACGCGTCGCACGGTGCGCGCGCTCTTATGGACGCTACGGAAAATTCGTAACTTCGACACTAATCCGATTTCGACGTAACAATCTCAAGAACGATGAAGCATTAAACTGTACTAATATGCGCTGCTTTGTAATCACGACAAGGTTGCGGTTATTCAAAGTTTATGTAACTTTGCGAAAAATACCATATATCTTTGAGAATCCAATGGCGCATTATTATTCGCATTGCAAGCGAATTCACAATAAATTTACGAAATGTTGTAAATGATCTAATTTCATTGCGAAAGGACTAAAAAAATTGATTTTGGGTTTAACTTGTTGGAAATTAAGGTTCGCTCTATGAAGGTACTGGGGTAAGTGCCTTAAGTAAGTAATTTACTTAAGGGTAAGTAACTTACCAGCAGCTATTTCTGCCTGTTCCACTCCGTGGCCAGATCCTCGAGGAACCGAATCACGAAATTTTGTGATCTACACGAAGATGTAGTCAAACGATGACTAAACGATGAAACTTATTTCTATGTTTTCCATAATGCTTTATATCGATGTTATTCGCACGATTTTCCACAAATATTGAATTGAAACACAATTGGCATTACTTTATTCATTCTTTATTTCGTAACATGTTGCATTTTGAATTTTGTAAATATCTTAGTTTGGTTTTTACCAGCTTCTTCCCAAACCTTAGCAAACTCGTTAACACTAGAACTACCAAACCAGTCATTTTAACTGGCCCCTAGGTTTTTCTTTCGCAATTATTGAAGTTATAAAAATATTTTCATCAGAAATTTTCGGCTCTACTTCTTTAATCCCTTGGGCTACGATTTATTTTCTGATAACAGTGACTAGATTTTCTTTGTCTTCCTCCAATGACAGTATACGATCAACAATTAAATTAATTGTTATTTATGAAAGAATTATTAAAGAAAATTAAGGAAATACTTGTTTAGAAAATTCAGTTCGAAATCCTGATCACGAGTCTGACTCGTTGTTGTAAGGCAAGGGGTTAATGACGTATACCTTACAATAAGAATTGTTTAAAGCAATTACAAAGCAATGTATATCAACTTATTGTTTGGTAGTTCTAGTGTTAAATTGGCTCGGTTTTCTGCGCATAGGTACCATACTTTCCCACGGCACTAAAAGGGTTACGTTTCAATGGAAAAGTTTATGTAAAATATTTTCGTGGGTACATTTTTATAATTTAAATGTCAAATAAGAAATCGGTAACGAATAATTTCGTCCCGTTGTCCCAGCGTTGATACCTTTTATTGTAATTTAGCGATTGTAAATTTTAATTATGCGATCCGTTCACCTACGATTTTTCTTTGTGTTACAGACATCCCCTGTTCCCGCTTCTCGCGCTAATATTTGAGAAGTGCGAGCTCGCAACGTGTACGCCACGCGAGCCTGGTGTCGCGGGCGGAGACGTATGCTCGTCCGAGAGCTTCAACGAGGACATCGCTGTCTTCTCCAAACAGGTAAGCCTGTCACGAACAAAATTCCCTTTGATCCGTTCGCGTCAACGACGATCATTCCCGGTTAAAGGATTTTGGAACACCGCGGTTGCCTTGCGCGTTCAATGCCGCGTCAGTTATTTATAGTTGCACTTTGTCTCCAGTCTGTTGCCGAACTACAATATTCATTGCATTTCAGTCCGGTGGTAACATTCGCGCTCCTTCTAGACAAATTTACATTTTTCCTGAAGCTCTATAATGTTTGTAACCATTAACTTAATTGTTTTGCGATTATGCAACAATTAAAACAATTAATTAACAATTAACATTTGTTTAGTAATGGTAAAGAAAAGTGTTGGCTACGGTCTGGTGTGTACCGTTAACACTAGAAGTACCAAGTAAGAAATGCAACCGATCTGTACTGCTTTGTAATAACGACAAGACTGTATCTATGCAGACCTAGTACCATTTTGATTACAATGTCTGCTTCAATGGAGAAAATTCATTCGAAACTTTCCGATGAAAATATTTTCATAACTGCGGGGATTGCAAAAGAGAAAATCAGAAACCAGTCATTTTGACTGGCCCGGTAGTTCTAGTGTTAATTAACAGTAGAGACATTGTAGAGAAGTTAATTATAAATTTCATTAAAATCCACAATCCAGTGATAATACGACAAACAGGGGTGGTCTGCGATCTATTGCCTACAATTAATTAACAATTAATAAACAGACATTGTAGAGAGGTTGTAGGTATCAGGATGTAGATACAGTTAGGATTCAGATACAATTAAAGTGATTTAAAAATTGTTTTTCAATGGTGTGGTAAGTTTTAAGAAAGACGTTCATATTTTTCAATTGTTTCAATGTAATCTGAAATTGCACCTACTCGTTGTTTCTGATAAATACGTAAAATTTCTAAGAATTTAACTGTTGTCAGGATGAGTAGTAGTAAAAACTCTATATGCGTAAGATAAAATGGATCATGTAGAATGAAAATATTCCAGGTCAGAAGAAATACTTTGAATTGAGTTAAAACAGCTTCCAATGCAAAATTAGGTAAATATCGAACAACGATAAATTCCATTTGTTGTCCATAGCATGCTGTGCGACGAAGTCGACACGGTTCTAGAAAGGTACGAGGAAACTCACAAGGTTCACAGAAGTATATAGGTACACACGTGAACACCTTATACCTGTGAACGTGCTCCCGAAACGATCCACGGGGGCGCGCTGTTAGGGAGGGCAGACGGCGAAACGGTGCGTTTTTAAAAGGGCCCCGAATCGTTTCGCGGTGCATGGCTCGCGTATAGGTTCTCCGGTTACCTACGCGTGTCCTTGGGAGGACCTCGGGCCTCAGGTGAGCTGCCGGAGCGAAAAAGTGAGAGAAGAAAAGAAAAAGACGAAGAGAAAAGAAGAAAGGGGACTCGCTCTCTTTCTCTTGACGCGAGCGACCCGGTCCTCTTCCGGCTCTGTACCGCGAACCCATCCTTCAGGATTCCTATCCTTCGTCCTGACACCGAATTCTCTGTGATCTCGACGAATCCTCGCACGAAATTGGAGCGTAGCTTCTTTTGAAAACGACACTTTCCGCCCTCCCATAGCCGGATACGTTTTTCGCAATTTTATGGCCGTGTCGATGGATCTCCATCGATATGTTGACTTATCGATTCACGGTGAACAGTTGTACATAAATTTATAAATTTATACGAAGTGCATTACTATTACACATATTTAGAATATTAAGATTCTAATCGATTTCTTAGCTGTGTACGTAGCAATACAAAAGTTGTGTAATTAATAGTATGGTAACTTTTAGTTGCGCCATTCGAGTGCAAAAGATTGACAGTGACTAAATTGAATTTTATGAACTGCTACGTTGAAAGTTATTCATTTTTAAAAGTGAAACTTTTAGACCCACCTTTTTCTCTTTTATTTAAAAGCAGACTTAAAAATATGAAAGTTACGACGTGTTTCATAAAGTTCCGATTTTTTTTCTAAACCGCCCACATTTGGTATAAAATTTTAAAAATCAAAAAACATTAAAACAATACCTAAACGATGCCCTTCAGTTGCATCAAGACTCGGATCGTCGATACACTAACAATTAAAATAACGAACAATTTAAAATGATGTAATGTTGTATTATTTACTACTTCCTAGTTAATCGATTTTTCTATACGTATCCAACAAATTTCGCATACACAACAAATCACAAACTAGCATAATCTCTGCTATGGGAATATTAAATAAAATGTTTGCCGCGTTTTGGGGTTTTTGTGGTAATTCGCTCGAAACAAATGATCGATTTTCAACGAGCGCGAGCAAACGGCGCGGTGCCGTCGAGCGGCCGGTTTTCACGTGATCGCGGAACGATTTCACCGAGGAATACATCCGGCGTTCACGATGCACAAAGAACGAAGCCTAGCCGACAGGACGGGACGATAAAAATGTTGCCTTGGTGGGCTCTTTGCGCGGCTAGTCGATGCAAACGAATGCAGCACATTTAGATTGAGGGATATCTGCTGTACGCGGGTATCGCGGAGGTAGATAGCCGGGGCCGTGCTCGTTCCCCTGGTTATCTTCGCATAAAATTGTACCACGGCGACGGGGCTCTCCCTTTCGGTCGTCTAATTGCCCGATTCTTATTAAACTCCGCGAACGACTAAGTTGAATTATCTGTGCGCATAAACATTTATTGTCGTTGATCTTTCTTGCCGGAATAACGTCTTCCTCCTTGGAGACTACGGCCAGCTGAAAGATGCGGTAGATTTATTTATAGAGAGCTGAAATATTCGTTTGTCGGAAAAGTATTGAGAGATTTTTGTCACTAGATGTTGTTTCGTGTCATATATCAGGCAACACTAATCAGATTGCACCATACTAATGCGCATTTGAGAGGTGACATTTCATGCAGATAGTTGTGCATTTTGTTGATCGTA
>CM052097.1:10157600-10200096 GCA_028453745.1 Agapostemon virescens
TCAAAAGCAATGTTACTCTGAAAATGAGTGAAATTTATGAATAAATTCACTGTTTTACAATCAGTTTTGTCACTAGATGTTATTTGGTGCCATATATCGGGCAACATTAATCAGATTGCACCATGCTGACGTGCATTTGAGAGGTGACATTTCAGCCTACAATTTTCATGCAGATAGTTTTTTATTTTGTTGATCGTGTCAAAAGCAATGTTACTCTGAAAATGAGTGAAATTTATGAATAAATTCACTGTTTTACAATCAGTTTTGTCACTAGATGTTGGTTGGTGCCATATATCGGACAACACTAATCAGATTGCATCATACTGACGCGCATTTCAGAGGTGACATTTCAGCCTACAATTTTCGTGCAGACAGTTTTGTATTTCGTCAATCGTGTCAAAAGCAATATCAGTGTGAAAATGAGTGAAATTTATGAACAAATTCGTTTTTTTACAATTATTATTGTTGAGGCTTTCGGTTGTAAGCCGTGTCCTAAAGGAAGATATTTCCCAGCGTTTTGCAAGCATTTAATACTTCATCAGGGGGTCGGAAGACACACTGATACTCTTAATAATTCACGGCGAAGATTCCTCGTAAATAAACGCGATCATTTGCATTAATTATTTTAAATTTATGTATACGTAATAAGAAAAATGGTGACACAAATTTTACATCGACACCTTACCGTATTTTAAATATGTAATTAATCAATAAGGTGAATCAATTACGTGTATACCATTATGAACGATGCGAATCATTTGTGGTATGTATAAAACGAAACGACAGTCGCTTTTTTGTAAAAGACTTGCCTTCCCCTTACTTTACCCCTTCTGTGATGCTACTGTCTCCTGACTAGTCCTGTAACGACGAAGAAAGGGTTAACTGTATTCCCCTGAATTTTCTTCCCAACATGACAACGCTGTTCGCTAGCAGGGAGGGGGTTAGAACGCGATGAGGAAAGCGATTAGGCGACAGTAGCGTATTTTAAATATGTCATTAATGAATAATTTGAATAAAATATGTATGCGCGTTCGCGAAACATGCTTGTTTAACACTAGGTTTACGGAGCACTAAAAATGACCACTTTTACGTAACTTTGTGAGAATAACAAAAGCGTATATATTCTAATTTTTAGCCATTCTTTTTAATAATGTTTATACCTAAAGAAATAAGTTTATTACGTAGTTCTTCGTGGGTGTATCTTTACGATCTCAATGATCGTAAATTAAAAGTATTAAAACTCGCCGGTTTGACGGACTATTAGGCGAGAGTACTATACAGTTGGAACTGGAATTTTTATTTTCACTTTTTTCGAAATTGGCATCGCTTCAGACTTATTGTAACCTTTCAGACTAATTGCTTCATTCGGAGTGAGAGTTAAATGACAGACGTGTTTGTATTAGAAAATTGTATACTGGGTTATCCAAAATCGACTATAGGAAGTTTTTTTGAAATAAAAAACATACTATTTTTAATTTTATTAGTTTTTGTATTTAGTTATCGGGTAACGTTTATGAGAATTATGTGTGAAGGACGATATCTGTCAAACCACCACCACAACTACGTTTACGGTCATCAATTCGAACATCAAAATTATCGATGACATTTTAGCATATTCGCCCGTTCAATTTACCAATTTCATTTCTAGTATTGTTTTTCAGGTCATGAATTTTTGCTGATTTGTTGGCATAAACTTTATTGTTCGTACAACCCCAAAGAAAAAAGTCCAACGGGGTGAAATCACACGAACGAGTGATTCGCGTCATCATTCCTTGAAATTAATCGACCATTGGTGGTCCACCAGTGGCGTAGCTCGGTATTGTTGAAAATAAAAATTGCTTACGTGAATTCCATTTAATTTCACCCATAAATAATCAATAATCATTTCATTACAACGCGCATCGTTCACTCTAACTGCAATCCCCTTCTTGGAAAAATAATGGACAAATTACGTCTATCGACCAAACTCCACACCAAACGGTAATCTTTTTTTAGATAAAATAATTTTACCATTGTGTCCATTCAACGTGAAATGAGCTCCGTCGCTGAAGAAATTTACGATGGGTATTTTTCACCGACCACTGTCTTGCAAAATAAATTTTACTAATTTCAACACGCTCTTTAACACTTTGCTCTTTAACACCTAACCCATATACGGTTGACGGAATTATTTGTACTGTCCTTAAATAAATTTTTACATTACTATATTCATTTGTAACAACGTTGGTGATTATACAGAAAATACAAGAAGGTAGGGGGACCACTTCACGACATACATTTTATTTTTTCAATTTTTATTTCAGCCAATCTCTCATTTCGATTTTATAGAAATTTCGTGGCTGCTAGAGTGGCAGTGAACGTGTTAATCTTACATGACTCTATTGTTAAAATCTTCTATCGTTTTGGGTTAGAAATGAAAGAAAATTATAAACATGGCATTTAACAGATATTCTGAAGGTACTTTTGGGTGACCCTGTAATTCGTAATAACGGGCCGGTTTCGCGTGAAATCGATCCGAACGGGACGACACACGGTGCGTGGAGTATAAAATTTCAAAGTCCGACCGAAGCAGTTAAATAAGACTCCGTTTTTATAGCGGCCGTCACGAGAAAGTTCCACGTAGAAACGACTCTAGCTCGGAACGACGAAAAACGAGCAAGAAACCAGTTTACCGATATTTCGCCACGTGTTCGGCACTAGAGTAAAACACCGGCACTGACCATCCGCGCAGGATCGGCGCGTCATCGATGGCCGATCGTGAACGGCCACCGAAGTCATTTGCGATCGGGTGTCCAAGAAATAATAATAAATAAAACGGCAACCTGTTCGCGGGCCACGATGAAGACGCGTCGTCGACGGCGTGGGGTCTCTGTCAATCCTTACTGCGTTTTCTTTCCTCGAAATCGGGTGGTAATGCGATCCCGGCCGATCGTAATATCTAAATATAGAGCATCGGTAACACAGTAGCAACTGCTTCCAACACCGCTATGCCAAGATAACGATAAGAGTTAAGCCTTGACGCGAGGTACGATAAGAGGAGAGGTTGGTGGTCCGCAGCTTAATTCGAGCGGCGTCACACGCGTTTCATGGATTCCACGGCTGGATCGACGAAGATGAAAACCTCGACAGGGAAGTTTGGTTAGGTAAAAGCAGAGGGAAATGTTGACTCGTTGCTAGACCAGATTCTGGATCGTAAGAATCCATTAATCGCTTTTTTCTGCAACCGCCGCCGCCGCGAAGTGTATCGCAGAAAGGGGGTAGGAAAAAGAAAGGGCGCTTCCTCATTAAGCATCTTTTTCCTTTACCGATTTGCGCCGAAATGCATTTAACACTAAACCTACCGAGCAATAAAATTGACTAGCGTTCATTGTCCTATAAAAATGACAAGATATAATTTATTTACAATCTCTGTGATTTTTATTACAATATATGATTGAATAGAAAAATCTATTGAATCAATTTTTACGAAGGCAATTTTATAACTCTAATAATAGTAAAATACAAAATCTAAAAAGGGTCATTTGACCCACTGTGGTAGGTTTAGAGTTAAATGTGTTTGGGTTATTAATGAAAAACGGGGACCAATCAGAGAGTTGTTACAACGGACGGATTCCTGCTTATTGATCGCAACGCCGTATTTATTGAAACTTGTTGTCGAGCTGGAATCCATTTGCTGAAGTTGCGCTGGGATTAGTCCGCGTTTTTCGATCTTTTCTGGAAAATGTGCTTAAAATCACTCCTTTCTTCTTCTTACAATCTTCCTGAGGTATCCTATAGGTAATTTGAAAAAATGTTTCAGAAGAAAGTTAAAAATTATGCTACACGATGATTGTATTTGTTTGACATTACAGTAACCTTGAGAAGACCTGTAGAAATTACAATGGAGATTTTTAATAGAAACCTATGTTTTGGATTACGTACTTTTGAAGGTGACACCTAATCATTTTTAAAACAGTGGAGTACTTTATTTTTACATAAACTACCATTGATTTTTCAGTGTACATCCCGAAGCTATTCAATTTGACATTGTATAGCACTATTATTCTGCAACTTTCTTTTGTGAACAATTAATGAAACTACAAAATTTAAGAGAATTTTAGTATTCTTTTGGATTGTTTGAAAACCATACATGGAAGATAGGCCTATCAAAATAGGTCGTCACTGATATTTAAAAACTGGTTAAACATCAACGGGCCAGCTAGGGGCATCTGAATCTTGCATCATTTTTTATAACACACATCTACGCATATTTTCGCCAAAAATCGCGACTTTAGAGGAACATTTTTCAAAAACCTTGATTACAGTTATCGGTAACGTTTAAATTTACATTATTCGTTTGACGTCAAGAAAGCAAAACAAAACAAACCAACTAACATAAAATAACAAGTATAACATGCTAACGCAATTGGTAAAAATGAAATTTAACACTACATCTACGACGGCGGGTCAAATGATCCTTTTCAGAGTTTTCATTTTACAATGAAGTTAGAAAATTGCTTAATTAATTGCTTAAAAATACTTTAATTAATATCATTATGGACATTTACATTGTACACAATGTTTTAATTACATATAAGATAATTAGTGAAACATTTTTATAGAAAGAGCCGAATTATTTTAGAATCATTGCGTTACTGGGAATTGTTCAATCATTCGTTAACACCAAATCTACCATAGCAAGTGAAATGACCCTCTCCAGAGTTTCCATTTTACAACTATTAAAGTTTCAAAATTGCCTTCACAAGAATCCAATTCAATAAATCTTTTTCTTTAATTATACTTTCCACTAAAAATCGCAAATGGTCCAAATAGATTATATCTTGATATTTTTACAAGACAATACATACACCATTTAAAAGTTTCTCATCGATTCAGTGTAAACCCTTTGCACTCGAACGGTGACTCTCAGGCACCACTGTTTAAAACAATTTTTGCATCGCTATGCTTGCGTCAAGGAAAAATTCGTAAAAATTTAATCGTTGCAAGGGCAAGTAATAAGAAACAAATTTCTTATGCATAAGATGAAATGTATAGTGTAGAATAAAAATATTCTAGGTACGAAAAAATTCCATGGAGATTGGAGTTAAAATAGTTTCAAGTGCAAAGGGTTAACATTCGTTTATCGGTTTTACCATCACCGGTTCATTCTTTACGCAAGTATCGAAACAACCGCGAAGGTTTCGCGTACCAACATAAAACTTAATTTTCGTTTTCCGTCAACGAAACTGCGCTCCAGCGGCGGATCAAGCGTTTCGACTATTGCGACGCCGCGCCGATCATTCTCGTTACGCCGCGTGCACGTTCTATTATTTATTTGCGCGGCATGTCGACATTATGCCGCGAGACAACTCCGCGAGCCGTTCACGGAGAGTCCGTTAGAATTGCGAAATTGACATGACATTTGCATCTTAATAAGGCGCATAGGATTACCAGTCGCGCGAGGCTGCGCGAATGAACGACGTATAGGCGCAGGGGGTGAGGGGCGAATCGAGAGGATAAAGAAGGATAACCCGAAGGCTCTCCGCGATCGGCGCGACGGTTTTCTCTAGGCTGCGTATTGCAAACGTAGTCGCAACGTAGTAAATCGCGATGCCAGACAGTGTCTGTGTTGCCTTTGCCAGTTGCCTTTTTTTACGCGAGATCCCGTATATTTACCCGTATTACCAACGCAATTAATTTCTGTTTGCCGCTAACGAGTCGCGCGAGAGTCGACGATGAAGCATCGCCTCTCGGCGATTATCGTCCACGAGGATCGTCCACCGGGACAGGGATCCTTCGAAACGCGCAGCCAGGAAGTGTCACCGGGCGTTAATTCTCCGATTACCGGCGACCCTCGAGCGGGTAAACAAATTGTCGAGGGGACGCCCCTGAACCACAATGAATCTTGATGGAGGGTGTCGCGGAACGTACTGTGTTTTATTTTTCTTTGTGCTCATTCGACGACACGCGCTGTTCTTGGGAGGATTCGCGGACGGATTACAATCGGGATTATCAGCGATCCGTTGCTTCTCGCGATCAAATTATCAGAATCCTATCGATATCGACGTGTCGATTAACCCTTTGCACTCGAGGCTGTTTTAACCAGAAAGCCAAAGCATTTCTTCCGAGGAAGGATATTTTATGAATGCTTTTAGGTATATGGGGGTTGTTTTACTGTTACTCGTCCTTACAACCGTTAAATTTTACTGAATTTTTAGATATAAATATAGCGATGTTGAAATTGTTTTAAATAATAGTGTGGCAATTTTTCAGGGCGCCTCAGAAACGCCACTCGAGTGCTAAGGGTTAATATTGGATAAGCAGAAAAGTATTGAAAGATTTTATCTTTCAAATAATTTTTATTACCTTTTTATGTCGTACATCGGTCTATACTAAATAGATTGCGTCAGTATGACGCATATTTGAGAGGTGACATTTCAGTGTACAATTTTCATGCAGACAGTTTTATATTTTGTCTATTGCGAAAAAATTCGCTGTTTTGCAATTTTACTACGAAAAACGCTGCACAAGACCGGGAAAAAATTTGTGGTGTTTACGGTAGATGGTTTGCTCGCTTCCCTTCTGGAAATTACGATATTAAAGATACACCTCGCTCTGGTCGACCAGTCACTGAAAAAGTTGATGAAATAATGCAAATGGTTGAGTAAGATCGGCATATACGCAGTCATGTGACTGCTAAAGAATTAAACATTCACCATTCAACCGTTTTGAATCATTTGCGGAAGGCCGGATACAAAAAGAAGCATCGTATTCGTTGAAAAATGAGAATTTAATCGATTAAGTACAGAATGCCAACCTTCGCCAGGAGGTTTTACGTAAACCTAGCCCACTGATAAAATAATTGATAAAGTGGTCTTACGAGTATTCAACTCGTTCGTCGAGCATGATCAACAAGTTCCTCGCCGCGCACACCATTTTCGATATACGTAGAAACTCATTTCTACGCTGATTGGCATCAAATTAATGACAGTAAATAACAATTTATTAGTTCTGAAATTAACTAGATTATAGAGTAAGTTGGAAAATTCATTACCATGTAAGTAATAATAATAATTATTAATAATAATTATTAATAAGCCCGATCCACTGTACTAAATAAACTAATCCAAACTTACGTGAAACGCATAAAACTTACGTGGCAAGGAACGTGTCAAACCAGAGAAGTCTACCTAAAACGATGATTTCATTTCCCAATTAGCCCTCTGTTAAAATAATTAACAAAACATCGTGCATGCACGGTGAACGTATACATAAGCGACAAAAGAAATAAGAAAGTATATTAAACTATACAAAACCGAAAAGGACTATGATTTGCAATACAACCAACAGTGATTTAATCTTCTTTCTTGTTCCTAACTTCCTGCTAGTTAATATCCCCGATATATATAATTATACATCGACAACAACGAAATAGAAATTTATTTCGGTTGAAAGGAAATCAACAACGTACATACTTGTGCCCATAATTATGAAAGTGATCTAAGTCATATATTTCTTGTATCGAAATATTTAATGAATTGCATTTGAATAAATTGAAAAATATTTTTACATTATGCGACATTTTAATTTATAATTCTATTAGTCTTGATTAATGGAAATTTATTATGAATATGAAATTTTCTGTAAATTTCATACGAAAATGTTGTTTTTAAAGTTTGAACTGACTTAGAACATTTTCAAAATTAACTGAATGTCCTATAAATGACTTACAGCAATAAAGAACTATGAGTTTTATTTGAAACAATAACTTTAATGAAATAATACATAAACATTTATTAATTATTTTTAAAAAGTAATCCATTTTTATCATTTCGAGTTTTTAAGATTCTTAAAATGTTCCTGAAAAACCAGAGGGATGTATGGTAGTAAACACATAATATCTTTATGTTTTTCTTCCGTTACTGGTCTAATGGTGGTGTATAATAGAAGTAATTTAATATTTCCGTATATTTTTGGTCTTCCTCTTTTAGGTGAAAGATCCAAAACGTGGAATTGAGAATCATCTAAAGAAGTTTTATAGAACATTTTATAAGGTTCATTTTTCAAGAATCTCATCCATTGAATTTGTAGCCAAGAGACAGATTCGCCCGCGGTATTTTTTACTCTTCTTGTTATTGACTCTTCTAGTGATTTCGTTAAAATAAAATCCGGCTGTGACATTCGTTTTATCGAAAATGTATTTCTTCTTCTACACTTTTCTATCAATTCATAATAATGCTCAGGGTTGTAGAAGTAATTTGCTTTTTTTATTTTCATTTCTATCAACCCAAAATCACGGTCATTTGGTAGGAAGGAATGACCCGATACCAAAAGCAATTTTCATTCATGTCAATGCTACTTTAATGTTACGATTTTGGCCTGAACAAGCATCACTGTAAGCTTTACGTGTTTTTGAGCAGTTAAATCCTCCATATACAGAGGGCCGTGCGCCATTTTCAAGTTATGTTTATATACTTTCTTTAAATCTTTGACTTAGACCACTTTCATAATTAACACTAAATAAATTCCATATAATGTTAAAATTACAACCACGATCTAATGATTCACTTTTGACGATATTGTAAAAGTTACATTGAATAAATTTAGTTTAAAATAATGTGGCGTGAAATAACTGATAAACTCATTTTTTTTAATTTTGACTTAGACCACTTCCATAATTATGGGCACATTAATGAGATCTCGTTCGAGATCCCTATCGCGCGACTGATTGGACCGTTGCAGCGATTAAAATTATAAACAAATAAATAAAAAAATCCAAAGATAAATGGACAAAGATCATTCGATCGAACGTACTTCCCGTTGCGCAAAATTTCCAAAGATCGTGCAGGATCAACGCGAGTGTCCATTTGCTCTTACGGATGATCAATCGGATTGGCTGAACAGGTGACAATCCTCTTGCGGTGATACTGGATGCGCGCGTCGGTCTGGGACCCTTTTGCACCCCGTGGATAACGGTGCATTGGTCGTCGTAGGGCTGCGATCGCGACAAAAGGGCAGCGCGCGAGATCCGGATTATTTTGCGTTGAATTTTGTCGACGAACGCATGCGCCACGATCGGGTAGGGCATGCGTGGTCTCAGTCGCGGCACGACCACCGCCGCCGTAGAATCGTGAGAAGCGGCGAACCATGGTAGAAGGGGGCCGAAGGGGTGTAGACCGGGGCCGGTGGAGCGGTGCTCATTTTCTGCCATTGTAAATTGATCTATTCAATGGGGCCCGGCATTATCCCGTGCGGTCCACGCATCGTGTGCCCTATGGGGCCCGATACATTCCACGCGAGCCCCGTCTCCGCTCCCTTTTTGCGCGCTGCCCCGATGCTGCCTCTCTGCCCTCTTTCTCTCTCTTTTTCTCACTGTTTCTCTCTTGGCCTCTCTTTCGACTGCCTGCGACGTAGCAGCGCGCACGCTGCGCCCCGCTGCGCCACGTTACGCGCGCATTGTTGTGCCCTTTTTTACCAGATGGATCGGCCGTCCCAGTTTTCGTGCCCATCGGCAGGCACTCCGCTGCGAAAATTTCGCTTTCGTCGGCGTCCCGGCGCGCCGCGTTGCGCTCCGTCGAGCCTAAATTAATCGGCCTCCTCGAAAAGAGCATCCACGCTCTTTTGTGCCGATCCGATGTTTTTCAAGGGTTCTCCTGCGGCTAGGTGGACGCGAGCCGGTGGAATCGCCTTGTTCGGCGTTGCATCCTTGATGCAAATTGCTTGCTCGAGGGCCTCCACCGCCGTGGCCCCTTTAGGCCGACGTACTCCATCTTCTCGCGTGGCATGAAATTTCGAGTGCGACAGGAAACGAGTTTACGGTGTTCACGAAAAAACCAGCATCTCTGTACAAAACATTTCTTTTCATTCGCGCGATCGCGAGCTTTCAATGCGTGTCGTCGCTAAGGCTGCGAGACCGCAGTTGAAAGCCGCAGGTGTGTTTAGTTGTCGAGTGTTACATTCGAAATTGAAATTGTATTTCGTTGATTGAAGTCGTCAGCACGCGTTCCACTCGCACCAGAAATCGGTGTTCTCGCTACAGGTTTCTCGACGGTCCCGCGAGGCATCGTAAAACAATTTTCTTGCCCATTTGTTCCGTACTAGTGTTCGCGGAGAACCGACCAATAGAATGTCACCTCGACCGTTATAGACGCTTGGAAAGCGGAAAAACGTGGGCGTGCGTATAGCCCATTCGACGGAATTCCGCGCGTTTAGCCTGGCGAGAGCGAGCCTGAAAGGAGACGAGCGGCGAAGGACCCGTTGGGATTTATTGGTGCAATTAGAATGCACCTCCGAGGGCATTAAACCCTTGTAAAACGTTGGCCCCCACACTGACAACCTGACTAATAGGACCGCGAGAGACGGCCGTGTCCTCCGCGCACGCTACCTGCTTTTCCACCTCGAAGGTGTGGACACTTGCCTGCGAATTCGTGTGTACACCTTTTTACTGGCTCGAACAGTGCAAGCTTTATTGGCGACTCGAGAAAAAAACCGTTTGCCACTTTTATGCTTCCTACCCGAGCCACCTTTCCGTGAGGAGGCTACGGTAGATCCTGTTAAACGTTAGAGAAAAATAATCGAACGTGATTTACGGTTATCTCGCGCCATCGACAACGGTGGAAATATATTTCGTTTCCTAGTCTCGTCGATATCGTTTATCGTTTATGGCGATTCAGAGGCACCACTAAAAATTGCCACACCATTATTTATAATAATAAATAATTCAACTGCTGTAAATTTAATTGCAATAAAAATTTATTTATTGCAAGAACGAGTGATAGCAAATGAAACCATATCAATAAGATAAAATAGATTAATTTAATTTAATAATTGTTGCATTTTCCAGAAACCGTATAAACACTGTCGAGATTAAGTTTCGCTATTTACAAGCATGATTCATAAATGAAATAATTGCGATTGCTTTGGTGTTCTTCGTCAATGAGATATGTCGTTTTACTTGATTGCAAGTTTGTATTTATTTTCAATGCGGTTAACAGGAATTGCAATTCTCGAACTGCAAACACTTATCTTTTTCAAAACATACGATTAGATTACAGCTGGTATATAGTCTATAGTTGATCCACGCTGACAGTAGCAATACAAAAATTATTTATTCTTTTTACAATACAAATGCTAATTTCCCTCATTAGTTTCTTTTAACACTTTGACAGTCATGTCACCCATATATGGGTATAAATTTGTACATTAATATGTTCGTTGCACTATATTCAGTTGAGTTTTGAAGAATAGAAGAAGGTTGAAGGATAACTTTGTGTCACACATTTTAAGGTTTCAATTGTTACTTCATTAAATAAATTACTTTGATTTTGTGGAATTTTTGAGGTTGTTGATTTGGCAGTTAAAGTGTTAATTGGAATACTTGTCGTTGGGCACTGAACATAAATTTACATTTCCTCTTAGATAAGGATTTAGGGGTACACGTATATACCTTATTCGATGCAGATGCAAAATGATTTGTGAATCCATTGAATTCAGCACTACGAGTTTCTCAGATTTTCCTGTATTCGTCCTGCGAGTAAATACTTAATCGTGAAGCTAAAATCAAGTCGAAGAAGGGTTCTTCTAAAGGAAAACACGTAGAGAAAGAGAAAGATGAGTTTCAGAGAAGTTCTGAACTTTTCTCTCTCTGTCTGGTCGGTGAAAATAACGCGCAAAAAAGGCGAAAAGAAACGCTACCGCAAGATCATTTGTCCCGTCAGTAAATACTTGATGACGAATCCAGAATCAAGCCGAAAAAGGATTCGTCTAAAAAAAACCACGTGGAGAAAGAGAAAGATCAGTGTCGAGTAAGTTCTGAACTTATCTCTCTGTCTAGCCGGTGAAAAGAACGCGCAGAAAGGGCGAAGACAAACGCTATTGCAGGACATTCATAATCGCGATACCGATGCCAGCGCGACGACTGTTCGGCCGCGCTGCGAGAAGCATGATCGCGAAGCGGACATACCCGCGTTCCCCGTCGCTCGATTTCACCGCGCGAGAAAGTTTCGATTCGATTGTCCGTCGAGAGCGTCGACGTTTTCACGAATTTCGAACGTGGCCGGGAAAAATTTAATAGACCACCGGTTTATTGGTCGGTTTATTGGTCGCTCGCAAATCGATGCAATTAAACGCGATTACACGGAATTCCGCGGCAGGTTGAACGTTCCAGAACCCGATACCGGGCTATCGATGCCACTCGCGAACCCTGCTCCGACTCGATTCGAAGCTAATTAACGAAACGAAACGAAGCTCGCACGAGGACTTACCCGTGAGCTCGTTCCGCTCGAGCTTATCCACCGGCGACGAGCGGGAGACCGGTTTTCTTCGTCGCGTTGCTCCTCGTCGTAGT
The DNA here is from genome assembly GCA_028453745.1 of Agapostemon virescens. NCBI lineage: Eukaryota > Metazoa > Arthropoda > Insecta > Hymenoptera > Halictidae > Agapostemon > Agapostemon virescens. The sequence goes on from CM052097.1 coordinate 10,169,926, forward strand.
CGACGAATTGTCTGTCCGCTGACCTGTCCGGTTGCTGATCGTCTCGGCTACCTCTTCCACCTGGCCTTGCCCGCAAACAAACTATGCGCCGAAATTGCGCGATCGCATCGCCATTGGGTTCGGTCGAATCGTTGCCTCACCTTGGTCTTCGAATTCGAAGCTGTGTCTTAGTTTCAACCGAAAATCTCTTTCGGTAAAGGAAAGTAGGCTATTTTGGGTGTCTGAGTGTGGGGTAGTTTAACCCCTTGCCATATTACCACGAGTCGGGCTTAATAAAATTTAAATAAATATAGTTGCATAAGAATACATTTTCTTGCTTCGTCTGCAACTGTTTCTGTGATCAAAACGTTACAATAACTGTAGCCGCTAAGAAAATAGTATGGCGAGGGGTTAACATGGAATTTTGCCATATTTTGATGAGTTACATTCCTGTTGAAGATTTGAAACAAACTCAAACAAATGTAAAGGTTTTGCCTGCTTTTTCAGGCGAAATCAAATCTCATCTTCTTATTATCGATATTCAAGCATTAAACTAAATGTAGGCTGTATAAGAAAAGTAAATTTTCTGACTTCTTCTGCAACAGTTTCTGTGATGAAAACGGTACAATAACTATAGCCGCTAAGAAAATTGTATGGCAAGGGGTTAACATTGAATCTTGCCATATTTTGACCAGTTACACTCGTGTTGAAGATTTGAAACAAACTAAAACAAATGTAAAGGTTTCGCCTTCTTTTCCAGACGAAATCAAATCTCATCTTCTTATTATCGATATTCAAGCATTGTACTAAATATAGCTGTATAAGAAAAGTAGATTTTCTTGCTTCTTCTGAAACAGTTTCTGTGATGAAAACCTTACAATAACTGTAGCCGCTATGAAAATGGTATGGCAAGGGGTTAACACCTAACCTATCAGATTGAGCTCTTGCCATATTATGACGAGTCAGACTTGTGTTGAAGATTTGAAACAAACTGAAACGAATATAAATATTTAGCCTTCTGTTTTAGACGAAATAAAATACTGTTCATTTGTAATAAACATTTGAGCTTTGAAGTAGATGTAACTGTACAAAAGATATAAATTGTCTTTTCTCTTCTATAACGTTTTTAGCGATGAAGATGTTATAAGAACTTTAGTTGCAACGAAAACAGCTAGAGGTTAAAGAATTTGAAAATACTGTTGCATTATTTTCAGGCTACTCCAGGTGACTAATAAACGAAATTTCTGTTTCTGCAGGTCCTTTAAGTTAATGCAAATCATTCTTATTTATCATCAAAATCCACAATCAATTGATTACAGTCTTAAAATAGAAACTTGCACAATTATATTAGAATGTTTCGAATATTTCCACGGAGAGTTGATTAAAAATTTAAATTCATATTCCACGACTTTGAAACCACCTAATATTCGAAAGGTTGTGCCTTTCCATGCACTTTTGTTGTTTCTCGTTCTAATTTTCGCGATTTACACGTGACATTTTATTCACCGTTAATCGTTCGTGTTACTGCATCGTTATATTATGGTTTAAAACCTGCTACCATTGAACTGCGGCTTTCATGTATTTCTAGTTTCTAAAAGGTCTTCGAAGAGCAAGAAAATAGTTCTTCGTGTGAAATGTTACTCTTCCATGTAGCAATAAACAGTTTGAACCTCTAGATGCGAGGAACGATGTTATTTACGAAGGCTGGAACACGTTGAAGTGTTAAAAATATTGTTGCGCGAAACATAAATACCTACATAATACAACTCATGCAAAATACGAAGGATTAAACATACTCTCGATCAAATTAACACAGGCTGCGGATCTTTATTGGAACAGAAGTTAACCCTTTGCAATCGAATGGTAACTCTCAGGCACCATTGTTTAAAACAATCTTTACATCGCTATGCTTGTGTCAATGAAATTCGTAAAAATCTAATTATTGCAAAAACGAATTTCGTAAATAAATTTCTTATGCATAAAATGAAATATATTGCGTAGAATAAAAATATTCTAGATCAGAAAAAATGCCTTGGAGTTGGAGTTAAAACAACTTCGACTGCAAATGGTTAAATAAAATTTAGGACAGTTACGATAATATTCGATAATCCTCGGAATAGTAATTACAATTCAAAGTGGAGCTCGCATTCGGTTCGCAAAGAGATCTGCGCTGGATCCCGATCGCAATTGTACTTTCTTCAACAATAAACTGGCATCCGTGACGGGCGATTTCCGTGTTCGGTAATTAAGCCACCCTCCGCCGCCATAAACGAAATTTCCCTTTACAACGCAAGGGCATCGGATTAACTCCGTCGAGCTCGTCGCCGGCCGGCTGTCCCGGTGGCAGTTTTCCGTCAGGTTTTTACGATCGGTCGACGGCGCGACGTGGGTCACCGAGGGCCCAGGTATCGGGAGAAGTCAAGGTTCCCGTGGGGAAGTCAACAAGCGTCGTTCCAGGTTCGAATCTCTTCGCGTTCGAAGAGGACAGCAACCGAGGAGAGGCGGCCACCGGTTCGACGGGCCACGTTGTATTGTTTTACAGCGTGCTTTCCCTGAAGAAAGCACCGGTTCGCTGTTTCCATGGGACGACAGCGATCCCTTCGCCTCGGGACACTTTTTACTCGTTTTACTGCGACGCGAAGGAGACAAAATCTTGCTGTCGTCTCGTCTTGCTCTCCCCCGACTCCGCGGACCCTTTCCGTCAGCGATTCGGAGGTGGTGTTCCTGTTCTGGTGGAATTATATAATTTCCGCGGGAGCATCGACAGAGGCCTTCGACGCGAAGCTTGAAGCAACATCGGCGGAAGCCAGCTGCTTCGTATATCTCTCGGCAGGATCGTCGCACACCACGATCGCCGGCCATCGTGCGTGCATTAGACGGCTCGTCCTAAACAGACGCAGGTCCGCCGCCGGGTGCCGGAACGAAAGCATTCTCTAAATATTATCGCACAATATTTTTATCTCGCCGGATAAGTTACACGTACCCCCTACCACTCGAAACCGAAACAGCATCCTCCCTGTCGATATTTATTTTCTCACCTTGCCTCGCCTTGCCTCGCTTCGCCTCGCCTCGGAACTCGCCTTTCGAGCGTATTCGAAAAATCTTTTTTCTACCTTGAAATTTATTTTTACCGAGCACACGAAGGGATCGGAATTCGCCGCAGCCCGGAAGAGAGGCGGTCGCGCCGCGAGAAACACGAACGGAGATGTATTTTCGCTTCATTCACGCGGAGCCGTGCGATAAATATGGACGATCTGGAATATTTAATCGGGAGTAGCGTAGCGTTAATGGCGCTTCTATTGCTTTATACATATGCATGGACTCAATTAGCTGTCACTCGAGCTGCCCCCGGTCTGTTCAACATCTAATCGGTGTGCGATACGCCGCGGCTCGAGCCTCTATCGGCCTCGGGACTTTCACGTGCCCGTAATCGTCTTTCGGGAAAAATTAGTGGCCAAGTGTCGACAGCGGAGAGCCCACTTTTTACCGGCACCCGTCACGTTGCTCGTGCAGCTTTACCGCGAGAAATCATAAGGATCGGATTAGTTCGACCGACTGAGAAAATTTCAACTTCCAGTTTCTTGCACACGGCGAATCACGAACGTGTTCGAACGGTTTCAAATTAAGTGTTCGCGGCGTTAAAAAATTTACTTGTCTTACGAATTTCATAATGTCTTTGTTCTAGCAGCACGTTGCACGTGTCTTGATCGTACGCGTGCAACTTGAAGGCGACGCATTTTTGTTAACAATAGTTGTATAATATTTCCTGGAAACTTCAACGATACGAAAGTCGCAATACTATCCGAGCGACTTAGTTTTTCTACGTAAAAATTGCATTATTAAGACGGAATCGAGATGTTAACACGATAGGTTAATGTAGCCTACAGTTTGTGATTAGTACAGTTACTATTGGCAACGTTAAAGAAAGGCAAACCAGTTCTTGATGAATAATTAACCCTTTGCTCTTGAAGCTGATTTGACTGTTAGGCATCTTATACTTATAGGTGTTTTCACTGTTACTCGCCCTTGCAATACTTGCATTTTTTAACGAATTTCTTAGATACAAGCGTAACGATGTAAAAATTATTTTAAACAGTTGTTTGGCAATTTTTACTGGCGCCTCGGCGTCGCCATTCGAGTGCAAAGAAATCATTGCAGAATATTGTAAATTTGTTTCTCAATGCTAGCAACAAAACGTCCGTTGTTTATCGTGTACTTTCAGTATCCTCTTACATTGCAAATATAATCTACTAAAAATAATTTACGGATTCAACTAAAACGATCAAAAGTGCCTACATCGTAAGATCCCACAGTTGCCATGAATTCTAAACGATAAACTTATAAAAACAAAATTCCTTTTAATAATATCTGCAGGTATTAATTTTAAATATGCTATTTCGAGAGCTGCCTCGAGGAAGGTAATAAAATGTTAATCCGATTACTGTCTAGACCTTGCTTCACACGATGAGCATCTATTTCTTACTAGATTAAATTATGCGTTATGTGCGGCCAATTCATATTCACTCGTCCACGTAACAATCCGTCCCCGTTCGTCGATACCGTTTGCACGACGTTTATATCATTGCGCATCGTCGAAGAAGGAGTCTTCTAAAAAATTGATTTTTCAAAGTTTCAATGTTACCAGCCCTCCGTTAACGTTGCCCGCCGGCATTAACCCCTTGCCTTACAACAATGAGTCAGACTCGTGATCAAGATCATCCTTGATCCTTAGATATCTTAGATCCTAAAGATACATCCTTAGTTTTCTTTAACACGTTGATTGCCGAGCGAATTTTTTGTACTTCAGACAAGTTTCATTTCTTTCATTGATGAAGTGAACAATGTTATTAAAGAGAATTGCTGGTTTCTGTATAATGAAGCCCCTACCTCATACTACAATCTGGTTAACTTCCACGATAATAAATCGATGTTCAATGACATTAATGTAATGATAATCATACTTAAACGACTTCATTTTTCTGGAGCAACTAGCAGCATTGATTTACTAAATGATATACAAAAATAATTTTGAAATAATTCTAATTGGTAGAAATTACATGGGAAAGTAGAAAAGACATTTTTTAAAACACTTTTATTTCAGCTCGTAATGAAAATTTAAAATATGCGTTTTTCAGAACTGTGTTAGTTATACACATGCTGAAAATCTCACCGAAATCGATTGACGCGGGAAAAAATGGCACTCGTAGAAAGATGTAAGAATTTCTGTAGTTTAAGCAGAAACTGATCAAGAATCGTGTAAAATTGCGACTTTCAGTATTTTCGATGGCACATAGCTCGTGTGTACGTCGATCGATTTTAATGAATTTTTCTCCATGCGTATAACTATCATAGATCTACCAGATGCGTCTTTAAAATTTTTTGTGCATGGCTCAAATAAAAACTATTTAAAAAGTTCCTTTTTTATTGGTCATGTAATTCACATCAGTTCCAATATTTACAAAATTTATTTTGTATATCATTTATTAAATCAATGCAACAAATTGTTCAAGAAAAGTCAAGACGTTTGATCCAATCTTAAAAAAACTATTTAGATTTGAAGAATGTCCGAATACTTTCGTACGCTACTGTACGTCCGCGGTAGTTAAAAATTTCCCATTTCTTTTCGACATTCCTTGGTGAGCGAAGAAAATCTAGTCACCGTTACCATCAAATAAATCGTAGGGCTAAGGGGTTAACGTAACTCGCGGAGATCGAGCGACCGCAAAGATTCAGACGCGAAATGGGAAAGATACAGCCGACGGTTTGGTAGGGAGCAAAACGTAGAGACGGGGGTCTGCTTACAATTTGTAATCGACGTGGCTACCTGCACGCTCAGGGATCGTCGAAAAAGCACGGTGACAGGACCCTGCAAGAACTAGTTCCCCCCTACGAAGAGTTGACAGTATTTTTGTGCGGCGTACGAGAGACGCCTTCATTACCTATACACCCGATGCGAGAGGAACTCCCATTCAGAATTCAGACTCATGAATATACGCGCGGCCCGGTCCCGTTCTCAGAAATCGCGGCTCTGTTTGGTACCGAGACGGGGGTGCGGGTTGGGCCCGTCGAACAGACTTCTCTCCCCCTTCCCAGCCCCCTCTCGCGCCGGAGATCGTAATTCGATTTTTGCTTTTGACTCGTTCTTTGGGGTAGGATCGGTTTTTGCCCGGCGCGGACCTCCCTTGAATATTCTAGGCCGTCACCGAAGGAATTGAGACCAGAATGGTTCTTCTATTCGTCGGAGGTGGACGTTCGATGCACGAAGAATCGGTTTTTCGTGGTCGGAAAACATTCGGAAGTTGGGACACCGTAGGCATGTATTCCCTCGCGGATCGTACGTAGACGTGTCGAGAACCGATTCACTCGATTTGCTTTCGAAGAAACTCGTTCCCGCGAGCAGGATTTAATATTTATAACGTCGCTCGTATCGACATCAATCTTCAATTAGACGGCAGCGCTCGATAGACAAGGGCTAAGTGACACCAACACACGCTCCCGCCTAACTCTTAATGCATCGCCACCTCGATTAATGCTAATTCATGCAAATTGACCCGTCATAGAAGCATAATTTACGGAATCGATACAAAAACCACCGAACAAATAATGAATTGAGCATTCAGTGCTTCACCCGAAGTTCAAGAACGGACTGGATGACAAACTCCATAGAACGACCGCCGATTCTGTGCCGGAAAAATTACAATAATCTTTACGACCGTTGAAAAAAAGGAAAAAATGATCATCGTCGACGTAATTCTTTGGACTGTTACCGATCCGGTCCGCAATCGTAGACGGCAATGTATAATTTTTCGTATATACGATCGCTAAGAATTCGTTCGATGGCTAAACTAATTTCTTATGCCTTCAAGTAATCAACTTTTAGTTAGCTATAGATATGTCACTGCTGTCAGCCAAGCGCAGTTGTAAGTAAGTTGCAGTGCAGTAAGTTTATGGAGCAGTAAAAACGAATGTTTTACATTACGTTATAAAAATAACGAGGACGTGTTCATTCCAATTTGTAGCTGCTTCGTCAATAACAACACAGAGAAATCGATCCGACGACTTTTTCCTCACGGATGCACATCTACAATCTCAGTAAACGTAAATAAAAAATATTGCATAATAACATAAGCAAGCAAAGTAAAAATGATAAAAATACTCTGGCAAAGCACTAGAACTACCAAGTACTAAACTATATTAATATATTCTGCTTTATAATAATGGTAAAATCGTATTTATTAAGATTTCTTATATTAATTTCTTATATCCTTTATATTTTATAGATTTTTATATAGTTTATTTATTCAGATTTCTTATATTAATTTCTTATTTCTTATTTTTAAGATTTCTTATATTTTTTATATTAGATATATTTTTATCTAGTTCATTTAATTCGATTTTTTATATTAATATATGGTTTAACCCTTAGCACTCCAATGGCTCCCCTGAGGCGACCCTAAAAATTACTGTACCATTATTGAAGACAATTATTACATTACCATGTTAGCATTTAAAAATTCGGTAAAAATTGAAGCGTTCTACGTACGAATAATAGTAACAAATTTTATATGCACGATAGGAAATGAACCATATACATTGTAACTATTCTTTGTAAAATATATGTCTCGATTTTGGAATTAAAATTACTTGGGGTGCAAAGGGTATAATTATAAAGTGTATTTAAACATTTTTACGATTCCAATGTCTGTGGACGATCAAATAAACAACAAGTCGTTTCGACCCGTTCGGTAGTTCTAGCGTTAAGTAAACGATTGCGGAACAATTCACGCTTTGGTGCAAACAAATAAAGAATAGCTCGAGCAATTACCGATTACATCTTTGCTGAAGTCACTGTTATTCTTTAATACATAGTTGCGCTCCCGATACTAGCACGCGAATCTCGTCAGTTGCATTTCGTTAATACGTAATGGGGTTAATTACTCATGCTCGGTGTAAAAATGTAAGATGAAGAAAATTTAACTTTACGAGTTTCTTCAGCAATCGAATCAATTAAAAGTTTAAATGTATCGTTGCGCGTTCTGAACACTTTGCGTGGTGCCGCATCACGTTTATTTATAACCATCTATTCACAAACGAGTAACTATTTACAGTAAAATACGATCTGCATTAACTTCTTAGGCACTATGCGCCACTATAGTGGCTTTCGCGGATGTCATCTTCTTGTACGACGCGCCACTATAGTGGCTTTCGTGGATGCCATCTCTCTGAAGACGTACCATACTTAATTCTATTCTTAATTATTAAAGTAAATTGTTAAAGTCAACATACGTGTATCATATCTTTAAGAAAAATTATAATTTTATGATCACGGCACGGTGGTCGCCGATACACCACTGCGTTGTTAAATGAATAGCGTTAAACGTCAATTTGAAATATAAAAATTGGAATCATTTTTAAAATTGTTAATATAAGAATTAAGAATTCTCTTTAATAACGCTGATCGTTTCCATGAATGAAAAGAATGAAATAAATTAAACTTGTCCGAAACACAGAAAATTTGCTCGCCATTCAACGCGTTAACCCTCTACGGGTCGAATTTTGTTCTTAACCTCTTAGGCGCTATGCGCCACTATTGTGGCTTTCGCGAATGCCATCTCTCTGAACAACGCGCCACTATAGTGTATCATATTTTTAAGAAAAATTATAATTTTATGATCAAACACTTCGTTCCAATGTACTCGTGTAGAGAACAGCATTATCCGCCACACATTGCAGTGCTGTATCATTTACACGTAATTCGCGTTGAACTCTGCCGTACAGAGAAACAGCCCCGCGCAACATTTAGCCGTGCCTGAGAGGTTAATATTAGAACTGCCGAATAATAAATCCAACGATGTACATTGCTTTATAATAATAACGACACCGGTATCTATTCAAACTTCATACAATGTTTCTTGTAATATCGCGTCATTAGAGAAGTACATTTGAAAATCTCTGATGAAAACGTTTTTATAACTTCAGTAATTGCGAGAGAATAAAGTAAGGACCAGTCATTTTGACTCGCTGTCTACTACTCTCAATCGAGAGTAGTAAAAGTTTGTGCAACAGATTCGTGACAACCCCTATCTTCTTTTATTTTCTTAGGGGTCCGTTGACGATGAAATAATTCTTCATTACGGCGACTCCATATGTACGCCGTCGTAACGGTATCAATTTTTCCAAGTATCAACGGCAATTCAATCATTCGCAACGGTTAGGTCTTCTCCCATCTCTACCGCAGTTTTTCCAAGTCGACCAATTGTTCCGAATTCGAATGATCTCGCATCCATCAGTTGCATCGACATTTGTCGCGCGCGTCTTGTTCTCTGCGCTGTCCGCTCGAGCGAGGCTCGCTCGCACGTTTCCAGTAAGAACTCGCGGGTCCAATTAAGAGCGAGGCAACCAACCAGTCGGGCGGGGAGGCACGTCTCCCTTTTGTTTCCATTCTGATCGGCACTGCTCGGCGCCATGAAAATGCTTGAGAATCCCGTGGTTCGTTTCTTTCCGATCTCTCTTTCTCTTTCCCTTTTTATTTTTCCTCTCGGTTGTGGTTTCGTCGGTGTTCATCGTCGGTCCGCTCGCGGCCAAGAAGAGAGAGAATTCCATCGCGTTCGCCGACGCGTTTCCGTTTCTATACCGACGAATTGAACAGTGGGGGTCCAATTAAGAGGAAGCACGCGAAGGAAATCGCTTAGAGAAAGACTGGCTGGAACGGCGAACCGTGAGCGGCGGCGGCTCTTCGGGGTAGAAATGGAACGACGGAAAGGAATAGAGGATTTCGAGCCTGCGGAACAGAGACCGAGGAATATAGAGTACAACACGGTCTCGAGCCCGTGTACACGCGTTACGCGCGTATCTTCTCTGTATTTGTATTAACGCGTTGCGAGCGTATGCGTGTTTGTGTGTGTGTGTGTGTGCGTGTGTACGTGCGTCTACGCAGGCATCCGAGATACGATCGTTCCTATAGTTTTAATACCGCAATTACTACCGAGTCTAATTATCAAAGCTTTTAACCGTGTGTTCGTGTGTTACAGATCAGACAAGAGAAACCATACTACATCGCGGATCCGGAGGTGGACTCGCTGGTGAGTATTTCCTTATTTGCCCCTGATGTCGCAAACCGCGCGCACCGATCTCTCCTCCCCTTCGCACCCCCGCCGCCGTAGAACTCTTTTAACTGGCCACCGTTTGCCCTACGGTTTACTTTACCGGTGATCATTTTCATTTATCTTCCACCTTGCTCTCCTCCGCTCTTTCTCTTTACACCAGGCGCTCGCTCGCCTCGTTTGCGCCTAATCATTCAATTTTATCGGACGATCGCGGCGCGCCAGGATACGTTCGGCCACCCGGCGTGCTCGCGAGCGCGAGCCCGTTTCGTTTTCAAGAATGACGATGGAAAAGCTGTCTCGGATCGCCGCCTCGAGACGGGAAGCGTTTAATTGTCGGCGGAAATTGCGGGAAGACACGGCGGAAAATCAGACCGCGGCCGTTTTCATGAATGCGAAACATTGTTTCCGTGGGCTGCGCTCGCTCGCTTCCCCCCGCCGGGATTTAGATGAATGAAACACGATACTACGCGGCGGTAGAACAAATTTTATGTAATTCAGATTCGTTTGTATAATGGGCCCGGTAGCGGAACGCCGCGTCGCTTTTGTAGTCGTTCGCTCGTTTGCGGCGAAATGAAAAATCGAGGAAATTGCTTGGCGCGAGGGGGTTGGAAACGGTTTCGAACGATGCTCGTTAAGAGTAATAATCGTAAAACTTTTTTTTTAACAAGATTGGTTTACGTCGTCGGCTACACGGAACGTTATCCTCTTGTTTGAACGTTACGATATTCTATCTGTTTGCTTCTCTTTGTTTTCTATCTTGTTTCTTTTTTTTTCTTTTTAATATGAATCAACGCGTGGAAGGCTCTGCAAATCGATCACGGTTAATGATACTCTTCGCGGGGCTCAGTCTCCGTGACTGAGCCGGTGATTTCAACGCTCGCGTAGAGTGGTATGCAAAACGACATCCCGGTAATTAGACGAAAGAAACGCTGGGCAAACGCGGCTTTGTTTCCTCCCGACGGCCATTCGAGCGGCAGACCTTCGAAACGCAGGAGGAAGAAATATTTCAAAGCAAACTCTTCGCGTTCGCCGATCGAGATAACGGATAGTGGGCTTTTTAAATAACTCCGGGTGTATTCCTTGTCGTACAAGGACGTGCCCATCGATCCTACGGCCCGCTTCGATGTCGATCCGCCATTACCGGCCTCCTTCCCGAGAAGCTTTTGTTCTTGTCAGTTGGACCGCGGACCTTTGCCCCATTACCGTTCCTTATCTAGTCCACAGACAATTATCGGCGTTGTACCAACCGCTGAATAACGTGAAAACGTTCGTCTCCGGAGATCCACACTGTCGCAAATACGAATGGAATGTTCGCGAACAAATTAACCGAATATTTCAGAATCCGATTATTCTTGCGTTATTCTTCGCTTTCGAGAATTTGAAAATTTCTGGGGGAAGATACGAGAAAGTATAAGCCATTGAGAGTTACGTTGCGGAACGTAAACTTAACTCTTTTATTAAGAGTTGAACGATAGCCGGGCTGTTTGCAATTTTGGAGTTCTTTAGAAAGATTAGAATAAATACGAAAACGTTCTATAAAATTCTCGAATACGCGCGTCGCGTTTTTAGCGTTGATTTTTGTGTTATTAAAATTCGTACATATTTCGAGTATCGGAGATCTTAGGCCGTGGCAGCGGGATGGAAGAGGGAAATTTTTGGCGTAGACCATAATTCAAAATTGGATGTATCGAGGTGTGTTAATGGTGAACCGGTGTACGGGCGTTTCGTTTTTCGTCGGTCGGTGGGTCGCGCGGGAACGGTAGCGCGAAGGGAGAAGGAAAACGGACGACGGGGATGCATTTCGTTGACGTTGTTCGCATCGTTGCCCTCAATTTTTCAAAATGTCACGCCCGTTATCTGAGCTGTCATGACGGCATCGGTCCGCGCGCAAACATCCAGGGAAAGGTGTACACCGACTCGCATCTACTGTACTCGTGATCTCTTTCTCTCTCTCTCTCTATCCCTCCATCTCTCTCTTGTCACAACTGTCGGTCGGTCTCGATCTGTTGAAACAACGAATGAAAAAAAGGGAAGCATCAAAATAAAAAAAAAAAGGAAGCGAAAACACCGGGGAAACGAAAAACCGGAAAACGGTGTTCGACGAGGACGCGGCGCCGCGTCAGAGGCGCGAGAGAAGGTTCGCGCGGTTGCTATGCAGCGGACTATTATGCGTTCGCAATATTAAATACAGCATCGATGTTCTGGCGAGACGCGTGATCTGTCATTCGCGTTTGTAAAAGAAACGCGGAACGAAGCGAAAATGCTTTTACGGAATTTCGATCGACCGGGTGCGCTTCCGAAGGCTCTCTTCTGCGCGAAACGAGCCACCGCAGAGAATGCCGGAACTAGAATTCGAAACGGACAAACTTTTTCACAGTGTGTATCGTTCGTTTAACCGTTCGTCGAGCGGCATTCTAAAAAGCGACGCGCACAATTTCGCGGGACTCATTAAAGAAGTCTACAAAGATGTTTACGAAAGGATGAACACGAATTTTGCCGCGCATAAATTATCCGCTAATTGGCGTTTTATTATTTCGTAGTTTCAGTTCATTATGTGTAATGGTTACACGTTTAGATCGACATCAGCTCATGCATAGTCGTTACGCACACTTTAAACAGCCTGTAATGTCTTCGCGCGTGTTCCTCGCATTTCGAAGCGGCGGGAAACGTCTTTCCTCGGGAAGCATAGAAAATTCACGCCTCGCGTCGCGGACCGAGCCTTCGCGATTTCCTTTCGCGTTCCCCGTGTCCGAAGCTGTACGCCGCCGGCTTCCGAAACAAAACGACCAGTCTGTAAATGAGTTATTACCGTCGGCCATCATTGATCCAGTTACGGTCGCTATCATTACACCTGTTGCTAGGAGAGCGCGATAATTCAAAGCGTTTCGTGCCGGCGCGGCCGCTTTTAATAAACGTTTCCTCGCGAACCAAATTACGCCTGAATAAATATACGCCTCCGACAATACCCCGGAGCAATTACCGTGTAACGGCTTTCCTCCCTCTCCTCTGCCCGGAAACTTTCCGAAACGCGTTTCGAATGTCTTTTCGTCGTTCTTCGTCGACGCGCGAGAAGTTCGCGCCGAGGAGCGGAGGAGAGGAGGACCGCGTGGAAAAACCAACGACGCGGAATCTAATCCGCCGGGAAATTTACGGGCATCCGAGAAAGCTATGCCGGCGCTGCGGGGAGGTATATCTCGAATCAAAAATCGCAATCACGGTGCCGCAGGAGAACCGGCGAGCTCCGCGCGAGAGCCGTGCGCCGCCAGAAGCTCCGGCGTGGCTTCATTACGTCCGTGGCAAATCGCAATCTACGAGCAATGAGCTTCTATCGTAAAGAACAGGCACGTAACGCTCGCGGTTTTTGCTCGGCCCGCCCTTCGCCATCTCTGTGCCCCCTCCCTTTCCTCCGGCCCTTCCCTCACCCTTTGCCGAACAGCTCTTTCACTCTGCGTTCGCCAACCGGCGCGGGGCGCGGCGTTTCTTTTTCCGCCGGGATCCCTATCTCAAATGGCCGTCGATCGAACCGAGCTTTTTGCCGATAATTTCGCGGAATGAGAAAGCCGAGATTGCCTGGCGTTCCGGAAGTCTTCGAAGGTTATGACAGGGCCCTACGGTTCTCGGATATTGCATAGGTGAAGGGCTTCCATGCGGTATGAAGGGAGGAACGCGCGCGTCGAGGAACAACGAGCGAGGACGGCGCACGGTGGTCTGGGGAATTTCGAAAAACTCGGCAAAAGTCGATTTGTCGTGTTCTTTTTTACATTTTGATTAAATTTCTCTCGCTATCGAGCGCGAACACTTTTGGAAACTATTTCGTGATCAGATTAGACCGATCTGCAGATAAAATGGAATAATTCGAAGTGAAATTAAACGTTTCAGATACTCATCGCAGATTGACTATCCGAATGTAAATTTAAACGATGGCTTGATATGTGAGCAGGTGCATTCCAGGTGTTTAATACAATTGTATGTAGTTTTTTAAATCCGTCACGAGATAGTGCTAAGTTTGTGGCAATGTAAGCTTTGAGACGGTTTGATATTGGTATGAAACTTTAAATATTACTGAATACGTTGTATAAAATTTCTACTAACTCCAAGACATAATAGTATTGTTGGCACGATTTTGCAGACATTTTCGATGATCTGAAAAAAATGTTTCAAACGTTTATCGTGTTTTGTAAAATATGTAGGCAACCTTGATTGCTTAAATATTAATATATTTTTGGCATTGTAATGTTCTAGCTGATGTCGAAACGAGTTTAACGGTCATATTGTAACCTTAAACCTTGAAATAACGCTATAATAATTTCGAATACAAAAAACGGATTTCCAGACCACTGTGCGACGCGAGACGACGAAAAATTCGAGGCAGCTGCCTCTTAGGGGACCCAAGGGACGGGAAAATTTTGCGAAAAAAGGGGGCTCCCTCGAATAGAAACTGTTGCACGATCAATGCGTTTCCCTTATTGTCGCTCGGCTAAGAATCGTGTGATTCCTGGCTTAATAGATCGTTGAATCGATTGGCTTCGTTATTTCGAACGATTTTTCTGCCAGTTCCTTTCTCTCTCTCTCTTTCTCCCATAAACCATCTTTAGTGTGGTTGCAGAACAAAGGTATCGGGTCTGCTGATAAGTTTCTCACCACTAGTTTTATCCTTTTGCAGATTAAGTTAGGCATCATTCAATTTCTTACTCCGGAAGCTATAATTTGAGACCTTTTTTCTAGATAGTCTGAACCGATGATGAATGTGGTTAAATATATTGTTTATTTTCTTCGTCAATGAATATTTGATAGAACAAATGCAAACTACTCATTGATGTGAAACGATGACGAATGTGGTTAAAAATATCATCTATGTCCTTGATCAATGAATACTCGACAAGACAAATGCGAACTACTCATTGCTGCACTTAATATTGCAATGCAGGGCTTGATTTATCTATTGCTTTTTAGTAATAATAAGTGTCTCCCTTGTGAAAATTTTTTTTTCCAAAACCGAGCATTTTGTACAATTATCGTTTTATCGATCGACACCCGAAACACGATGACCATCTATCCATTCAATCATTAACCCTTTGCACTGTGGGCAATGTTAATTTCAAAATCGAGACATTTTTTTACCGAGAATAGTTCCATTGTACATGGTTCATTTTCTTTCGTGCATGTCAAGTTTATTACGAGTACTCGTATGTGAAACACTTGAATTTTTACTGATTTCTTAAATGCAAACGCAGCTGTAAAAAATGTTTAAATAATATTGTGGCAATTTTTAGTAGCGCCTTAAAGGTGCCATTGAAGTGCCCATTACGGATTGTATGCAGTTATAGCAAAATTGAGTAGGTGAAATTTAAAATAGTGAGAAAATTAAGAAAATTCCAAGACATCAATATAATATCTTTCATGGCCATTGGAGTGCCCATTACGGATTGTATGCAATTATAGCAAAGTCAAGTAGGTGAAATTTAAAATAGTGAGAAAATTAAGAAAATTTCAAGACAACGATATAATATTTTTCATCTATTAACCAGTTAGCTGTGTTCGAAGAATATACTCGTCATGGAGAATTGGCAGTATTTTGCGTCATGACGAGTATATTCATCACGTGTAAAATTTATTTATAGTTTAGTTTAGTTATTTAGTTATTTAGTTTAGTTATATTTAAATTGTAATTTTAGCGAAAACTAAAATATATTCGTAAATTTCAATATGTCTAAAATATTTGGAGATTAAGATGAAATGAATAAATTAAACAAATAAAAAGTATAAATAATTTCTGGAACTGCTTCTCCTGATTTTCGCGACACACGTAGGTGTGCATTTTGAAAAGAGGTCACCACAGTTAACTGGTTAAAATTCCGAAGGGAAGAAATGACATTCCATGTAGTTCCTGTTGTTTAGCAATTCGTGCAGACATGAAATTTGTCTAGTCGGTGCGGCCTAATCTTTACAGATGTCGTGTACGCTTTATGCTTTTGCTACAGCAAAACCGAGATTTGAAGGTGCAATTTTTTCGGAACGTTCGCAGCGTTCAACCGTAGAAATAATGGTTTCATTCCGCGAGTATCCGCCGTGAACAGCCTTCTGCCGGTGCCTTTAACCTTCGGTAAGAACAAGCAGAACGGGGTCGGCGCTGTTCCACGCCGAAAGAGGCTCGTACAATGGCGGACGAGGTAAAACCGTGTAGCAAGCGCCTCCTTCTCTCGATTCGACGAAGGTCAAGGGTTTCCCCGGGGTTAAAAGCGAGAAGAATCCTCCTCGTCTGCCGAGGGCGAAGTCTTTTCAGCTTACGGAGAAAGCGCTCCATTCTTCGGTGGAATTCGTGTTTTCCGTTGGCGCGCGGATCTTATCTGGGACGCTCCGATGGAACGATAATGTCCTGTTTTCTAGGGGACCTTCTTCGGCTCTTTCTTTCGCCGCGAGTTTCATCGATGCTTTCCCGAACTAGCATTTCCAATCCCGCGCGCCATTTTGTCCGCAATTTTGGACGCATTTCAAGCAAATTTTCTTGAAAGTCTCTTGAATTTTATTTTATTAACAGTGAGCTTTGTTCATTGGTTTCTCGAGCGATATCGATTCGAATCGGTAACGAAAATCTCTCGATTTTTCTTGAAAGTCTCTTGAATTTTATTTTGTTAACGAGCGATATCGATTTGAACCAGCAACAAAGATCTCTCGATTTCAAGGATCGACAGCTAAGTACTTTGACACGTTAATCTTTTAATACTCATTCAATGCGGTTATCACAACTCTAGATATAAAAAAACTCGCAGGTAATAAGATATCAAATTACGAACACCTAACGAACTGAGAATCATATTTTGGTAAGTATCAAAATTTCCCAGCCAAGGATGAAAATGGAAACTCGATCCATTAAATTTTTCTCTGTTAAATCATGAGGCACCCAAACGTGGAGTTCCTTTTTATATCCAGCCTTCTGCAAATAATCGAAAACGGTTGGATGGTGAATGTTTAGTTCCCTAGCAATCTCACGACTGCTACAAGTTTTCGAGTTTTTCATTGATTGGTAGATCAGAGCGAGGTGCATCTTTAATATCGAAATTTCCAGAACGGAAGCGAGAAAACCATTTACACGCTGTTGCATTTGATAAAGCATCTTGACCGTAAACACCATAAATTTCTTCCCAAGCTTGTGCAGCGTTTTTTCCTTTTTCGTAGTTAAATTGCAAAACAGCGAATTTCTTCAGAAATTTCACTCATTTTCACACTAATATTGCTTTTGACACGATTCACAAAATACAAAACTGTCTGTATGAAAATTGTAGGATGAAATGTCACCTCTGAAATGCGCGTTAGTATGGCGCAATCTAATTAATGTTGCCTGATATATGGCATCAAACAACATCTAGTAACAAAAATAATAGCAAAACAGCGAATTTCTTCATAAATTTCACTCATTTTCACAGTAATATTGTTCTTGACACGAACGACAAAATACAAAACTGTCTGCATGAAAATTGTAAACTGATATGTGACCTCTCAAATGTGCGTCAGTATGACGCAATCTGATTAGTGTTGCCCGATATATGGCACCAAACAACATCTAGTAATAAAAATAATAGCAAAACAGCGAATTTCTTCATTTTCACTCATTTTCACACTGATATTTCTTTTGACACGATCGACGAAATACAAAGTTGTCTGCATGAAAATTGTAGGCTGAAATGTCACCTCTGAAATGCGCATCAGTATGGGCATCTGAATACTTTTCCGACTATCCAATACTTGAATACAGATCAATCGTTGGTTCGAAAGTTAGGTCTGGGAGGATCAGAGATTCGAGATAAATTGGCGATAACAGGTATAGTGTGTTTCCATTTGATCGTTTCAACGTTTCTTGCTACAAGAAGACACCGGCGAAAGCGTCAGTGGCAGTTCGTGGGCGGACAAAACGTCTCCCCGGTTTCTTCGGAGACGTCGTAAACGAAACGAGGGAAGGAAAGATGGCCACACGGTTGCTTTTGCCGATGGACCGCGTCGAGGGGTTTACCGGGCCCCGTTCGAGGGTCTTCGCAGCACACGCGGGGATTATAACACGCGCTTTCATAATATTCGCATTAGCATAAGCGAGAAATGAACCAATGAGATGCTAATTGCCGCTCGTGCGTTTCGAGAATAATTATTACCGTGAGGGTGCACTCGGCTGCCAGCGTTCGTCTCGTGCGGATCCTCTCGAAACCGAGAAGAAACCTCTTCCGGCGTGATTCGACGTTTCACGCGATTCGACACTTTGCAGAAGCCGAGGATGCATCAGGCTGTCTCAAAATTTTGTTTCGCAATGTGCGTGACATTGTTAGGCAATTCTAACAGGCGCATAATAGGCAGATGTAGTCGTCTCAGAAATACTCGGTTCCTTGAAAGAAGTGATTTCCAGAGTTATTCTAAGAAACTTTGTTCTTTGCCAACTGGCGATTTGGCACTTCATTTTCGAAGTATTAACCCTTTGCACTCGAGCTGTTTTACCTTCGAAATCCAAGGCATGTCTTCTGGTCTCGAAAATTTCCACTTTACGTGATTTATTTCCTCTTATGAATACTCAGGTTTTTGACTATTATTCATCTTTACAACAGTGAGAATGTTATCGCTTTCCTAGATGTAAATAAAAATATTTATATAAATTTATATTATATTTATATATAAAAATAAAAATATTTTCCTAGATAAAAATTTCTATAGTGATGTAAATATTATTGCAAATAATGCCGTTGCAATTTTTAGTGATGCCCCAGAGTCACCATTCGAGTGCAAAGGGTTAACAAGAAGCACGGACCAATCAGAGCACAGCTGTTCTAATCGGTCCATGTTATTTTGTTAATAACTCGAACACGATGCCGCGTATGACATTTTCGCGAAGGAAACAGTGTTTTAGAACAACCTCAGGAATCACCTCCTCCTAGGAAGTGGAATATTTTTGGGACATCTTGCGTATCGGTGACATAATTCGACGCGTATCTTTGAAAATTAATTTCGCTCAGATTACTGCTGCTTGATACCGAGCGTCATTGGTATTTGTGCGATTAAAAGAGTTCAAGTGGTTACTCCTATGATAAGCTTTAACTGTGCACTTTTTATTACGACGACTCAATTACCTCGATTTTATGGGATTTTTAGAAGATTGCTCAGCGATTAAAGTGTTAGCGTTCCATTTGCGTAATTGTTCGTGTATGCACGTCTTTTTAAATTGAACCATTAAATCAATTAGTCTCTTTACAGTTATTTAGTTAGTACTTCCTACAAAAGAGGAACAGTATTTTTTGGAAGGACAATACTTTTAACCCTTTGCGGACGAGGACTTTTGGAAATATTTGAAATATCCTCTCTATAAAGCTAAATTGTATATTGAAAATTTTACTTCTGGGGAAAAGATTAAAAATATATACTAGTCTTTTGTTAGTACAATAATTCAGTTACTTTTTGGCCACTTTAAGGATAGAATATACGCACTTGATGTTGCCGATATAACGACATCTGTCCTCAAAGGGTTAAATAAAATATTCTGTATCATTTTCATACATTAACACGTCTGTCGCCCAATATGATTCGGCAAAGATTCCCGCGGGGCCCAAATCCGACCGTCGGGGCGGCAGAACGTAAACAGAGTAACGAGTGGGAATTTATTGCTTAGCAACGATGTAACTCGAGTAGGCCCATGCTTGTTGGTGATCTAATGTTACAGAGCTTTCGATCCATCGCAAAGAAAAAATTATTTAGTTCCGAAATGGACAAAGCGATAAGCTTTTCGGCTAGAGGATTTCGAGGGATCTCACTGCAGTTATCCCAGATCTTTTAGTTAGTCGAGAATCATGCATCTTGTGAGACGCACATCAGTGATTTTTTCCAAATAGACAGCCTGAAAATATAATTGAAAGTGACTGTTGCATATTCTACATTTATATTTGATTTCATTCCAAAATCGTATTGTCGATGCGAATTTTATGTACTTCAGACAATTTTGATTTATTTCATTTATTTCATTTAATGATCAGTGTTGTTAACAAGAATTGTTAGTTATTGTATAATGAAGCCTCATACTAGAATCTGGTCAACTTCCACGATAATCGATGTTCAATGCTGTTAATTTAATTATAATCATTCTTAACCTCTTAAGCACGATACGCCACTATAGTGGCTTGAGCACACTCAATTCTATTATTAATTATTACAATAAATTATTAACGTCAAAATATATGCACCATATCTTTTAGAAAAATTACAATTTAGTTATCAAAAACCTGATTCCAAAATTATTGAAGTTAAACTATATAATATCTTTAAGGAGAATTATAATTTAGTTGTCAAAAACTTAATTCCAATGTTCTCAACTGTACAGAGAAATTGCCCCGCACAAAATTCAACCGTGCCTAAGACGTCAACCCCTTGCCATATTATGACGGGTCAGACTCGTGTTGAAGATTTTAAATGAAGTCTAACAAATATAAATATTCTGCCTTTCTTTTCAAACGAAATCAAATGTTGTTCATTTGCAATCACTACTTAAGCATCGAAGTAGATGCAGCAGTATAAAACACATAAATTGTCTTCCCTTTTCTGTAACATTTTTAATAATGAAGATTTTACAATCACTTTAGTTGCAAAGAAAATGGTATGGCAAGGGGTTAAACGACGCAATAGCGCCGAATCGACAAGAAGAGCGTCACCCATACCCGGATGACAGGTATGCTCCCCCGAGCATACTCGGGTAAACGCGTTAAATGTGTATTTTCTTTAAAAAAAATTTCGGTATCATATTCACATACCTGGTGTATCTCCTCACAACGAACGCGAACGGAATACGCGTCCGATGTAAGAAGTTTTCGCGTTTCGTACGTCGTGAAACGTTTCAGTGTTTTCTCGGTCATTCGGTAAGAATTCGCTCGGGTCGACTTCAATTTTCCGCACGTGAACGTCCGCAAAGTTTACCCAGAATTCCCGTAAGTCGCGCTCTCGCAACGGTCGTTCTGTCACGAAGCTCGTTACGGGGTTTTACGCCCTCGTTAGAACGCGCAATCACGTGGATCACGGTAGTCCCGGTGCGCGGCATGGCGTCGTCGATCGTCGAACGATCGACGAACTCCGGTTGGTCTGCGTGGAGGAGGACGAAGCGGAGGAAGAGAATCGTCACGGAAATCGCTCGGCGCGCAACTATACATACGCCCGAGCGTATAATAATCCCGAGGGACGATCCGTGCTTGGCTTTTCGAGGAACGGAGTCGCGAAGGTTTTTTGCAACAAAATTGCAATAATCGTCTGGATAATTCGTCGCGAACGATTGCCAGTCCTGGGAAGCCGCGCTCGCTCGCGCGCGCGCTAACATGGTCGCGCTAATCGCGCGTCGAACGTGTACGAGAGGCGACACGCGTGCATCGAGTACAACACGCGATGCAAAAAGGGGGTTGGCAGGGGCCTATGGTAGGGCACAGGGAGCTGACAGTGGGGCACGGGGGACCCAGGCAGAAAGAAAAGGTTTCGTTCGCAGAGAGAGGATCTCCAGCGCGGCTCTCTTCGGGTATCCTTGGCTTCCAGGGTACCGTTACTATACCGGGGCTGCTCTCCGAGTATACCGGCTCCGAGAGCAGGATGCGTTTTGTGGGTTTTATTGGGCCCTCGCAGTTCGACGCAAGGTTGCAACGAGCACTCCACCGACCGTCCGCTCGCCGGGACACGGAGTTTATTCATGGAAATGGAGCAGATACGAAACAAAACGAGAGGGTATAGCTTTACTCGCCGGTGAAAAAGAGGCTTCTAGTGTTTCCTGCCTTCCCGGCCGAACCTTTCTCGCTTTCTGCCGCACGCCGGGCCTCTGGCCCAACACCGTGCGCCGATTATTGGGTCGTCAACCGAGTTTCCTCGACTGTATCGTTTTTAACGCTACCTTCGCGCGGAACTGAAAGTGTTCGGACGACGCTGTTCAACCACTTGCGCTGCTATTTATTTTTATTGTTAATTTGAATTTCTACCATGCGGAAAATATCGTGGAGAGAATACAAAGTTTATATTTATTGCATCCCTACGTTGTCTCCAATGGTTGAATATTGGCGGCAACGAAGTAGAATTTTATTTCGATTTAACCTGTTAACTGGGTATAACGAAATATTTCGTCATACACAAACTACTACTGCAATGGCCATGACGACATTTTTCCACATGGAAATTTGCTGTAATATTTTGAACAGATTACATTTTATGTAATTAATTATGTTACATAAGTTTACAATATATAATTGTACAATAAGTATTAAAAAAAGGAAAACATCCCCATTGTGAAACAAGTCGAACAAAAGTTTATTCCCCGGTTAACGGGTTAAGGGGAATTATTGAAACTCCGTCGTTTTTTTGTCTTAAATTGTATATTTATTGCCAAAGAAGAAATTTCAAAATGTAATTCACAATTTCGATGAAGCTGCACGGCTACTTTTGTTTCAGTCAACTTCAATCGGATGCCTATTTAATTACATCAGAACAAGAACGTAAAACAGTAATGCACGTACGAAGCCCCGATTTCTCAATCGATGTTCCACCGAATGAACTATTTCGATGGACGTCGTGTTAGAATAACTTCCTACAAGAATATAAGAATATAAAATTTTAACGCGACGTAGGTTTGTAAATAAATCGTATAAAGCACCGTTTTCCGCGAGCGACCGGCAGCGCGGAGAAGTCCGCCATTTTGAAAGTTCCCAAGAACTTCCGACATCGGATCCGGAAATTTCGCATGAAACTTTGATCCTCGCCGTATTCGAAGCCTCGATTAATAAGTACGGGATCGATACAGCGTGTGACTAATTGATAAATCCGACGGTAGCGGGCGTATGCATAAAAGATCCAGGCCGGAAACCATCGGTTCGCGATCAAAGAATAATTGAAGGAATGTTTAATGCATCCCGCGCCCTTTCTTCACGGCGTATCGATCCACCGGATTAATTGCAAATTCTCCGTTATTACCGGTAATCGACATTTACTTTCTTCCGAAACTCCTTGTTTCCACTCGGTTCTTCGATAGCTCTTTAGCCGGTTGTATTTAGGTTGTGAAAGTTTATGGAGTCGCGTCCCACCGCTCGGCAAAATGCAGTAAAACAAAGATTTCTATGTAGTTCACCGTTTTATGTATATCGAAACGATCGCGATAAAAGCTTCGGCATAGGCACTAAAATTTTGCCTAGTTCTATTTTCTATAAATTAGCATCTCGAGATCGTAAATTTACAAAGTCGTCCGATGCCTCGTTACGACCGCAATAAATTAGACGCTATCGAACACGCTGTTACGGGAATGAATGATGAGAACCAACCGAAAACGTCTGCGCCTACCCATAGGTGTCTCTTTTATCCGACTTTTTGACGCTTCTGCGACTACTCCGCCGAAAATCTCGACGCCCACGCGTCCGACGGTCGCATTATGCGCTTGCGAGAATCCATGTTTCTTTCGAACTCGCTCCTCGCGAATTAGAAATAAAAAGCCGTTCGCGGGATCGTAGGAGGCGCCCGTCCTGGGGACTCTTCGACAAGTCGGGAGAAAAAGAAGCGTCCCGAGGACGAGGTGGGAGAAGCATGTGTAAAGTATAACGTAACCGAGGGCCTGGCGAACGCTTCCACGCTGGTGGTCCATTATACCGGTCTTCTTGGCGACGAGGAACGGGGCTTCTCGCTACTTTGTGACGCAAGATGCCTCCGTCCTCCATGTTGCCAAGACACTTGGACCGGGATTCGTAGATCTTCGTGGTCCTCTTCCTTCGGGAATCCGTCTAGCTAATGTTAGAACGACGCGCGGCATCGTACTTTCTAGGGAACGGAAATGTTCCACGTTTTCTGGATGCAAATTCTTTTCGTCATTCGCATTCGCTAGTTGTTAGACGTTAGACTCGCACAATTTTCTATTGTAAGGATTGTAAGAATTTAATTATGAAACTTGCAACTCTTCCGTTGGAATGTTTGTCTTAGTTGACCAGAATTTTCTATTAGTGTTCTCTTTAATGTATTTTCTTTTTATTTAAACTCTCGCAGGCGCCTGATATTTATTTTGGCTGACAAGAAAGTGCAATCTTAAACGATATTTAGAGAACAATGCGTGCTGATGCAGTGTGTAAACCAAATAATACATTGCATTATGAGATAACAAATAATATATTCTATTTACCTATTGTATCTAATATATCGTTGAATATTGTTGAAATGAATGCTCAATTGCTGAGCAATTAAATAAGGCACAAATTAAAGTATATACGTCTCTGGAACTTTTAATTTCTAAGTATAAATAGATTTCCCTTATGATTTTTTTAATATTCTCACGAATATTGGTCGATCGATGCAGATTTTTACCCTTTCACAGATCATGTTCATTTTTAGAAATCAAATTTCCTATACCATCTGTCATGATTGTATCTGAAGTTGTTTGCCCTTAAAACACTCCACGATTATTTTAATTATTTTAACGAATTTCTTTAAAAAGATGTTAAACAAATTAAATAAAAATAATCTGGAGGATGTGCACCGTAGAAGTCTTTAGAACGTACACTCCATTATTTCTACCATTAAACTCATTAATGAACCGTACCGAAGAAGTTGAAACCTTGAACGCTTGATGGATGTTATTCATCATTTTTTGAACGATTACCTACACAAGTTGACATAATGATGGTATAAATACATGTTACATGTTATTACCTCAAGCAACGATAGAAGAATAATTATAGAGGAAAATATATACATAGTTACTTAAATAAATATTTTACATCTATCCATCGTTACACGCCATCAAACTTTGAACTTTAAAATCCAATCATCTCGACTAGCCGGAGGATGATTTGATCTTCGGGGGATGAATTTGATTTGTGAAAGGGTAATTGTAATCCGCAACGTGGCGCATTTTGTCTTCAGACGATGCATTTGGTTTGTGATCAGCAACATGACGCATTTGGTTTGCGACCTGCAAAATGGCGCGTTCAGAGTGCAAGATCACGAAAGATCGGCGATCAGATGCAGCGTCTTAAGGATTTCGTCGAGGCCGCTTCGCACGACTAATAACAACTTGCTGGTTTAATTATTCCAAGTGTATTTTCGTAGACGATCCCATCGCGGCGAGACTTCCCCTGTTCGAGCCATTTCAAGTCAGACCCGTCTAATTTCGACGCGAGCGGGGCTGCCGGCGTTGATTAAATTCCGGTCGATCGTGCACGAGCGCAGCCGCTTGATAACGGCAGATAAGCGATCACGGGGCCGATTTGTTCGCCGACATATTTTTCCGCGCGTTGTTTACCTTCGTTCTGGTGACGTTGAAAAATGAATTCCTGGTGTGTCGGCGCACAGCGCCACAGCCGTGAAAAATGCGTTCCTCGGCCTTAGACGCATGCAAATCTCACGAGCGAGCGAACTCAGCCGTTTTTCCGCAACGCGGGCACGACCGCACGGAGAAAAAGAGAATCGCGGAAAAAAGAACGTTGGACGTTGTGCGAGTCGAACGGGATCGCTGTGCTGGATCATTTTCCGCGATTCAGGACGTCTTTCGGGGACACTGACCGCAGAACGCGCACGTTTTTGATGATTTCTTATGGATTAACTGTTTTTTTACGTACAGTAGACACGGCATAAATTCCTATTGGTCTATCTTGGTCCCAATAATTTTTCGGAATGTGCAGGTTTAACGGTAAGCCTAGCGAGTATTAAAACTCAGTGGGATATATTGTTTTATAAAAATGCCAAGATTTAATTTATTTGGATTATTTGCGATTTTTATTACAGTGTATGATTGAACGGAGGGATCTATCGATTCGATTCCTGTGAAGGCAATTTTATCACTTAATAACGACGCAGTTCTTGCTTCGCCTATGTAATTATTAGTTACTGCTCGTAAAAGACAACTATAACTATATTTACTTTCAGGCAGAGTAAATACAATTAATTTTATGCGGTCAGTACAAATAGAATATATTTGATATTGGTTCGTATAACAGAAGTTCGACATGAGTTTGTACAATCGTACTCCCGCAATAAGTTTAAATAGTTGCATCGCTACCAGAACCGTAATTTTATTTTAACACTAAACCTACGAAACATTAAAATTGGCTGGCGTACGTTGTCTTATAAAAATTCCAAGATTTAATTTACTAAAGAATAATAAATAATTTAAAATAATATATAATAATGAATAAAGAAATCAATTGATTGATTCCTGTTAAGGCAATGTTATAACTTCGACGGTTGTAGAATGAAAAATTTGAAAAGAGGCATTTGACCCATCGCAATAGGTTCAGCGTTAAAACCAATTAACAAGTATTAACTATGCCTGGTTCGTTCACCTGTAAACGAATAGTTTCTATCAAAATTCTTTTATCAACTGCGCTAACGAGTTCGTTTTATACGAGGCATAGAGTGTACTGTGCAAAGTTTAATTGAACAACTTCGCGATAAACACTGTATAATATTAATGCCATCATATATATGTGATATATCATGTAATCATATAATAGGTTTCCACTAAAAATTTAAATTTTGTAAAACTTCTCAATGTTACTGCAACGTCAAACGTATACGATGTTTCTTCACATATCCTGCAGTTTTCGTAAAAAACATTTTTTCGCATTTGCAATTTTTGTTAAAAACATTTTTTCGCATTTACAATTTTTGAGTAATAAAACTTTTCCCACAAACGTGGCTTTCCAATGCACTGTGTGCCGTTTTCGAATTTCTTACCATGCTATAACACTTGATACAACTTCGAGCATTCTCACCTCCCAAAAAGCGTGCGAAGAATTTCTCAAAAATTATCCGAGATGATAAACCCCTTCTTATAACATCCAGTCAAACTTGACATTGCTGAAAATGTATGTTATTAACCAGTTAACATGAATCCATTTTGAATTATTTATACTTTTTATTTATTCGTTTTATATCGTCTTGACATCCAAATATTTTAGACATATTGAAATTTAAGAATACATTTTAGTTCTCGTTAAAATTACAATTTAAGTAGCTAATGGTAACTAAATTTTTCTCAAGGCGAGTATACTCATCAAACACAGCTAACTGGTTAACACGTTGACTGGCAAGCGAATGTAGGCGCTTCGGACCAGTTTCATTTATTTCATTCATAGAAATAACTAACGTTATCAAAGAGAATTGTTTGTTACTAGATAATGAAATTCTCACCTCACACTACTATCTGGTTAATTTCGATAGGAATAAATTGCTGCTGGATGTTTTTAATTTAACGATAGTCATTGTTAAACAACTCAATGGTGCCGCTTCAACGTGTTAAGTTCCTTTAAACTGAAATGAAATTCTCTTCTCTAGTCGCCGACACGTAACCATAAGAGTAAGTAACATATAAGTTTACCGAATACCCAAGTATTCGATAAACATCTACTTTCTTTTTCTTCCAAGAAAGTATAATGGCCGAAGAAGTTCCAGTCGCTGCAACCATAAAACAAATCGTAGCGCAAGGGGGTTAATGCTCGATGTAGTGTTAAAGCAATCACTTAACTTTCGAAAGTTAATATCTATTACGTACATCTCTGAACACTTCTACGAGGCATCGAAATGGCAACACGAAGGTTTATTTTTGTCCATTGTCAACGCGCCATGCCTTCCTCCGCGCTCGCGACGCATTCCTAAAAAGCGTCACGACGAAAAAGAAAGACGGAAGGGGCTCGTCCCGTGGTTTTGTCGGTCGTGGTTCTTCTTTTTCGGGTTGTCGCTGGCCCTCGTTAAGCCCGTTAATACGGCCAAAAATATTTCGAAAAACGCAGGTGTTCCCTCGGATCGAGCAGCGACCGCGCGTGGCTCGTTACACATATTCCGGCACGGTTATCGTAAATCAAGCACCGATTAACGTAATTGCCCGGCTGGACGAGCAAACGCCGGGAGCCGCGCGCGCGCCGCCGCCGCCGCCGCCGCGTATCTCGCCGCTCTAATCTGTACGAATGGGAAATTGAAAATTTGCTAAATCGACGAAAAAACGGTAGCCCGAGCAGATGATTACCTCCGCCGGCGCGGATCACTGTGTCCTATTTTCCCCCACGAGTTTTCAATTTCGTTTCGACTACGTTTTTACATATCCACCGATAACTCAAATTATTAGGTATACGTCGAATTATCTCTGTAACTTCAACTCGCCCATTCCCGCTTATTATTTCAATGATTCATTGTCATATTTAGCATTTGCCTAGTCACAATGAATTTGCATTTATTTTTACACTGTAATTAGTTCCCTACTATTTTTTGACACCTTCGACACCCAACTCTGCGGCGATACTAAAAATTAATACCGATCGGTATTCAAAAAGCATTCGTTATGTTATTAAATTTGTTCAGATTTAACGAATTACATATGGTTTCATTGTTGCACTAGTTTCTGGAAGTAGAAACGTTTGATTTTCGAGTTAATGCTATTTTTATCGAGGCTGCCCAGGGACACTCTTTAACACTAGATCTACCGAATAATAAATTGAACGATATACATTACTTTGTAATAATAAAGAAACTGTATCTATTCAAACTTCATTCAATTTTTATTGTAACATGTAGTTCGTTAACACTTTGACTGCCATGTCACCCATATATGGGTGACGGAATTATTTGTACGGTTTCTAAATAAATTTTTACGTTAATATATTCATTTGTACCAAAGTTGGTGGTTATACAGAAAGTGCAAGAAGGCAGAGCGAGCACTTTACGGCATACATTTTATTTTTCCCATTTTTATTTCAGTCAATATCTCATTTCGATTTTTTTTAATTTTGTGGCTGCTAGTTTGGCAGTCAAAGCGTTAAAGAAGTACCTCGGAAAATTGCTAATGAAAATATTTTTATAGTTTCAATAATTGCGAAAGAAACGAGTAAGCACCAGTTGTTTTGACTAGTTTAGTAGTTCTAGTGTTAAAATAAATGATAAAAACTCTTTGAGGCAACAAAGGTGCATTGGAAGAAAATATTCAATGGATCTAGATTTCTTTTACGCTAGTCCACTTATTTGAACACACAGAATATTCGGCAATTATTGATACAGCCGAGAAGGAAAGGGTTAATTCCTATTTTTACGTTATCCGCTTAATTTGTGAGTTCAATCAATAAGGGGTTGTTTGTAGAAGGAATTAAACAGTTTTAGA
The DNA here is from genome assembly GCA_028453745.1 of Agapostemon virescens. Lineage (NCBI taxonomy): Eukaryota > Metazoa > Arthropoda > Insecta > Hymenoptera > Halictidae > Agapostemon > Agapostemon virescens. The sequence continues at coordinate 10,199,125 of CM052097.1, forward strand.
ATGCTTAAATATTATTTACCGACTTCTGTGTGTCGAACGAACGGTTTAGGCACGAGGAAATCTGTCTGGAGGGAATAGTTGCGTTAACAGGAAAAATGATTAAAATAAACATCGCGGTCGGACGGTCATCCCCGATTGTCAAGTTCGTCAAATTAAAATTCTTTCCCGGCCAGGTTCCCGTTCTCTCTCGTCGGACCACCCAGGGTAGGCGCGATAACTTCTTTCCTCCCTTTCCTCGATTTTCTCCTTTTTCCTCGTCTCCGCTTTCTTCTGTCCGTTTCTGTTTGGGACCGTTGCGATGGCGCAAGTCCTTTCCCCGTCCCTGTCGGACCTCCTCGTGTTTCTGCTCCGCGTTTCTCGTCCCTATGCATACATATATATACGCACACGTATACCTGCATATATATGCCTACCTACACTCAGCAACCGTTCTTTCTACTCTCGGTTGGCTTAGGTTACGGTGGGCTAGGGCTGTGTCTCCGTCTTTTTCCTTCGTCTCTTCTCTGTTTCTCTCACTCTTCTCTGTTGCCGGTGACGTTGCGTCGACTCGTCGGGACTATAAATCTCCAGCTATTAAGACGGCGGTCCGCCGTTTCGATGGCCCGTGCCAGGCCGCACTATCATCTTAATACTTCGTTACGCGCGCGAATGCGGCAGCGAACCCTCCTGGAGCTCTTATGGTCTCGCGGACGTTGTCCTCCTCTGTTCTTGCGTTCCTTCTTCTTCTTCTTCTTCTTCTTCTTCTTTTCACCACCCAGGGATAGTTTATTGAACTATTAACCCTTAGCACTCGAATGGATTCTCTCGGACGACACTAAAAATTGATGAACAAGTTTTACATTGCTAGGCTTGCATTTTTAAAATCGGTGCAAATTGAAGTGTTGCACCTACAAGTAATAGTAAAAAATTGTGTACGTATGAAAGGAAATGAACCATGTGTAATGGAACTATTTCAGATCAAACAAGCTGGTT
>CM052097.1:10214613-10230426 GCA_028453745.1 Agapostemon virescens
ATATACTTTTTCCTTACGCGAGTCTTTCACTCGATACAATCCCTCAATATATTTGATACGTCTCTCGTCAATCCCGAATAAATAGCGTGTTTGAATCTTTACTGTCTTCCTTCGGTCTCAAGCCGCCCGAACGTGAGAACTGGAACGCATCTCGAAGACGAAACGTCGCGAGATGAAACAGAGAAAGCACGTAACCATCAACGAACGCGAACCTTTGTACAGGTCGTTGAACATGAAATATATTAAGCGTTCATTTCAAAAGGACGAATTTCATTTCTCGATGATTTCGCATCGGTCCATGAAATGAATTTTACAAACGCAGTTGCGAAGAGAGTAGTCGCTCGTGTACTAAGGAATCGATCAGGTTGCCATCGGGAATGGTGTTAAAAAGACGGTGTTAGTTGGTATCGAAATACCGTGGGTCGTTTGTAGGTTAGCGTGGATATAGTCGAAGCTGGCGAAAACCGTCCGGATGGAGGACACAGGGAACGTGTCGCGGTTCCATCCGCGATTGCATTCGATTAGCAATTCGCGGCAATAAAACCGAGAAGGAAATGTAGGGATTGAGTAGGCCGGAGTAGATAACGGACCGGGTCAAGACGCAGAGAAGGAAAGAGAGTGTGTGCGAGAGAAAGAGAGACAAAGAGAGAGAGAGAAGGAGAGGAGGAGACAGAAACGGAGTAGCAGGCTGGACCGAGCAACAAAACCGGCGGGATATAGAGGACACATTGTACGCGGAGGCCGGCGAACGAGAGCAGAGAAACACGTCGTGGCGAATCGACTCTCGCACCATCTCGTCAACGAGCACTCGGGGGCTGCGTGTTGTGTGTTCGTTACTGGCCCGATAGCATCTTCTCTTTTTCTCTTTCTTCTCGCTTCGCAGCGGCATGGCTGTGCCTTTTTTTTCACCTGGTTCCTTCGACATCGCCGCCCTTCTTTCGACCGGCGAGGACGTCGCCGGGCCCGTGAAGCATCGAGGAGACCCGATCCGGCGCCTCCTTCGCGTCCGAGAAACTCGTAAAAATCAAAAGATTCCGTATTCGATCGCATCGGACCGAACAAGTGACCCCTGCGAGTATGGATTCGTACGGTGAACCCCGGACGACAACTTTGTTAGTCGCTCTACTCGATTAACTGAACTCTCTCGTTGCGAACGGCGCAATCCGCTTTTGCTCGAACGTGAACTGTGTAATTACTCGATCGAAAAATCGTGGATGCCGGATCGAGTGGACTTTCGTTGCATCAACGAACTCGGCTGCTACTAGTCCCCAAGGAACTCGCGAAAGTACGCTTCTGTTGCAGAAGCGACGAGGTAGTTCTCGAGCTAGAGACTTCACGAAGTACTAGACTACTAGACTCTAATTATCAAAAGATGTTTAACTTCGAAGAAAATCCGATTTACGAGAACGTAAAATTTGAAGACTTCGGAAGTACCAATAACTCTGTTAATCGTGATGGAGAACGTTGTGAGAACAACGGGGTTGACGCTGAAGCTACCGTGGCGGATGAAATGCTCCTTTTCAGATTCTTTTATTGTCCATTTATCAACCCTTTGCACTCGAGTGGCGACTCTGAGGCGCCACGAAAAATTGGCACACTCTTATTCAAAATAATTTGAACAATGCTATCTTCATATTGAAGAAATTGATAAAAATTTAAGTGTTGTAAGGAGGAATAACAGTAAAACACCCTTTATACATAAGGTGAACTAATTCATGCAGAATGAAAATATCCTGTCTTTTAAACGAAAAAGATTTATATTTTCTAAACTAATTTATTTTTGACCTAGGACTTTTAATAGATTTTTAATTAAATTTATTAAAATTATATAAATATAATTTCGTCGTTTTTGTTTCTGTGACAATCGCATGACGACGTACATACCACGTCGTTGTCGATTCTGTGACAAAAGCATTACGACGTGCGTGGCACGTCTTTCCAGCACAAGTGGTTAACAAAATTCCGGTTTCATATTTGCAAAGCTGGTAGAAGCGACCGAAGACAACCGAGCAACAGCTATTGGTTTCAGGCCGCGCGTAGATCAAGCATTCAATTCCATCGATTCCGTTCGCAGATCACCAGCGTCGAACAGTTTAACAGGCAGTTCAAGCTCGGGCCAAATTGGCTTCCGATTTTATAACCCCACCGCGGCAGTTGAACCCGGTATTTACGGGATGCGTAACCGGGTAGCACGGCCTGGCACTTTTCACTTCGTTATCCGGCACCGTGGCCCCTGTGCCACCCCCTCACCACTCCCACAACCCATCTCGACCAGCGCGATCTCTTTATTGTCCAACGGATCGCTTTTATCTCGCGGTTCGAACGATACACGTCGACTTCCAGCCGCTTCTAATTATATCGTCCTCCTTTGTTTGTCCGGATAGTTACGTTGGAATCGTTTGAAGTCGACCAGCGTTGACATCCTCTTTGTAGACGGCTGGTTATTCCGATAATAGGCTCTTATAGCTCTTGTAGCCGGTTCCTCGTGGCGGAGTCTCGGGATCCTGGTTCCGCGTACCAGAAATCTATTCTGATCCAACGTTCTCGGTGCATTTCTCAAACGGGGTTTCATGGACCTAGAATCGAAGTATCTTTGACGAGCCAGCGACACTCTTCAGGAATTAAAGTTACTTCATATTCGTTGACATTCAATGTCACTATGTGCAGCGTAATTTCTCAAACGGGGTTTCGTGGACCTAGAAGCGCAGCGCTTTCAACGAGCCAATGGAACACTTCAGAAATCATAGTAACCGCATATTCATTGACATTCGATGTTGAAACGTATAGCTTAATTTCGCAAACGGGGTTTCATCGACCTAGAATCGAAGTATCTTTGACGAGCCAGCAACAACTCTTCTAAAATTATAGTAACTTCATATTCGTTGACATTCATATTCATTCGTTGACGTTCATATTTATTCGTTGAACTTCATATTTATTCGTTAAACTACATATTCATTCCTTGAACTTCATATTCATTCCTTGAATTTCATATTCTTCGACATTCATATTTATTCGTTGAACTTCATATTCATTCCTTAAATTTCATATTCGTTGACATTCATACTTATTCGTTGAACTTCATATTCGTTGACGTTCATATTCATTCGTCGAACTTCATATTCGTTGACATTGATATTCATTCGTTGAACTTCATATTCGTTGACATTCATATTGCATTCGTTGAACTTCATATTCATTCCTTCAACTTCATATTCGTTGACATTCATATTGCATTCGTTGAACTTCATATTCGTTAACATTCATATTCATTCGTAGCACTTCATATTCGTTGACATCCATATTCATTCGTTGAACTTCATATTCGTTGACATTCATATAGCATTCATTGACTTTCATATTCGTTAACATTCATATTTATTCGTTGAACTTCATATTCATTCCTTAAATTTCATATTCGTTGACATTCATATTTATTCGTCGAACTTCATATTCGTTGACGTTCATATTCATTCGTTGAACTTCATATTCGTTGACATTGATATTCATTCGTTGAACTTCATATTCGTTGACATCCATATTCATTCGTTGAACTTCATATTCGTTGACATTCATATTGCATTCGTTGAACTTCATATTCGTTGACGTTCATATACATTCGTTGAATTTTATATTCGTTGACGTTCATATTCATACGTTGAACTTCATATCCGTTGACATTCGATGTCGCAACGGATAATATGATTTCTCAAACGGGGATTCATGGACCCACAATCGACGCGTCTTCGACGAGCCAATGACACACTTCAGAAATTAATGGCACTTATTCGTTGACATTCAATGTCACTACTATATCTCACGGACTTGGAATCGAAGTATCTTTAACGAGCCAATGACATACTTCAGTAATTATAGTGACTTCATATTCATTGACATTCAATGTCGCAATGTGTAGTGTAACATGGTGAAACGCATCGATCGGGATTATCGTATAGAATGGCGCGTAAATCGACTTCTAGGTTTTACGGTTGAAACTTTCTTTCTGTATGGAATTTAGATGCCTAATGACTATCGTTTTGGATTTCTACCCCTGTATACATATACATATTAGGGGCGCAGAATAAGAAGGGGAAGGAGCACGGAGGGTAGAATGTAATAAAATCGCGTGAAGGTTGACTAACGCACATGCGTAACTCCTAAGCTAAAGAATTTGCCTGGAAAACAACTGACTCACTGTGGACAGTGAGACAGTCCTTGATAATACGGCTGGTCATCCAACACCGTTCTATTTCCAATCGCGTATACAATTGTTCTAACGTATCACGTAATTCTAACATAATTGCCGAACACAATGGGATTAAAACAAGGTACAAGAGTCAATGGCGAGTCTACCTGGATACATCGCTACAGGAGCTTAAAAAATTACTAAACAAGCATATTGGACATATGAAACGATACAAAATTCTACGCGGTTTCAACTGTAGACTGCGCGACATCTTCCGTTCCACCTCTCCGCTCCGGAGAGGGGTTCTAAGATGGCGCGAGTGGAGCCGTTCCATTAGACGCTGATTGCGAATTGTTCCTATCGCTTCGTGCCGTATCGAAACGCTCTCGATTCGTTGTCAGTCGGCTTGGCAGCGACCTCCAGCCAGTTCCATGCGTGTTCACCTGGTCCGCGAAGGTGGCGGGAGGATGTACGAAGAAGAAGAGAGCCGGCGAGAGAGAGAGAGAGAAAGAGGGCGGAGCCGTGCTTTCGAGGAGTCGCTATCTGAAGGAGCACTCATCGCGGTCGCTTCGTTATCGTCCGCGCGGAATCATAATGGACCATAATTGCATAAATATAATGTTAATTAACAATTAAGATTGCCGCTTTGCCTAATTGAATCGCCGCTTCTGCTACCACCAGGGGCCGTAGTCGGGGGGGCCAGGTTTCCTCCGTGTCTGCGTCGAGGGGGTGATGCGGCGAGGGGCACACGGGTGGGTCGACAAGAGATTGCGGGGGCTCTCTCCGAGGTGGGTTTAAGCGTTACGGCGTATCGGAAAATTATGCCGATGGCCCTGGCTCGAGTATGCACGTCCGATACCTGGCCTCGTCGACAGCGAACGTGACTCTCGTTTAGAAAAACGTCGTGTAGTATAGCAATCGAAGAAATAAAGAAGGGTGGCGCGTCGCCGATGCCGACGTCGCTCCTGCTGCTCCCTCGAAGCTGGATTCCCGAGGAGATAGCGAGAATTCGTGAAAATAACGCTTCGAGAAAAGTTACGAGTCGGGCCCGCCCCGCTAATTATACCGGGGAGCAGAAGAGGAAAGACCGCGCGCGCGATTTTCTGGCGTTTCTGCCGCGCGCGGCCCGCGTTTGTCCCGCGATCGACGACGACAGCTTCCTCGAACCGGGCAACCTCGAGCCTATCTTTTCTCTCTACCCCTTTCTGCCTCTGTCTATCTCCCTCTCTCCGTCTCCGTCTCTCTTGGTCGAGGTCGTTGAACCGGTCCATCGATGCCGCATCGATCGTGTTCCGGCCGGAACACGGAATCCGGGGACGCAATTAGCGGCGTGCAGATGCAATAATAATTAATTCCCGTTAATCCCCGCGGAGTGCACCGAGCCGCCGTCGCTGCCGCGGCACTCGGTGCGAAACAAATGACAAGACCCCCCGACACACACGCCCGAACGCCGCGATTCTTCCGGCGAATCCTCTCCGCTGGTCGGCCTTCGGCGAGCCGATTCCTCTCCGCATCTCCCGCTTCCACCGCGCGCCGGCTTGTCCCCTTTTGTATCCGACCAACGAATTTCATTCGATTCCTTTTTTTTCTCGTTTCAGATGGTCCAGGCGATCCAGGTCCTCCGGTTTCACCTCCTCGAGCTCGAAAAGGTGAGTACACGCTTCTTCTCCCTCGCGATTCGAAGACACACGAGTCCTTCTGCCTCGCCGTTACGCGGCGACGCGATCAAGGTCGATGACGCAACGTAACCATGGATTTTCCCTACATTATTGAACAGTTGTTTTATTCCGGTACCGGGGACGGTTACGTTCGCGTGACTCGCGAATTAATCGTCGCTGTAACTTATTTGGATATAGACGGTTCCATGGGTTTGTGATTTATATATAACGCGAGCTCGAGATCGATAAGCGGCGCGATGATTTGATTTTAATGTAAAGGTCCATCGAACGTGTCTCTGGTCGCACGCGCGGAACAAGCGTTGCAACTAGTCCACGACTATAACGCTTTACGTTCATGGTCGAAGGGTTTAACCGGTGGTAGATCTATTAAAATTTAACGTTCCTCTTCGCAATGCAGGCAGAGAAAGGAACGCTTCAAGGTTGGGGTATAAGCGTAACAAAATGATCTACGCTGCCGATGGAAGTAAACAGTGCCGGTTTTTTTAACCTCTTAGGCACAGCTGAATTTTGCGCGGGCCTGTTTCTCTGTACGGCAGAATTCAACGCGAATCACGTGTAAACGATACAACACTGCAATGTGTGACGAATAATGCTGTTCTCTACGCGAGTACATTGGAAAAAAATATTTGATCATAAAATTATAATGTTTCTTAAAGATATGATACACATATGTTGACTTTAACAATTTACTTTATTAATTAATAATACGATTGAGTATGGTACGTTGTTCAGAGAGATGGCATCCGCGGAAGCCACTATAGTGGCGCGTCGTACAAGATGACATCCGCGGAAGCCACTATAGTGGCGCATAGTGCCTAAGAGATTAAACTTGAAGCTCAAGATTTAAGAACGAACAAACCATACCTATCAATCTTCAATATTGATTAGCATATAATGTCTAAGAAAATGTGAAGATTTTGACAAAGTTTGATCTAATTGATAGTTAAGTTTGTCTCAAAGACTAAGCCAACACAAGTTTCAGACAAGTTTCATTTATTTCATTCATATAAATTAATCAGTGTTGTTCAAGAGAATTGTTAGTTACTGTACAACGGAGCTCTCGCTTCATATTAGAATCTGGTTCACTTCTACGATAATAAACCGATGTTCAATGCCATTAATTTAATGATTATCACTCTTAAACGACGCAATGGCACCGGTGACCACCGTGTCATTCAACGTGTTAAAGATATGATACACGTACGTTGACTTTAACAATTTACTTTAATAATTAATAATACGCTTGAGTATGGTACGTTGTTCAGAGAGATGGCATTCGCGAAGGCCACTATAGTGGCGCATAATGCCTAAGAGGTTAAAAATGGCAGTAGGCGATGAAAATTCGAGTAATCGATGGTCGTTCTTCGTTGTAACGGTATCGTGACGATGGAGTCGTTAATATTTTCAATTGATGACGTTCCTCGGACTTTCGCGCGGGAAATGTACGAGGTCGATGATAGACGATCGGCCCGGTCCCCGATGTTGTGCATCGCGTTGCCATTGCACCCCGAACGTCAACGGTTAGCCCATTCTCTCGTTCGCTCCAATTGTTCAGGATTACCGGCGTCGCGGTAGATAAGCCGTCCGTAACGCTTGAAAAACAAGTGTTACGAGCGGAGCCGCAATTTTCCGTAATTGTAGTGAAAGCTCGGCACCACCCGTCGCCGTTGTCGTCGTCTATGGTATACCTTGCCGGCCGACTCGAGTCGCGTTCTAGCATAAGTGGAGTCATTTAGCTGTCCAATGGCCGGCCAGCCGGACGGACACGTTGCTCCGTGGTCGTTTGCATCGGATCGGCCATCTTTCTCACCCGGGATACGAGCTTTTTGTCTGCCTTTCTTTTCTCTTACACGTAGGAAATTAATTCGATCCGAGTCGCTGCTCAATTTTTATCAATGAAAGGGTTACATTCTTGTTAGCATTGCTGCTGCTGTCGAAACCCTATCGAGCGCGAGGTTAGACGACGAGTACTCGCGTTACTGTGTATTTTTACGGATAGGGATATTATTACAGGATCAAGAGAGATAATGAAGTAATAATCTGAATTGTTTATTTAGTTCTTAAATTTAGTACATTTAATTATGACTATCGCCTTTAATATTTCGACAACGACATTCGCCAATGACGTTTGTCAACGACGTTTGCTTTTCGATTATTTTTCTCGGTTCTTTCGTTTTCAATGCCGTCTGTTTTCAATGACCGCCGTAACCCGCCGCATAGATTTACCCTGTCCTACATTTTTTTTTTTTTATTAATTTCTCAATTGGAACCTCTTTCGATTCCAATTCAAGAAAGCTTGAACGTTGAATGCGAATCTTGATTTTCTTCTTGATAGCTTGGAGGTTTATTGGATAGTCCACGACAGATTGTTTTGCTAGAAATCGCGTTAGAAAATTATGCGACCTTGCACTGCAATTGGAAGTGAATCCCATTCGATGAGAGGGTTCCTTTTATAGGTTCTTGACGTGGACCTTTGGTCTGTTCTCCAATGTGTCACTGGAGAAGTTATTCTGTCGTTCTTAGTCCAGCCACGCATTGAATCAGCTGTTGGGTGAAAAGGACGAGGATGGTCTTATCGGATGATTACCCTCGAATGTGTCACCGGACAAGTAACTCCGCCGTTGCTAGCCCGGCCAAACATTGAGTCAGCTTTCAGGGGAGAAGAGGGCCAAGATAGCGATGCGGCGTAACAACGTAAGGTTATTAATTGGATCGATTAGAGGGAAAGAAAACTATCGCGATGATAATCGACGCGTTCGAGATGCGGGGAATGGAGTGCAGGTGGCAGAAACGCGTGTAACCCGACACGCGGTACTTTTTCACCGATCCTCGGATCGCTTCCGAGGTTTAATTGACGACACGGGGAACAGGGTTCGCGATTAATTGAAGCGACCGTGTCCGGGTTAATATTCCGCGCGCGTTTACGCGCGGGTATTTCAGGAGTGTACGATGGATAAATATTGCATTAGAAGGCGGCGGTTTCGGCCTCGTTTTTCTCTCGGCTAACGATTGATAACCGTTCGACGAGTAAAGTAAAGGCATCGGAAAGTTTTCGAGGGGGGCTCTCTCTCTTTGCGCGGCCGCTGAATACCGGGGCGGGCCCGGTCGGCCAGGCGGTTTTTGCGGCGATATTTTATCATACGAAATAGCGGACATCCATCGCATTTCCATCGAAATGGCAGCTGACGTGGCGGCAGCCATTGGCTCCGACGGGGAAGAGGCCGCTGCTCGTCCCTCTGTGCTCCCTCTTCGACAGGCCCGCCTGGATCGCATCCTCGATCCTGCAATTTTATAGCAATTTTCCTCATTTGCCGTCGATTACATTATTATAAAGGCCTACCGGCGAATTTCGGGGGAACATCCTCCGCCTATCGACCCCACTCTCTTCGTCGATCGTCCACGTCCACCATACCCTCGTCTGGCCTCTGCGAACAGAGAACACGAATTTATGAAGTCTATCGAACGATGGAACTGGGTCATATTCTCTCGAACTATTAACCGAGTACTAATTCTACAGAAAATGTCGCTAAAATTATACGCGGTAGCATCTTAATCGATAATTTTTTGACGCCTGACATTTTGTACACGTTCGAGAAGCAAAACGATAATAACCTGGAATTTCTAATTCAAACGAGTATAATTGTTTAACAAATTTGTAGAAATAGTCACGACTATATCAAACAGACGCAGACAGCACAGAGACGCTGAAACTGAAAACCAATGATATTATTAACTCTTTGCACTCCGAGCAATTTTAATACCTAACTCGAGACATCTTTCTGTCCTCGGATAATTGTATTGCACGTGACCATTTTCTTCCGTGCATACCGTTACTGTTAATCGTACGGCAGCACTTCAATTCTTACTAACTTCTCAATTACAAACATTTATAATGTATAAAATATTTTGAATAATAGTCCGACAATTTTCATCGCCGCCTCAGTGGAGTCACCTAAGGGTTAATATATTATTATACCGAAGCGGAAACTTTCACGGTTTCTTTTCACCAGCGACGATGCTTCATTCCAATGTTTGCATAAGTAGGCATAAGTTAATGTAGAGCAACAATCGACAAACAGAGAACAGTGGTTTCTAATGTTCCCCCCCCCATCTGAAGACAGATGGATTAGTGACATTGAAAGTGACGAAGAAAGTACTTTCGCATATGATTGATCAGATGTTGATTTTGCCCCTGACTTAATGCCTTTTTTAAGAATAATTGTATTACACTTGCTTATGCGATAAATAAGCGGCCGGCAAAGTGTAAACGCGGTTCGTCCAATCGGCGACCGCTTCTCTCTGCTACCGCAATTCCTGGCAGTGACTTCCTCTCGTTGGGTCCCAATTTCTCGGGCGAACCGCGTGTCAGGGTGCAGGGCCGTATCCGACCGGCCTGCCCCCCGACTCCAGGCCGCGCGCGCTCGCGGATTTTGGATTCGAACAGCGATTTATTTCGGTGAGATCTTCGCGGCGATATCGACTGGCCGGTGCGGGGAAACGTCGCGACAAAACCTGGCCGCAATTTGGCACGGTGCGAGTCGCACTGGCATCGACGGTAATGAAGATTGAAACGTTCCCGGTCCCCAGGGCCCCCGGAGACGAGCCGAACCGAGTCGAGTCGAGTCAAGTCGAGTTGAGTCGAGTCGGTCGGGTCGAGTTGAGTCGTGTCGGGTCGAGACGACGAAGAGACGAGACGAGACGAGACGGGACAAGACGCGAGCGAGCAAAGCGGAATGCAGCGAACGCGCGATGAAGAAGATTCCATAAATATCTGCGCTTGGAGTGCTGGGCGCCGAGGGGGATGTCCGGTGTGGGGAGGGGGGAAGAAGCAAAAGCAGAGGAGCAAACGAGTGAAGAGAAGGAGGATCGAGCAGACGATGAACAGAGAAAGATAGCCAATGGAGGGAGAGGCATGGTAGCCCGCGGTGCTGCGCTTCGTGCATTTAACATTTTCGAGCCAATCGCGTATTAGCATAATTACGTTTTGCTGGGGCCCGGTGCGCGGAAGGAAGGGCCTCTCTCTCTCTTTTCGTTTACCTTCTGCCAACCTCTTCCCTTCCCCTTGGCGTTCCTCTTTCCACGTCGGTCTTTTCTGAGTTGCAGCTCGTACCACGGCATCTTTGTCTCTCGCCGTAGCCCTTCCTCTCGCTCTCCCTGTCGCTCGTTCTCCCTTCGATCTGCACTCGTGGCCGGCGCGGCGTATGTACACGCCATCACCGGTTAGAGAGCGGTAAATTTCTTATGGGGTATTATGGCGTACAGTGCATACCAACGGGATTCATACTGGCGCAACGCGCGGACAACCCTCTATCCCCTCCCAGCCCTCTTTTGCTCCCTCCTGCCCTTCCTGTTCAGCCGCCGCGGGAGAACTGGTTCTAACTTATACCTAGGCAACCTTCTGCGCTAGGGACATCCGCGTGCTTCCTCCTCCTCCTCATCCTCCTCCTTTGGGCCTTTCCGACGTTGCACCGACGTTTTTTGCGCGTGTCCCGAGGGACATCCGGGTTAACGCGGTGCCTGCGACCGTTTCGATGATGCCGTGTACCAACCGGAAGATCCGAGATCGATAGAAACGATCGATCCTCTTCCAGCTTGCGTGCCCGCTCGCCGGGTACGTTGCTCGTTGCATCGATGCAGGAAGGATTTCTTTTGAGATTTTGTTGCCTTGTCACTTCGAGAGGTCGTATCGAGCAGGGTGCTTGCTGACAAAAAACTGCATCCTTTTAAATCATTAACCCCTTTCGCCACGAGTTACGTCACGGCTGCAGTAATTGGAACTTTTCTGTATTCACGACTTTTTGTTTTTAACCCTTTTAGTGTCGGGCGAAAGTATCGTACCTATGCGAAGAATACCGGGCCAATTTAACGAATTTGCTAAGGTTTGGGACCCCAGAACCCTCCACAGATCGAACCTTATTTTATTAACCCTTTGCACTCGAAGTAATGCCACTCTAAAATCGAACCGATATTTTTATCTATAGTAGCTTCACTGTAGATAGTTCATTTCCATTCGTTCATACGAAATTATTTACTATGACTCAACTGCAAACCTAGCGATGTAAGAGTTGTTTAAATAATAGTATGGCAATTTTTAGTGGTGCCTTAGAGGCGCGATTCGAGTGCAAAGGGTTAACAGGTTGAACCCAGAAACAATGCTTTCAATTCTTTCGCAATGGAATTAGACGATTTGTAACGTTGTAACGTTTGTAACGAGTAGGATATTAATAATTTGAGAAGAAAGTTAGAACCATATTCGATCGAATGTCAAATCCGTAACTCTTAGATGACTGTTTTTTTTTAATAAGGAATATAGTCACGTAATTCGATTAGTATCACTTCATATTCAAATACAAAATACAAATAAACCAGAATTTTTATTACGTGTATTTACGGTAACATTATTATGATTAAAATATGTCGCCATTTTCTGCAAGACATTCATCGCAATTTTCGTGCTAATAACCAGCTAGAAGATTTCCACGGTATTTTGAATATTTTTGTCAGTATAGTACCCATTCGTTTGAAACGATTCAAAATGATCACTGTCAGTGTCCACAGAAAACGGAGGTGGTTTTGACTACAAATTTCGGAGGCTGTTTCAAAAAACATCAGTCACAACATTTTCACAATAACTACGTCCTCACAAAATTTCATTAACCCTTTGCACTCCGTTGTTCCCTCTGAGGAGACATAAAAGTTTATTAGTGATTGCGGGGAATCGACATATCCCAGCGCAGCTTTTTGAGAAATGCAAATCTGAAGTTTTCCGTTGAAGTGACACAAAAAATCAAATCAGAATATGGTTCAATCACTAAGATAACTCTTTTAAATCGGTTGAGAGATGATTTTCGGGAACCGAGAAAACGTTCATCCACTTCCTTAGCGGACAATAAACTGAACAATAAACTACATATTCTCAATGTGGGAGAAAAAAAACGGGACCATATTGTTTGTTCTGACAGAAAAACATCAGGTGGAAGACGTCAAGCGACTCGTTATTATAAAACTTGCACAAAATCAGCCTGCAATGCATATTGAGAATCGCTTAAAAATTTCTCATCCTGTTCAACATTATAAGAAATAAAATGTCGATGTTTTTGCAAATGTTCATCGACGTCAACAAATTCATAGAAATCAAATATCATTATAATACCTTACTGGGTACTAAAGCTATACTATACAATACTAGGGTTCGTAAATGCACGTTTTCGCAACAAAATGGCGCCGAGTAGCCGATGGTACGTAACGTCCGGGATGGCTCGGAGTGCAAAGGGTTAAATATTCGGTGTTCCCGACTTCGTGATCGTTCCATGCGAGTAGAATTTCAGCAAACGATTAAGGAACACGATCGTCGAGCTCCGGAAGTCAGAGCACTCGAGCAGGAGAGGGAAATAAGCGTCTCGTCACACCCGGTATATAGGTATCCTGTGCGTGCGGTAAGGGATGGTCAGGTTGTGAATCGGGAGCACGGGAGAGGGACCGAGACAGACACCCCGAAACCTTCATTACCTTCGGCTTCAAAGGAGCCTATTGTGCCGTAAATGGGGTTCGCTCTGCGTTCCTTTTTTTCGTTCCTTGGTTCGTACGTACCCTGGATCCGTTCCATTCTTCGCCGTTTGCCTTTCCGAGAGCCCGTCAACAGAGGGAGGATGGCGGAAGAAGAGCGGTGTTCGTACGACGAGGGGGTCCAGGGAAAGGGCAGAAGGGGCACAAGGAGGCAGAGAGAGAGAAAGAGAGAGAGAGAGAGAGGGTTGGTGGAGATCGGGGTAGACACTTGTTCGCTGGTTCCTTCGTTTACGTAAATTCTCGAGTAATTTCGGGGCCGGAATGAAAGGGAACCACGCGGCGGTATAATGTCGCCTCGTGCGGAACCTCCCCTCACTGTGATCGAGGGGGAGGAGAGAGAATAAAGACGGGGAACAAGAGAGCGAACCTCGGGACCCCGTTTAAGAAGTCTTTGAATCGAGAACTCGTTCCGAGGAGGCCTGAACGCTCGCTCGCGCGCGCGCCCGCGCGGCTCCGCTTCCCGTCGCAGCGACAAGTTTCTTCGTCACCGTTTAATCGCGTCAACTCGAGAGAGATTTTTTCTCTTCGCTTCGCGGCAGAAACACGAGGAATTTATCTTTGCACACGTGGGACGACGAGCGAGTCTGTGGCCCCGGTGTGCTGGCGAAAAGGAACAAGTTGAAGACTGACAGAGGGAGAGATACATAGAGAGAGAAGGAAAGAGAGAGAGAGAGAGAGCTGGAGCGCGTATTCGAGGAAGAAACAAGTTCGCGGGCACCGGGTGAAATCCGGCCGACAATTTCTCTTCTGGCGCGCGTACAAACCGACACCCCTGTCCGCGGAGCTTGTTAAATCGGCCATAAAATTGGAATAATCTCGAGTTACAGCGTCGCCGGTATCGCGCGGCCATTGAGTTTCTTCTGGCGCTTGTACACACACTGAGCGAAGCTACCTTCCGGTAATGGCGTTGCCTCTGGTGTCGCATGTACCCACAGAGAACACGAGAAGCGTTCGCGGGGACGTAATGAAAGCGATACCGTCCCTTTGCCTCTCCACCTTCGTCTACTCCTCTCCTCCCTTCTCTCTTTCTTTGTTTCCCCTTGCTCTACGCCGATGCTTTTATTTCGGAACCGTTCGATTAAATTTACGTCTGTTTCGCTGTTACGCGGAAATTAAATACCCGCTCGGATAATTCCGCCGATAGGAGTTCTCCGGGCGAAGGCTTTCACCGGCACCGAAGAAAGAGAGCTCTCGCGATCGAGAGGTCGCCGGCTGGAAACGGCGATCCTTTGAGACACTCGATATTTTCCGTGGCCCCCGCAAAACCTGCCCTGTCCCTTCACCTCCTCCACTTCTTCTTCTTCTTCTTCTTCTTCATACGCTCGTATCAGAAAATCCGAGAAGCACCGGTCTCCCCGCACGGATGAATTAGATACCAAAGAAGTGCACCGCGCTCGCTGCTCCGCCTAGCGTATCCTTGACTCTAGGAGCGTGGTGTACAGTGTCAACCGTGCGGCCGTGCGAACGGTGAAAGGATATGATATATCTGAAACAACGGAGCCCTGGTCCACGACGTCGAATTCGTACGGGGTATACCCGTTTACTTTTCTCCCTTGCCGAGAGAAACCCGGACCCCCGGTTCTGCGTTTGGGAGAACTGTTTCGCGCGGTGTCCGATTACCAACCGATCGTAGTCCCTACGCTTTTCGTTTTGCCTCCCTTCGTTCTCGAGTCCTTCGTATCGCGTGTCCTAGACCAGAGAACGTCCCAACGGAGCCGGAGATCGCGTGAACCGTTTGCACTTCGCGGGAACGTGGACTCGGGGGCAGGGCGCCGTTGTTCGAGTGCCACGGGGCTGGCGCTTCGTCGATCAGGATGATCCGTTTGTCTTCCGAATTTCTCGTTTTTATACAAAATGTCGCGTCTTGTAATTTGAACGACGTTCACTTTTAACTTGTTGCGTAATTAACTCATACAATTTTAGCCGAAAGACATCGAAGGACGAGGAACGAATATAGAGTATAGTAGTCTGTGGTCCAATTTAATACACGTTTATCGTCGATGTCAATGGTGTCGGTTTTCGGTGATCTCGCGTAAATGCGAATGCTCGAAGTAGAATCAACGAGTTGTCGTTCAATGAATGGTAGTCATCGAAACTATAACGAATCTCACAAAATTTCACCTGAAAGAAATCATAGGACAAGGAATGAATATAGAGTATAGTAGTCTGTGGTCCAATTTAATACACGTTTATCGTCGATGTCAATGGTGTCGGTTTTCGTTGATCTCGCGTAAATGCGAATGCTCGAAGTAGAATCAACGAGTTGTCGTTCAATGAATGGTAGTTATCGAAACTATAACGAATCTCACAAAATTTCACCTGAAAGAAATCATACGACAAGGAATGAATATAGAGTATAGTAGTCTGTGGACCAATTTAATA
>CM052097.1:10230436-10257210 GCA_028453745.1 Agapostemon virescens
CACATTTATCGTCGATGTCAATGGTGTCGATTTTCGTTGATCTCGCGTACATGCGAATGCTCGAAATAGAAAAAGCAAGTTGTCGTTCAACGAATGCTGTTCATCGAAACTCTCTAACGAATCTCACAAAATTTCAACTGAAAGAAATCATAGGACAAGGAACGAATATAGAGCATAGTAATCTGCGGACCAATTCAGTACACGTTTATCATCGATATCAGTGATATCGGCTTTCGTTGATTTAGCGCAAATGAGAATGCTCGAAATAGAAAAAGCGATTTGTCGTTAAATGAAAGGTGTTCATCAGAACTCTCTAACGAATCTCACAAAATTTTACCCCAAAGAAATCATAGGATAAGGAACAAATTTGGGGTATAGTAATCTGCGGACAAAATCAGTACACGTTTATCATCGATATCAGTGATGTCGGTTTTCGTTGATTTGGCGCAAATGAGAATGCTCGAAATAGAAAAAGCGAGTTGTGGTTAAATGAAAGGTGTTCATCAGAACTATCTAACGAATCTCACAAAATTTAACCCGAAAGAAATCATAGGACAAGTAACGAATATAGTGATTTGTGGACCAATTCAGTACACGTTTATCGTCGATATCAATGCGAATGCGAATGCTCGAAATAGAAAGAGCGAGTTGTCGTCGTGTTCATCGAAAGATTATGTTTTAGGAAGGGGTATAAGAGGTGGGGTAGCAGGTTGAAATGTACTCGCGCGCTAAAAAATGGCTCGATATCCGTGTTCCCGCGCGCAAGCGGTAGGACGGGGGCACACGGTGGGCCCCGAGTCGGTGTAGGTGAACATTCTGCCAGCGGGCTCCTTTCGGCGTGGCCGGGGTGGTAGGAGTAGAGGGGGCAACGATGGGCCCCGTTTCTTTCCTTCGGTGAGCATTGTCGGCCGGTTCGACTCGACTCCCGGTGGATCAAATTCTAACCAGTCCGGCATTATAGCCGCTGTCCTTCGGGGTCCTCTCTTCTCCGCCCGGTCTCCGCGCCTTTTCGTCCCCGCGTTAAAGAGAGTCTAGTCATCTCGTGGAGGCATTGTGTTACCTGGCGGTGGCACCGGAGAAAATTCTGGAGAAGTTTGCGTTGGCATGAGAACCCGGCCGTGTCGTCGTCATCGTCGTCGCCTGTCCTCTCGCTTCGATATCGGTCTTTGTCAGTTGCCTCGGGGACGCGATTTTCCCATGAAACCAGCCCGAGGGTGGAGAAAGGCGCATCCACATACGCTGCTGACCGGACAGGGCGGGTGTGTGTATCGTGAAATATCGTATGCGCTGGTCGAACGTCGCGTCGCACGCGGCGGCGATCTCTGGAAAGAGGATCGGGTCCGTGCATCGGTTACCTCGCGTTCGATCAACGAGCCTTCCTTTCGCATACGCTTAACGCATGATAAACGCGTGCATTGTCTACGCTCGGTGTTAGCCACGGTCTTCCTCCATTGGACGGTGCCGCCTACGGCAAAGATGGCCGTCTTCTCTATTACATATAAATGCCTAATAAGAAGAACGCCGTAAGTATCTGGCTAGGTGGATAGGTTGCCGAGAGGCAAAGTAGAAGCCCCGGCAACGAAGAGAATGGGAGAGGGAGAGAGGAAGAGAGAGAGAGAGAGAGAGAGAGACACGGAGGAATGGTCGGACAGGGGGATAGAGGGAGACGGAGAACGGGCTAGGAAGACCGAACGCGTACGCGCTTGCAACGAGAGAGAAGATACGCCGCCTCGTAATGCGCCGGCCTTCCCCCTTCCTCTTCGACCCCCTCTCTCTCTTCGTCCGTCGATTTACATATAACAAGATAACCGTTTTTATTTGCTTTTGCTTATATAATACATTTTTTCTAAACCGAATCAAGCGGCGAGTCGGTTCGGTTTGGCGGGGATGGGGTCAGGGGAGATCGAGGGGAGGGACAGGGAGGAGAGGATGAACCGTGAGGAGGACGCTGGAGGACCGAGTATCCTATAGGCCTGTCAGACCTCATTTGCATACATAACATTCTGGTCGACTGGACACCGGTCAGACCTCCTCTCTCTGTCTCCCTTCGATCCTGTCCCGTGGACGCGCAGCCAGTCTTGTCTCTCGCTGCCGGACTGCTTCCACGGCCTCGAGATGCAACGAACTCCTCAACGACCCTCTCCTCCATCTTTGTGTATCGATACCAACGCTCGTATCGGGCGGATCTTTTGGTACCTTGGTCCGAGGTGAAAATACCGGGTGAACGGTTTATAGGGAACGGGAGAAGGGACGCGCGTGTCGTGGATACATCCCACGGTTTAGGGGGTGTCCAGCCGGCATCTTAACGGTCCTTCTCCGGCCATCGGGTTGATCGTTTGTGTTTCTTATCCGCAACCTCGAGGACGACCAGAGAAATAGATTTTTCTAAAAGCTATTGTAGAAAGGGGGAACCCCCCTCCTCCCTACGCAGATCAAATACCGAGATTAGAAAAAATTGGAGGGTTCTACTATGTAAAATTCTGCATCATTGGAATTTTGCGAGCAGCGACGTTAGAATTGGAATGTTTCCTCGATCGACGTTATTCGGACGCACGGTGCTAAACGATGAGCGACAAGAGCGATATTCAAAGCGGTCGTTAAAATGTTAAGCGTGAAGTTTAGAAAGTCGTCGAAACCAAAGTCGGGAGCCGGGGACATTAAAACAAGCGCCGCGGCATCAATTAAAATCTTATTTACGACTTCCCTTATCTCGGGGCTCTGCTGCTCGAGCTGTCAGAGAGCCGTCCCGAGAGCGTCACGGTAGTCGTTAGTTTTAATAGAGTGCTTTGAAACGCGCGCGCGCGCGAGAAAGAGAGAAAGAAAGATAGAGAGAAAGAGAAAGAAAAGTGAGAACCCGGTGTTAATTCTATTCCGAATTTGACTGTTTCAGGTGCACGAACTCTGCGACAACTTCTGCCACCGGTACATCAGCTGTTTGAAAGGCAAGATGCCGATCGACCTAGTGATCGACGACAGGGAGAGCTCGAAACCGCCCGAGATCGGGAACGGGCTGGACGGTGGCGGGCCGAGGAGCACCGCTGACAGCACCAGCCACACGGACGGAGCCAGCACGCCGGACGTCGTGAGTACCTCACCATCGTCAACGTCTTATTATCCGCACGACGCGATCACCCCCCATCACCACCATCACCACCACCACCACCACCATCACCACCAGAACAATAATAACAATAATAATAATCACGCCGGTATCGGCAGTACCGCCACTACCACCCCCTTGCAACTGAGCCAAAACCAAAGCCAAAACCACCACCCTGCGCCGCAGTCGAACACCACCACTACTACTGCTATTACCCCAAGTAGCGCCGCCACAACTCCCAACTCCCTAAAGCGTACGCACCAACAGATGATGATGGCAGCCGCGGCGGCATCCGCGATGGCCACCTCGCCGCACGCAGCCGCATCCGCGCCCCCAGCGCACGCGCACGCCGCCCTCGCCGCCTACCACAGCATCAGCTCGGCCGTTTATCCGTGCTCGTAATAGACGCGACTTCCGTGCCGATACCGCGAGACCTTTTCTCTTCTTATCACCGTGATACCTAGTACTGTCTTCTGTTCCCTCTGCTGTGCCGTCTCTTTGTCTTCATCCACCACCACAACCAACCACAACCCCTGTACGCGCACAGTCTGCTGGCATCGTCTGGTCTTTGTCTTCGTCTTTCTTTTCGTCATCGTCGTCGTCGTCGTCGTCGTCGTCGTCGTCGTTTTCATGTTCGTCATCGTCTTCGTACGTCGTCCCCGACGCAACCAGGTCACCGAGAGTCCTGATTCTCGAGCGTGTCGTTCGGCCGCGTGTCTTTCGTTTGCCGTTTCGTCGTCGCCTGGTCATCTCGCGTCCCGAAACGAAGGACAACACGGAACTTTTGAAAGTTCCGCGTGCGAACCGCGCAAACTGTTCAGCGGGAAGCAACGCGGAATCATCTGGCGCACTTTCGCGCGTGTTCTCGTCTCGGTGGCCTCGTCTCGATGGCACGAGTCGTTCCGGAGGGAAGTGTCGACGGCGAACAGCGAGACACTCGAGGATCTGTCTGCGCCCAGCAGCCGGGGGTTCGTAGCGACACGCGAGCGTCTCTTCAGGAGCCTGGCCGTGTATTCCTTTTCGCTGGCGTGTCGAAGAGTCTCGAGGGGTTGTGTATGTCGTCGTCGACGTCGTCGTTTTCATCGTCGTCGTTGTCGTCGTCGTCGTCGTCGTCGTCGGGAGGGTGTCTCGATTGGGTCGTGGTTGATAGTTGCCGCGCGATACTGTTGGACTGGCGCTACTTGTCGGCATTTCCAGTACGTTGCTAGCGATGTCTCGAACTGCTCACGAGCGAAGAACGAATGTTGTACTTTGTTTGGCACTTGGCTGGCTTTTTACGTTCCACTCACGAATTCTGTATTTCTATATTTCTGCCATATGTTTATATTCTCTCTCTCTCTCCCCCTTTCTCTCACACCCTTTCTCTCTCTCTCTCTGTTTTGTCTCTTCGCTTCTCTGTTGTTCGCATACATACATGGATACATTCACATCTACGTATCTCTGCCTCTCCGTTACATGTTGCTCAAGCTGTAGAGAACAGATATATATATATATATATATATATTATACACATATATATCCATGCTAGAAAGAGAGAGATATCCATGTAGTGTGTACAGAAAATTTCAGACGCTCGAGCGCGTCGCCGCATTCCTCCCGCTGCGCTCTCGAGCAGTTCCGCGCACGGGTGTGCTGTAGGGTGTACACGCGAGAGAAGCGTGTGCGTCTCCATTGCATTGGTAACGGACCGGCGAACGTTTCTCGAACTGGTTGGCCAGATCGACGGAACAGTCCATTTGCTCGGTGGCCACGCTCGATTACGCAAGATCGCGGCGTGCCCAGCGGTGAAGAACGCTTCTAAATTCGTCTCGGAGCCAGACACCGGCCGAACCAAGACACTACCTAGGCTTTCGCCTAGCTTTCAAAACACGATCCTCGAGCCCCGGAGTCCGACTTTGGACCCGACCGGGTCGCGTGTGGTAGATATGCGCGTTTTCACCGAGAACGCGCGTGTGTTCTCTAGCCAACCGAGCGGCGGACGTTACGCAATTGATTTCTGCGTGTCGTCGCGGCCGCTCGATTCTGTTATACCCCTCTCTCTCTCTAACCTGTGTGTGCAGACGTGTGCGGCCGTTGTGTGGTGAAACCGAGCGAAACCGAGACACACACGGTACACGTGGTCGTCTATCGCAGCCACGTGGTGCTTGGTGCACGCCGACGAACACACGCGCGCCCCCTAGATACCCACAATCCCTCTGTTCTGTCTCCTCCAAGGTCTTTCGCGGTCTATGCGGCACAGCGCACGGATTCGTTTGACGAACTTACCGGGCATTATGGGAAGGGCGAAGAATTACGCGCGGGCCCTTCCCGCTGGGGCGACACGGTGAGAGCTGAGGACTAGTGTTAGGCGAGAAACGTTGACGCGGAACGTTTCGTTCTCGAGGGTCACAGGCGCGGGTCAGGTCGGCTTCTTCTTTCGTGTCGCGGTTTCCGACCGGTAGACACATTTCGCGTTTTCTTTCTTTCGATTTTTTTCTTTTATTGCTCGTCGATCGACCGACTTTTTCTTTTATCGTCGCGGACCGTATCGAAAGGATTTTTATCGTCTAGGACGGAAAGGTTTTAAACGTTTGCTTTCATCGGCTGGTCGGACACGCGAGCCAGGAGGAGCGGACCGCGCGAACATTCTTCTTGTTTCCCTCGTCTCCCAGATATATTATGATCGATACCGATCTCGTCACGCGTTCCGAGCGGATTCGGTGTAGAACGCGGATGCGCGATTTTTTAGGACCGCGTGCAGCTCGCGCAAGAGAGAAAGAGAGAGAGAGAGAGAGTGAGAGAGCGGATTAAAACGCGAGCGATACGATTAATTGCTAAACGAACTATTAACCGTGATCAGGATATACGTAATAGGATTAAGGCTTCTAAGCGTGACAAAATGAATTTTGTGTCTATTTTTAAACGGAACGGTTCGGATCGTTAATTTAAGAATCGCGCGTATGCGGGTGCGAATGAGCGAAAATGCGCGGGAACGAGAAAGAATGAGTGAGAGAGGGAGGGAGAGAGCGAGAGAGAGTGTACGTGTGGGTGTGTGTAAAAGAGAAAGAGAGCTAGGCAGGAGCGAATGCGCTGTCGTTCGAATTCGCGAGATCGTAGCGGAGATAGACGTATAGTTTTTAATTTATTGAATAGTAGCTTCGACTAGTGGTAAAAAATCGGGCGAATTAGAACGCTGATCAAAAGGACACGAAGGATAGTACTTGCGAGAACGCGTTTTCATCCTGTTCGAGACGCTCGAGGCATCGACGAACGATCTCTTAGAATTTCAATACAAAGACTGGTTTCCTCTGTTACCGATATCGACAAACGAAATCCTTCGTTTCTTCTTTCTTCTATTTTCTTTGACTGACGGAAATCGAACGATCCGTCGAGCGTCCCGAGCAGAGTGTCACACGATCGATCCCCCGCCGTAGAAGCGATTCACGCGATCGAACGGTTTATCGAGAAGAATGCAGAAAAAGGCAGCGAGGAAAAGAGAGCGCGAAAACCATAGAAAGAGAAAGAAAGACGACGGAGAGTGAAAGCACGGAGATTCGAACGAAAGGCCCACAAATCGTACGCGATCGAACTATCACCACACTAGGTCTCGGTACTCGTAACTAGGGAGTTGTGTGAGGTACAAGTCCTGGCCGGCAGGGCGCGCGAGGTCCACCCCCAATCCCCGTACTTAATAACCCTTGTACTCAACGATAAAACTTGTGCAGAACGTGTATCTAGGAAGAGCGAGCGCAAGAGGCGAACGAGCCCCCCAGCTGGTGCCCCGACCGAACCTCGGTCTCAGGGAGAGCTCCTTGACCCTGGAATTAGCATTTCTTACACGCGAAACCAGCACACGCAACGCTACCACACAAACACAGAGACGCAAACACATCGAGAAACAGGCACAGACAAATATCACGAAAAAAAGGACGCGCACACACACACACACACACACACACACACACAAACATACACAGAGTGATCATGAATCATAACAGGAGAACACGGGACTTTTACAGGCGCGAGCGTTCGAGCTGATTCGCGTGTGCATCCTGTGTATGTACACGCGTTCGCGCGAGCCAAAAGACACAAAACAAAGGATCACGCGAGTGTGTGCGGGCCAATAGCACGGATGATTCTTGCCGGCCGGTAGCCCGGTCCTTTCTGCGCCAGCATCGGCAAGAATCATCCGGATGGGTGACGAGCGGGCGCGCGCGCGCACGAGCGCCCACGCGCACAACGAAAAAGTCTCGAACAGACACTCGTAACCGGAGGGAGAAAACAGTATATATCACACAGGGAACAAATGTTGGCCCCCACACGACAGGTACGTAACACGGAAACAGGGTGAAGGGCGCGGGGCACCAGACCGGAGGAGATGCTCGCCACGGGCTCTTCGATCGTGAGATACACCGCTGCGATACGTTGCGATGCGCGCGCGCGCGTGTGCGCGTTCGCGCTCGCGGCTAGATCGCAATCGGAGAAATTGAACCGAACGAAAGAAAAGGAACAAGGGTGTACGGAGGTCGGAAGGTGGGCTTCGGCACCAGCCGGTCGGAACCCTAGTTACGAGTGCCGAACCTAGGGGTCGAGAGGCCTCGTACGAAGGTCTCTCGGCTTTCTTCCTTCGCCCCCCAACCCCCAAAACCCCCTCCCCCCAACAAAACTAGGGCCCCAGGATGCGACACACGGTGGAGTGTCGAACGGGCCGAACTACACACGGAGGAACCGGAAAAAAGGAGAGGAAAGAAAGAGAAAGCAGCGGAGAGAAAGTGAGAATGATAAACCGGAAGTCGATGGTATTACAAGACCGGAGAACGTGTACGAGCGTAACTTGAACCGTTCGATGTGTTCGCGCGCTTTGAAATCGCCGATGATGAGGAGGGGCCAGCCAGTTTGCATGCGTGCTGCTGTCTCCTCGATCGGAACATCGACAATTTTTGTTTCACCGGTAACGCGGGAATTGTACATTTGTATTTGTGATGATTGAGTTCGTTGTTTGTTGCGTCTTCCACATCGGGCCTTCCGGGCGGGCCGTCCGCCGGAAGCGCGTGTCGCGTTGTTCGACATGCGAACGATTCTTGCCTTTTATTCGTCTTTTCTATGTTTTCCTTTTCCGTTTTTTATTTTTTCCGTTCATCTACGATGTTTTGTACGGTTCTTTTTATTTTTGTTTTCTCTTCTTCTTCTTTTTTTTTTTTACTTGACCGTTCACCGTTCTTTCGAGATCTCGAGCCTGTACTTACTGCACGCATCTCAACCGTCCGAGAATTCGGTTCGATTACGCTTAGACAAAAAAGAATAAAATACCACTCGACTGGACGCATCGCGGAGCGCACTCCTCGAGCGCGGCGAGCGAGTAAACAAACACGCGCGACACGAAGAAGCGCGGAGAAACGGAGACTAACGTGAATACATAGTGCCATAGGTGCAGAGCAGGCGCTCGCGTGTGCCCAGACTGTGTACTTAATTAATGATAATCGAGGAACGAGACGGTACGGGCCGAAAACAACCTCGAAACGTATCTATACTAACGCCGTTACCAGATTCGGAGCTTCCGACGATTCTTTTTTTTTTTCCTTTTTTTTCTCTTGCAGTTTGCGAACGAAATCGCGTATCCGACGCGAACACGCCTCGTCCACCGGTCGCCGTAACGCTCGGGTGTCGCCTCGTCGACGCAACAACGAGACAAGAAACGTAGCAAACAAGTCCCACTACGATTCTACCATTCGGGACCGATTTTTGTCATTTAGTATCGATTTCGTTGTTGGATCTTTTCACGGACGGTGGACGAGAGCCGATTCCGCGAGATACTCGGTCGACGTAGCTTGCGTCTCGCGTATTCGGTACACTTATTATTTTCCGCCTGGCGGGATCTCGATCGGTGGATCCTGTTCGAGGATCGATCCGCGACGGGCGGAAACGCACCGTTTGTTGAACATGTCGCGGTTTTTCTTGTCGATAGTGTTACGTTTTTGTTTCGCATTGTTTCTACGGTTTGTTAACGTTTGAGGAGGAACGCGGCGTTCCGCGCGCCATTTTATGTAACGTAGATCTCTGAACAGACATCCGACTCACGTGCGGACGCTTGAGGAGAGCGAGAGAGTGAGTGTGAGAGAAGAAAAGATAGTTAGATAGAGAGAGAGAGAGAGAGAGAGAGAGAGAGCGAGAGAGTGAGTATGAGAGAAAGAAAAATAGAGAGACAGAGAAAGAGCGAGAGCAAGAGAGAGAAAGGATGAAAGAAAGGATGAGCTAGAGAGAAAGAAGAAATATATAGAGAAAACGATGGAGAGAAAGAGTTAGAGCGAAAGAGTACGCTAGCGCGCATGCACACAAGAGCAAACACACGAACGTACTACGCACGCAGACACAAACGCACGGGCACACCGGCGAACCGACACGCACACGTTGTTTCAATTAACCGAGGTTGCGTAATTATAGACGCGTCGGTCGAGGCGAGTCCTCGAGTACACGTTGCTATGGGCAATTTGTGTTTGTATGTGTTTTTACGATTGCAACTTTGAAAACTAGGCTTAAGCGTAACCACGATGGATGAACGAGAGACAGAGAGAAAGAAGAATGAACGGAAGAGAGAGAAAGATTAGAGAGAGAGAGAGAGAGAGAGAGAGAGAGAGAGAGAGAGAGAGAGAGAGAGAAGGAAGGAAAGAGAGGAAAAAGAAAGGATAACGATTACGACGAAAATTCAGCCGAACATTGTATACGACTAGCATTACATAGCGATAATATATTACCGATAATGATACTTGTTTAAACTATTGTCTCAATCAACGTATTTTCATTATAAATAAATGTTAGCCTTGTTGAGTTAAAACAAAAAAAAAGATTCACCACACGATTGACTGGTAATTTCCACCGGAACCGATGCTCCAATACGCCAGGCGAAGATCTCCAGCACGAGATAACGGAAGCCTAGCTCTCCTTTCCCTATTTGCATGCAAGAACGTACATACACACGCACACGTCTTCGTGTCCTTTTTTACGTATATGAAAGCGTTAACCGGGTCCCCTGTTCTCGGGGCCTCGAAGCGTCTCATCGTCTGATCGTCTCATCGTCTTTGATAACAGCGAGGCCGACTGCTCGCCGGCCGATAATTGCGATCGGATTAATTAAACATCGTCACGGACGGCAACCTGAAGCTGAGCGGCGTCAATGGAGCAGAAGCAGCCATCGTCGTCGTCGTCGTCGTCGTCGTCGTCGCCGTCGTCGATGATCGTCGACGTGTCGATCGTCACGGTGTGGAATCGGCGCGATGACAAGCCGATTCGTCGGAGCGTAATGCGTCCGACGCGCGTTCTTCTTAAAAATTAATTAAGACGAACGGGGTAACGATTTCCCGCCGATTGGACGCGGATCATCCACATCCGCGGGAATGTCCCGAACGGGGACAAGGACGGGCGCTAATCGGAACCGCGACGGGATCGATCATTAGGGAGCGGGACAAAGAAGTTATACGATCCCCGGAGGGCCGCGCGCGGACGCGCACGCCACACCATCGGGAGGGAATATTAGTCGAAGAGCAGACCTAACCTACCGGCAGCGCGGCCCATAAATCTCGGTTAACCCTCCGCTAATAAATATTTAACCCTTTAAATTTGCAACAACCCTCAGCGTGTTGCCATTTGCATAAGACTTCTATTTCATTTACACATCGCATAATTGAATATTTAAATTCAATTGCCCACCGTTACGCGCTCGCAATCCCGAGCCGCAAAACTGTAGTAAAACTTGTAACGGGGCCACTTTACTTTCCCCCGCACACCCCACCAAGCCCCGCTTACAAGCCGTCCACTGGAAAACCACCCCCGTTCCGGCGGCGGCGGCGGCTGAGACGAGACCCGTCACCCCCTCCTAGTCGCGATCAACCCCTACCTCGGAGAAACTGCTTCGAGAATATTTCGCCGCCTCCCGGAAACGTCGAGGGACAGATTTTTCGGCTGCGAAAACGTCTTTCGCGTATTTCTGCTGGCGATCATTCAGCGCGCACACCAACAGCCCCGTGAATTCTTGTCGTGGCTGTTGTCCTCCGGATGTGGCCTGGAAACTGCTTCTCGGTTTTCTTCGGAACGCCGGGAAACTTTGCTGGGAATGTCTCTCGACCAGTGTGAGAACCACTGTTGTTTTTTTATCAAATGCAATTTTGTTGTGCTGGATTATTTTGTGACACTTTCCGAGAGCACACTAATGCAGCGTCGCAACTTTCTCAAAGACGCTTCTTTGCGAAAGCTGTTTGTCGAGTTAATGACAAAATTTTGTAAAAAGGTTTATTTGTTTTTCAGAATAAGGGGTAGTCGCTGAATTTAATGACCTTGAAATATGTTACGGAGGTCTTAGCGAAATCTACCTTTTCCCAACGGCTAATTTTGCCCTTTAGGACAGGGGAAGGCTTCTCTTCTCCCTCTGCGCACTTTTCCAAAAACTTACACGCCGAACAAAAATGCAATCTAAGCGACTATGCAATATTTAGTTAGGTTAAATATTAGAATTTTTAAAAAGGTTTATTTGTTTTTTAGAATAAGGGGTAGTCGCTGATTTTAATGACCTTGAAATATGCTACGGAGGTCTTAGCGAAATCTACCTTTTCCCAACGGCCAATTTTGCCCTTTAGGACAAGGGAAGGCTTCTCTTCTCCCTCTACGCACATTCCTTAAAAACTTACACGCCGAACAAAAATGCAATCTAAGCGACTATGCAGTATTTAGTTAAGTTAAATATTAGAATTTTTGTTAGAATTGCTAAAGATCCCGGGAACTAGATTTCTATAGTTATTTGAAAGGAATCTTAGTTATTTCGGGGTTAGGTTTGAGTTAGATTTATTGGGGAGCAGGTGCAGAGAGACGGAAAGAGAGAGGGTCGATGGAATCCCTTCTCCGTCCTATAGGACGAATTCGGTCATTGGAAGAAGGCAGAATTCGCTATAGTCAATCCCAACAGTTTTCTGTAAATACCTCGAAAACTGACGGTAACATTTATAAGACAAAGCTGTTCAGAATAGTACATATTTTAATGTCATCGAAATCCGTGAGGATCCCTCTTATTGGAAAAGTTACTACTGTTTGTTTACCGTGCACAATTTTAGCCCCTCGGATCCGCCATCGTTATGCTGTAGCGACTCCAAGGAATATTTAAAAATTCATTTTGCAAGGTAAAATTATTAGACGCGGGAGTTTTCATATTTGTTCGTTTTCTAGAACTCGAAGATACCTAGGAAAGGTATAATAAAGTCACAAAGATTATTCTAACATCTGTAGCATCACATAGCGTTCTTCATACCTAACACGGGAACATATTCAGATGCGAATTTTGATGAAACTTATGGGAGATTTTTTTTATCGACAACCATCCACTTTGAAGGGGTGAAAACAGCTCTCAAAGTTGGAGTATTTTTAAGATATTTCGAAAACCAGAGGTCAAAAAATTTGAATTTTTTTTAAATTGTGTCCTCTTCAATGGGGAATGTAGTCTCGCAGGAAAATTTTAACAAAAGTCTTTTGTTTAAACAATAAAGCTATAAGCTCCAATAAGTTTCATCAAAATCGGATTTTCGCATATGAATATGTTCCCATACAAACAGACTGGTAATCTCTAACTTTTCACAAACGATTAAAACTGTTGGTCGCTTCTAGAGAATTTTCATAAACAGTTCATCCGTTCGCCTATAACGACGGTGCAACTGCAACGCGAAGTGCAGGGTTTCGCATAAAATCATAATTAAAGCATTTTCTACTCTCCCCCCTCTCTCACTTTCTCTCGTCCCTCATTTTGTCCATATGGTGTACCTGTCGAGTATCAATGTGCCTTCATTATACCCCCACGCCGTTAGTGTGCGTGTTCGCGCCGAGACTATCACCGGATACGAATCTACGAAAAAGGGGAGGAGTCACGAACGCCGATCACGAGCACGAGGGGGTAAGTTTCGAGCGCAATTTTCGTGCGTTTCATAGTTTTGCGGGTGTGCAGTCTCTGGGAAAAAGGTGAAGCCGTGTGTTGTCGCGTTTAGGATTTTCTGAGCGAGCGAGAGACATCGAACACCGCGCATCGAATCCTCGCGTGTTCCGGTGGCCAAATTAAAACCGAGCCCACTCCGGGCCCCACGTATTCCTGATATTTTTTGGCCGAGCATGTGCCCGGTCTCCGTGGCGTTGCTAAATATTTTTAGAAGCATTTCATCGGGTGACGAGAGCGCATATGCGCCACGTGTCGAGGCTTGTTCGTGTTCCGTGGTGAATGTCCTCGCGTCGTTCTTCTTCTTCTTCTTCTTCTTCTTCTCTTCATCTCGCGTTCGCCTCCGTCTTCGTGTTCCCGCTCTCTGTGTCGGGGTCCCTCCGTTCGCGACAGAGAGACTCTTCTACATTCTCGGGACGACATCTGGCGTCCTGGCACGTATATGGCCGTTAGCACTTTCACGAAAGGGATTACCATTGTCACGTTATTCATGCTAACGATGATCGGCCGAGATCGGCCGCGACGATAATCGCCGTGTCACTAAAATCGAGGAGGCGGTCATTGTGAGCGACATACTGACAGCATAATAAATTATCCGGTTCTCCTTCTTCCACTGGCGACGAGATACGCTCTCTTCCGTTTCACTATCTCTCTCTCTCTCTCTCTCTCTCTCTCTCTCTCTCTCTCTCTCTCTTTCTCCTCTCCTCTCCCTCTCTCGCGGCTCTTTCTTTCTCTCTCTCTCTTTTTATCATGGAGTCGCGCGCGTTTTCGCCCTACCTTCTCTGACCATTTTGCCCATTTTGCCCACGAGACCACGGCCACGTACCGTGTACCATCGTAACGCGATACAAGACGCTCTGGCACACCCGTTCCCGACGATAATCGAGGAGACAGCCGGCGATTACAACGTCGGGAACGTGTCGCTCTTAGAAACATTGTTTAGCTCGACCTGCCACACGATTCCGCGTGGAAACGACCGATTCGATCGAAGGAAATCATCCCGCTCTTAACCCCTTGCACTACGCTGAAACTCGGAAAAAGCCGTACCAAACCTGTGTGCCCGAATGGTCGAGGAAGGAGCTCAACGACGGAAGTGTCGGAGTCCGAGTGTCGCAATTTGAAATAATATCTTATTAATATTAATTAATAATATCGCTTGTATTTACCTCACGCGATGGAGCTCTTGTGAAATTCAAATGAATTTGACTAAAAACTTTTAAAAAATATTTTAATTATTACATATGATTAGAACGAGTTCTATATAAGTAATAATGATATGATTAATTGAGTAATTTCAAATAAGTGAAATCAAATCCACGGCCGTTAATATTTGAACTGAAATAAATTTTCAGATTACCTCACTATCACCAGACTGCCAAATGAAAAACAAAATATAAATAAACAATTAAATATCAACAAACTGTCAAATTGAAAAATACTTACAAGTCTAAAATTAATTATCCTACGTGAGGATACACGATCCCATTCGAGATATTCATACTTGGCTTGAGATTAAGACCACGAGTCAGACTCGTGATACTCAAGTTTGGCCCGAAATGTCGATCACGAGTCTATCTACGTTTGACACGAAATTAAACAACGAGCGTGACTCGTGATATTCAAGTTTGGCGTAAAATTTTCATCACGAGTCGTGAAAATAGTGGAAGGGGTTAAATGGACTTTTCGGAGAATGTTGGCGAACCTGCTTTCCGAATCGCATTTTAGCGGTGCCTCGGAAATGATAGCCGAGTGCGAAGGGTTAACACAAAGGGAAACCGCTTATTTGCATTAGGAATATATGTATCTCACAATTTTAAAACACGAGAATAGTTGCTTCACGATACCAACAATTTATTTCGTCCGCTATCTACGGCAGTTGCGGATAGTCCAACACTTTCCTCGACAAATGAC
Organism: Agapostemon virescens; assembly: GCA_028453745.1. NCBI lineage: Eukaryota > Metazoa > Arthropoda > Insecta > Hymenoptera > Halictidae > Agapostemon > Agapostemon virescens. The sequence continues at coordinate 10,245,391 of CM052097.1, forward strand.
ACAGGAAGAGCCCCGTGATGGATCCAAATAAATCCATTCGACGTGGTATGCACTACCTGTTTTTGCGAAGAAGGTAGTCGAAAGGTATGCGAGGTTGTTTTAACGGCAGGCGATTATTCTATAACGTTTTGAAGTCTATGGCTCATGACTCAGGATTTTTCTAGAAGATTCTACGACTAAAACTTCAATCGTGCACTGTCAAACAACTAAACTAATATTGTTTCGGATGACTGTAAGAAAAAGGAGATTTTCAAGCTTGATACAGCATAATTATCGAAAAGCCTATTAACGCGTTAACTGCTGGCTATATTTCGTTGTTTCCTTTCTCCAGCGCCATATTGAAATTCAAATGAAATTCAAATGAAAATATTTACGTGTTCGCACGCGCACTTGTCATTTCGGAGCACTATTTTATATTCAGAGCAGTTAGAAAATTATAATAAATGTTTCTATCGAGTTCCATCGCGTCAGTCGGTCATGATCACCAGGATGTCACTGAAAAGTTCAATGCCGATTGCTATTTGTGTTGTCAAATCGGTACATCTCGATTGGGACTTTGATTCGACGAGATTTACGAAGAATGGTTGTAAAGTCCGGAGAACAAGCTCGTTATAATCGGTTATTATGTTATGTTGTCGACTCGGTTGTCTAGGAAGTTCTCTGAGTTAGGCTTGGCTATGCTTAGAGCTGTTCGAATATCGAGGATGTTCTAGTTCGGTGGACTCGTGTAACGTTTTAACTAGTTACCTGTGTGTGCCGAGTATACTCGTCATGGAAAATTGGCACTATTTTGTGTCATACCGAGTATACTCGCCATGCGTAAAATTTAGTTACCATTCTATTAAAATGTATTCGTAAATTACAATACGTCTAGAATATTTGGCGGTCAAGATGAAATAAAACGAACAAATAAAAAGTATAAATAATTTCAAATAGATTCATGCATCTCCGTATGTTTTGACTAGAACTCTTGATTTTTGCGACACACATAAATCGTCACAGTTAACTGATTAAGAAAGCTCGGATTTAGGAAATATAGAGTGTGGTCTTTGCAAAGGTGCTTCCGCTTGATTGTCGGTGAAAAGTAGTAGAAATATTAAAAAGTCGAAGTTGCAATGGAGAAGGTCAAGGTGGAAGTACGCAAAGTCGAAGGTGATTCTAAATATAATATTCCGTCGCCTAACGCGGAACAATAAATTTTTGGTATTCTCGATTTTCGGCGTCGCATCGGGTGTTTTACGAGTTTATGGTCGGTGCATAGCCGGGCGAATTTACCTGGCCTCGATCGAGGGTTTTAGGACGCGACGCTATTGGTAGAAGCGGCAATGTCGGCGAATGAAATAACGAGAAGGTGGAACCTCCTTTTGAACCTGTGTTAAATTTTTTCCGCGTTTCTTTACCGCAACCGCGGTTCGGGAAAATCCGCGATGGTTTCGCGCGGCGGTCAGGCCGCAAAACCGCTGCGCAAATGGCGACGGCAGGGCCTTGTTCCCGCACCCACGACTCGCGGCGGTTGTTTCTCAAGGTGCGTGGCCCTCAGACACTCGTCGGCTCAGGTGCAACACGCCTTGCCGGCCTCGCAACGCGATAAGTGTAACGACTCCGCGTCGACCAATTGCGGCCGTCGGTATTCCTCGCGTTGGAACCGCCCATCCGTGCGGACAAACGACAGGCTGACGTCGCCGACGTAGCCCGTCGTCGTCGTAGCTCACCGTGATTCGATGCGTCGACGTGTGTCCGCGACACCCCCGCGCAGCAATACCCAACGTACGCAACGTGCGTGTACGATGAGCGTCTCGGGCGTCACGCGATCCCCGTAATCTACACGACTCGTGGAAAATTATCTGCGACTACTCGCGAAATCCGCGTACACGTGGCTCGAACCGTCGCGAATCGATGCGACTCGAACGACCCGAACATTCTTCGAGCGGAGATCGATGCACTTCGATTAACGGAAATTAACCCCTTGCCGTGCGACAACTTGCTACACTCGCAGATTCGGAACGGGGTACAATACATATGCATGTTATTTACTTCCCTCGAATCGAAATGACATTCCTTTTGGTGGTTGTTAACCCTTTTAGTGCCAAACGACGATACATCCGTCGTTCGCAACTCTTGTGAAAAGTGCCAACGAGGAGGTATTGTTGTGTATCCGATGGCGTCTTGCTATTCGCATTGCGAGCTAACTCTATCTAAAAATAAATTTATGAAACGTTCCGGTCTAATTTCATTGCTAAAAATTTAAAAAATTGTTTTTGGATTTGAACTCGAAAATAAGGTTTGCTCTTGAAAGGTTCTGGGGTAAGTGGGGTTCAACACTGTCTGTTTACCAGCAGCCATTTGTACTTGCTCCACTCTGTGGCCAAATCCTCGAGGAACCGAATCCCTAAATTTTGACAACGCAGAATATGAATATGGAATATTTATACTTCACACTACGTGATATAAAATCTGTAATCAAATGATAATTATTCGTAAGTGCAAATATTGTTTCTATAAAAGGAACTCATCTCTATGTTTTTCATAATGTTTTATATCGATGTTATTCACACGATTTTCAAGAAATATCTAAATACAATTGGCATTACTTTATTCTTTCTCTATTTTGTAATATGCTGCTTTCTGAATTTTGTAAATATAATTCTTAGTTTGGTCTTTATGAGTTTTTCCCAAAAACCTTAGCAAATTCGTTAAACTGGCCCGATACTTCCGCTCGGCACTAAAAGAGTTAATGTCCATTGGAAAACACTACAATAATTATAAATTGTTCTCTTCTTGCAGCAAGTTGCGAAGTATATAGAAATTCTGATTATTGGGATAGTAAAAGAAATTGTGAGGCAAAGGGTTAAGAGCGATCGCTTTCTTCATCGCGTACTTGTGCCTCCTGAGAAAATTGTGATCTTCCTTGGATTGTAAGTGGATCTAGTTTCCGTGGTATGTCAGAGTTTTAGATTTAGTTCTCCCTTTTTTGTTCTGATCAAATTATTGTCTAAAGCAAACTCAAGCTTTTCAACGCAGTCTAACAAATATCAATGCGATGCCTTTCTTTTTAGACGGAATCAAATTTTATTATTTTGTTATCAATATTGAAGCATCGAAGTAAATGTTACCGTATGAGAAATATAAATTTTCGTTTGTCTTTTGTAATATTTTTGGCGAGGAGGACACGATAATTGTAGTTGCAAAGAAAATGGCGACGAAGGCGTTGATACGTTCGACGCCATGTTGGTCACTTGTAGTCAGTACCATTATTTTGGTTAATATACTAAGCTCACGGAGCACTAAAGTAATTATTTTATCTTACTATAATCGTTCTTAATAACGCTGATCGCTTCTATGAACGACACAAATGAAATTTGCGCGGAATATAATAAATTTCACATAGATATTCAACGTGTTACGGTTCTTCGAGAAGAATTTTTTATTTTATATACTTAAAAATCTTTTACTTTTCAAAAATTGCGATGTAGTTTCGCGTACTTACATATTGGATTACCGACAACGACGCAATTAGTCGAATAATAATGTAACATAATACTGCATCGAAACCGCGAGAGGATATTTTAAATAAACTTCTTCGAGGAGCTTACGAGAGTCAGTGAATACAATTGCGTTTGAATTAGCACTTGGAGCAGCGTTCTCAACTAAGACTATAACACAATGCACCCCAGTAGAAAAGAATATACTTCTACTTTACTCTTGAAGCATATAATTTCAAGTCTAAACAGGTACATCATCGAATGTGATTCGCTACATACGACAGCCAGAAGTCTGTTTCTGTAAGCGAACCAAAGGGACGACTCGGGACAGTTAACTAAAACAACGATATATATCCTTCGTTAATAATTCCATAAAAAACAATTCTATAAAACTACAACGTGCAGTGAAAACGTGTGTACAGATACGATTTACATATCTTAAATTATTCATTAGTCCCTTGACCTACGATTTATATTATAACAGTGACTAGATTTTCTTCATCCCCCGCAGAACGACAAAAAGAAAAGGCAGTGCGATTAACAGTTAAATAGAACGTTATTTCAATTTAAAAAGAAAGAATTTAAGAAATACATGTTTAGAAAATTCTGTTCGAAATCTTGATCACGAGTCCGACTCGTTGTTGCAGTTCAAGGGGTTAAAAAACAAAATTGCCTTCGAAACGCATAAATAAAATGTACGAAATATGAATAATTTTGCATTTACAGTCCGCGTGAAACAAATTAAACCGTAAAGAAAGGTTGAAACTTTTCTAATCTCTTCTATTCCGCGCAGACGACATCGCATCCATCACCGCTGAAAACCAAATGATGCTTGTTTTTCATCGCTGTTAGGCAACGGTCGAGCGAGGACCACGCACACGTGCGGCGAACGGTTTAGCAACACGCAAATAAGAAAAATGAAAAACATAAGAAACATGTCATTCTGTATTAATAGTAGCGACCATCATTGCCCGCTGACCGCGATTACCCCATTCGCCCGTGCCGTGTGAAAAAACGGCGGAGCGTTACAATTTGTCAGCAGCCTCGATCAGCAGCCAGAGAGGAGAGAGAGAGAGAGAGAGAGGAAGCTGGTCATCGTGACGGGTGGATGGACCCTCAAAGAGGCGCCGCTAATAACGAAACACCTCGTACAAGTGAATTACGACGATTCCGTGGAGAGGGTGGCTATTTTCCGGAAGCGATGGCGTGGCTGTAGCGCCACGAGAGAAAGAGAGAGAGATGGAGAGGTAACGGCGAGCAGAGGAGGCTGTGCCCCGGTAATCCCATAGGAAAACTCATTCGATCCGATAACCCCGAAGAATTTGACGCGGGGTCGGCCCCCTCGGCCTCCCTTTCCAGAGTTAATCCGAGCCATATACGCGAGCGATTACCGTTAATTATATTTTCCTAGCGGGCTCTCACGAGCACGCAAGCTTTGCACGTTGTGTTTGTGCTGTGTGTTCCTGCCACTCATCCGTGGTCTCGGCGCGGGAGCACGTGGCGACCGCGTCGGTATACATCGGTTGTGCGTGGGTGTGCGCGGGTTGGCTGGGCGGGTTGGCGCGGGTAGCGCGGGTGCGGCCTGTTTTCGCCGGTGGAAGCCGAGGGTGGCGCGCGGACCCGGCGTGGGAAGGTGCGGGAGAACTCTAGCGGATCGGCCACCCTCGGCAAACCGGCTCTCCCCGGTTCCTCCCTTAGCGTTAATACAGGCTACGTCGGGCGAAGGGCAGGATTAAATTGGCACCAATTACCAGCAAAACACCCTCCGACGCACTTTCTCCCCACCCCTTCGTCATATCCTGCCCTCCCGACGTCACGGCTCACCCCACTGTTGACGCCCGCTGTGCGTGGCATCCGCTCAGCCACGACCACCCTCCAGAAAAGAAAGTCCACCCCCTAAGTGGCGCAACGATATTACATTATGAAAATATACATCCCCAGATGACGTAGCCGGTAGAGCGATGTAATTATCGGATGTCTCGCGTTTCGCCGAACTCTCGATAGATATACCTGATGCGACGGGGGCGGTTTTCCATGGGGCTCGTCGCGACTTCCGGCATCGATTGTAAATAGTTTTCGTGGCGAGGTACACGGGGTCGAATTGTAGCCGTGAGATTATTTTTATTTCATTTTTCACCGCGATGGAATTATTTTCGGGCACAGAATTCGAGGTGTACGAAGATTTGCAGTGATCGGACTGTTTGCAAGTTTGTCGATGACGTTTTATTTTGTCGACAGATTTTTAGCATCAATCTGAAATTTTTCAATCACGATTTTTTAACATTATGATTTATTTCGCAATCACCGCGATTACTTCTCATAAATCTCATACATCGTATGAAAGCTTCAGATACAGGGAACCGACATCCATCGTTTTCTCTAATGAGCAAACATCAATGGAAAGAAAGTAGCAGTTTAGTCCGGTTTATGGGAGACTGGCAATTGTACTGCAGATTTGAATTTGTTAAAGCTGTAATTTGAAATAGCAGAAAGATCGAAAAATTTAAAAGCTACCAATGAGAACCAAATAGTCAACATTAACCCCTTGCCATATTGTAACGAGTCTGTCTATCAAAATCTAACAAATACAAATATTACGGCCTTTCTTTTTAGACGATTGAAATCTTTGAATTTGTCTTTTCTCTTCTGTAACATTTTCAGTGATAAAGACGCAACAAAATTTTTGGTCTCGAAGAAAATGATACGGCAAGGGATTAAACATTATAGTTTCTAGTGGATCGGCACGTGACTCGATATCCAAATAATTTAACTGCGAATAAACCCGAGTGGGAGCGATCCGCTGCTAACGAGCACCATCTCGATCCACGATCCTCCGATCGCCAAGGTCACGGTGGACCTTGAATTCGAGTCCTCTCCCATTGTTCCACCGTTGGATCGTTTTCTGGCTGGGAGTCTGACAGACAAAGTTCCTCGCGAGTCCGAGAAGCGGAGGGACGAGCTTCTTCGTTCGGAAGAACCGGCGGCGAGAGAGAGACGAAATCGAAAGAGTCGAAGCGGGAATAGCGGCATAAGCGGGTCGCGATGGCGACGAGAAGCGAGAGGGACGTACAGTGGCGATCGGAGGATCAACAGGGACAGGGAACGGGTTGTGGACGGGGGTGGGGAAGAGGAGAGATGCCAGAAGATCTTGTATGCAAATTCCCTCGGTGCATCTCCGTGGGATCCTGCCGGGATCCGTGGAGGATTAACGGGCCGGCTTGCATGAAAGGGAGAAGAAGAAGAAGAAGAAGAAGAAGACGAAGAAGAAGAAGAAGAAGAAGAAGAAGAAGCAGAGGACGAGGGAGAAGAATCATCCTCTCCGTCTCACCCTCAACTTCCACGATGATCCTCTCCCTTTCTCCCTGGTTCTGTTCCTCTAGCCTTTCGTGTCTTTCGTCCTTCGATCCGCTCGGTTCGGCCGGACCGCCAAATAAGAGAAGCGAGCAAGCGAGCGCGTTTGCTCGCGCGCCGCGCCGACCAGCCTGTGAAAAATAGAAGAAACATTCTCTCTCTCGACGTCCTCCGCCGCGCTGCGCCGCTCCCAGAACCGAGCAGAACGAAGTCGAGAAGAGAAAGATGCATTCCGGTGCGCCGATGCCGCCACCGATGCGTTTCTCCGCCTTCCGATCGGAAACGAGAAACCGAACCGAATCGAATCCCAACGCCGGGACGCGACGACGGGAACGGCGACGACGACGGTTCTTCTTCTTCTTCTTCGTCCCCGGGCATCGTCGATATCCCCCGCGCGGATCTCTCGCGCAGCCTGCATATAAACGCTTCTCTCGGAGGCGCGAAACATCTCGGCATCTCCACGCCTAACAGCCGGCCGGCCAGCGAACCGGGGAGAGGAGATCGCGGCCGGTAGGCGCGGCGAAAGAGGTGCGAAGAAAACTATTTGCCGAAGATTTTTGCTGGGGACGCGCCGTTAGATATACGATCGCCAAAGAACCGCGTGCGGCTACGTGAGCGGACTACAAAGGCGAGAGAGCTCTCTTTCTCTCTTTCAATTTATCTCTCTCTTTCCCTTTCTTCCTCCCTCTCTCTCTCTCGGGGAATCGCGTTGGTACCCCAGGAACAGGCGTCGCGGGATTTTATCGTTATTACCCAGAGGTGGAAGGGGCGACGACGACGGAGGATGAGGAGGAGCGGAGACGCGCGCGCGATTTTCTTCCAAAAGAATCGTGTTCGGTGTTCCACGAACGCGTCGCGCGGTTTTTGCAACCGCGAGTAGATTCCGCGGTGGCCAGGTTCTCCTTGGGATTTTTCTGTCAGTCTCTCCACACACACCTCTCCCACCCCTCCCTCACTCTTTCGACGATGCTCCCCGCTGGCTACGAGCCGTTTCACGCTCTTCGAGTGCATTCCGTTCCTTTGCTCGTCCGCTTGTCCTTCGTGTCGTGTCCCCTTTTTGCCGGCGCGTCGCGTCGCGTCGCGGCGGTGCGCTACCACGCTAAATCGAAACCCGCCACCTCTTCGGCAGAGAAAAGACCGCCCCTTCGTCACGTTCTGCTCCCCCTGTTCGCGTTCCCCTCTCGTTCCTACTTCGGGAACCCGTTGCACCTCTCTCTCGCTCTCTCTCTCTCTCTCTCTCTCTCTCTCTCTCTCTCTTTCTCTCTCTCTCTGTGTTCGTTCACGGTACGTTTTTCCCCCGGTTGATTAATCGAACGTCGTGTCGCGAAATTAACGCGGCGAATGCCGCGGCGCTCGGGTCTCCTCTTGCCCCGTATTCTTGACCGCGGGTAATCGAGCCTCGCTCGCATAAATCCTATTAGAGGATCAGAGGGAACCAGCGGACGCCGACGCGTACGTGCGAACACGCGTGTCTCCGTGATCGCGGACGCACACCAGCCGAGAACCGTTTTGGGGTCGTGCGAAATGGACGGGAGCAACGCAGGATGCGCCCCGGTAAATCGACCGCGAGAACGACCCCCGAGGATCGAGAGACGCTACACGACTTCCGGAATGGAGACAGACGGCTTGGACACTCACTCGATTCCCCGCTCGCGAACACCGTATCGTTGAACCCTCTCCCGGAAATTTCGCTTTCGAAGGGAGCCATGAGTTACGCCGCATTCTTCGCGCTTTCGGACGCCATTTTGTACGCTCACTTTGACCACCTCTACGGGGGATCGGTTTTACTTAACCCCGCCGACGATTCGGACGCGACACTTGTTGCGCCGAATTGTTGTTAACATCTTATCCACTTATCTTTTCTTGAATATGTTGAATACGTCCAATTTTGGGCCTGGATAGTACGGACATTATTTTGTGTGTAACGTACTGGTTTTAATGAACTTCGCGTATGAAATCATTTTTAAGATCATTGAAGGTATCCATTTATTTGTAATCGCCGGTATCCAGCAATCCTTGACTGTCGTGTTCATAATTCGATTTATCTCAGAATTTTAAAGATATATTGCGCATTTTTAAGGGAGGTATTTCTTTCTTTTGGTCAGAAAAATTTAATTCTTTTCTGCATGATCTTGTAGCTTAACTTTACAGGAATGTCTGTAAAATCTGAAGTTAAGGCCCGCACATTTTTGGGCGCTCCAGAAACACTTTGTACGATGCATATATGCACTTTTTTAATTCGCATTTGGTATTATATTCACGTAAGGTGTTCTTAAATATTATTATATATTTTTTATACATCTATTTAGTATGTAGACTTTTTTACATTAGAGCATAGATTGAGGTATCGATTTTAAGGCATCGATTGGGTCGAAAAAACATGGAAACGAGATATCTCGCTCGGCCATAACGTTCGGCTTGCACTAGACGAGATATCTCGTCACCCTTAGGCAATGCGTTAATTCCAACATCGGAACATTTATTGACACGCAATAATTCCATTTATCGTGGTCCTTTTCCTTTTGTGTATACGAAGTTTATTGCTATTCCTTGTGTGTGCGATATTTCAATTTCTACGAACTTATTAAATGCGAATGTAGCAATGAGAAAATTATTTTGAATAATAGTCTGACGATTTTTAGTGTCATCTGAGAGGAGCCATTGGAGTGCTAAGGGTTAACATTTTATCTATCGGAATCGTATCAACCCCTCACGCTATGACGTCACAGTGGCAATGATAGGAATTTCTGTATTACTAAAACAGAAGGAAATTTATATTTATTCTATCCATATCGTGTTGTTAATGGCTATATGTCAACAACTAGTATTTTTATAGTATTATATAGTATTTTTGCGAGGGTATACGAGTAATTAATAATATACATATTTAGTATATTTTGTTTGAAATTCTTGTCACAAGTCTGACGCGAGTGGATGACGTATAAAGCAGTAGTCGGGTAAATGGAGTGTAAGAGTATCGATATATTATCATTAAGTCATTAAAATGATTATAATCGACGTGGAAAATTTGTATATTCTTAAAAAGATCCGCAATCAGTGTAACCGTAATATTTTATAATGCACACATGCATAATGTTTCTTCACGCGATTGTTTCAACCCGTTTACCCTTGTGAGAGGATACTAACGAGGAATACGCAAATCAGCATTTCCCGTCATTAGCGTATGGGAAACAACAGACGTCGATTGGCGTATTTCGTGTACAATGTGTTAAACTCGTGTGCTCGAAACGAGCTTCATGTCGAGCACTTACAGAACGGAGATTAAAACCACTATTGGAAAAAATTGAGAAATCAATTTTTTGGATTGCATACTGCCAGTGGACTGTTACAATTTTCTAATTCTAGAAAGACGTGCTATTATGTTAATCGTTGCTAATTCTTGTTTTTGAGTCTAGTAATACGTCATTCGACGTGAAACCTATCAATTTGTGTTCCATCGTATGTAATTACTACAGATATTTATGCAAAACAAAGGTTATCTCAATAATCTGTCAGATGGAGAAATCAAATGGAAATGTATTTTTTTGTTTGAATAACATTTATAAGATACAAGTACTATAAATAGTATTTTCAAAATATTTTGATGTCTTCAACTCCGTATCGCAGAAAAACCCGGAGTCTACTAATTATAATACTTGCAATTCACTGTATAATTCTATAATTACACGTTCTGACAGTCACAGAATTTTTGTTCGGTTTCATGAATTCATTTATACGCTCCACGACTCACAATTACGCAACTATAAAATCATTTCCTTCTCGAAGACTTAGAAATACCAAATTCCCGGATAAACTTGTTTTCATCGAGTTGCGTCTATCGAATTTCCGGAGCTCTGAAAGAGCAAAAAATTTCTAGTCCTTCTTTCTCGGCGTACGGAAATACACGACGCCCTCGATCTCTTTCCTATCACGATCATCAATTATCACTTCGAAGTCTTAATTACTCGTAATAAAACACGTCGGTTCACCCTCCAGCCACTTTCGTCCGGGAGTTGTGAAACCGCGGGACTTTTTACGAATGTAGACAGATATTTCGGGGACCATGTGGTCCCGGAATTATTCTCGATCCTTCTGATGTTTTCCCCGGCGCGCAACGATAACCCGTAACCGTGTTCCCTGAGTGACTACCAGTGGCTTCGAGAGTCACGATGAGTTCGTTCGTTTTTCGACTTCACCGGTCTAAATTTAACCAGACCGGTGCCGGGCTTCAGAATTCGTTCGGCCTGAAAAAGGGAGCGAACCGGAGAATCTTGAAAACCGTGTGTGCGCGCGTCTCTTCCCGCGTCCTTCCCGGGATCCATCGCTTCTGTCTCTCTCTCTCTCTCTCTTTGCTTTCAGAGCCCTACGTTCCATCGCTTCTCTCTCACTCTCTCTCTCTTTGCTTCCAAAGTTCTACGGTTGTTCCATCGCTTCTCTCTTTCTCTCTCTCTCTGTTTCCAGAGACCTACGGTTGTTCCATCGCTTCTCTTACTCACTCTTTTTTTCTCTCTCTCTCTCGCTCTCTCTCTTTGCTTCCAAAGTCCTACGGTTGTTCCATCGCTTCTCTCTCTCTTTCTTTCTCTGCTTCCAAAATCCTACTGTTATTCCATCGCTTCTCTCACTCACTCTCTTTCTCTCTCTACTTCCAAAGTCCTACGGTTGTTCTATTGCTTCTGTCACTCACTCTCTTTCTCTCTCTTTGGTTCCAAAGTCCTACGATTGTTCCATCGCTTCTCTCACTCACTCTCTTTCTCTCTCTCTCTGCTTCCAAAGTCCTACGGTTGTTCCATCGCTTCTCTCTTTCTCTTTTTCTTGTTTTGTCTCTCTGCTTCCAAAGTCCTACGGTTGCTCTATAGCTTCTCTCTCTCTCTCTCTCTCTCTCTCTCTCTCTCTCTCTCTCTCTGGGTCCAAAGTCCTACGATTGTTCCATCGCTTCTCTCACTCACTCTCTTTCTCTCTCTCTGCTTCCAAAGTCCTACGGTTGTTC
>CM052097.1:10257220-10291469 GCA_028453745.1 Agapostemon virescens
TCCAGCGATTCTCGTGAAACGGAGCGTTCGAATTTTCGCCGCGTTCTCGTCCACGGACACCTCCCCGGTTTCGTTTTCTCGTGCCCGTTTAATCGATCGGATTCCGTGCGAGTCGATCGCCGAAATAATCGGCGTGTCTCGAGAGCCCGACGACGTCCTGGTGTTAAGTGCTACGTGTGCCCTCTGCGTTGCGCTGTCTTGTAACACGTCAGCGCACCCTGATTTCACGGGTGGAGTTCAGGCAGGCGTCGCGACGGCCGTGTGTCAGCCGACGCGACGCACCGGCGTTCGACAGCGGCGCTCGTCGATTTGCATTACGGCACCACCACCGGGCCACGAGCAAAACGAAAAGCCCGTCGATCACCGAGTACGATCGCGACCTTAGCCTTGAGCCCGGTTTCGCGAATAGAAGCGCCGCAATTGACTCTCGTCGATCCTCCAATTGCCTTCTTTCGACGCTTTGCTCCTGTTGCGGATGCTTGTCGTGCCCGGCTGCCTCGATCTTTCGATTTCAGAACGACTACTCTCTCCGCGGTTTTCTCTTCTAATTTTGTAATGTCCCTGCCGGACGAAGACTCGATTCTGAAAGGCATATTTATATTTCTTCGTCGCAGTTCAATTGCGTAACGAAGACAGAGGAACAACGAAGTATTTATTCTTCTTCCGATGGTCGAATTCTCTAGCAACTAAACGATCAAAGTGAACACCGTTTTTTTGGACGATCTTGCGGATCACAGTTCATCACAATTCATCAAAAGCAGAAACTCACGCTAGTTTACCGATTGCTTTAGGCGATTGTTCAGAGCTTTGCACTTCTCACCGTGGATAACTGGTCCAGTTTGTGCATCCATTCGATTTTATCAGATGAGATTCGTGAAAGATTCTCTAAAAAGCACGCAGTATAGGATTATTTACTTGCGAAGATTTTTAAGCACAGCAACTTGTTTTCGAAGCGAGACTCGTTCCCAAAGAAGAATTAACTCCTTGCGGACGAGGATTTTTGAAAATATTGGAAATATTTTTGCTAGGATGCTAAATTTTGTAATAATGTTTTAAGTTCTGAGTGAAAATTAAAATGTGTAGTGATCTTACGTTATTGCAATAATTAAATTATATCTGTTGCAAATTCAAGGATCCAATATGCGGACCTGATGTCGTATATATGACGACACTCGTCCTCAAAGGGTTAACCCTTAACGCTCCGATGGCTCCTCTGAGGAGACACTAAGAATTGACATACTATTATTCGAAACAGCTTTTCTATCACAATATTTGCGTTTAAAAAGTCGCTAATTATTCAAGTGTTGCACGTACGAGTTATAGTAATAAACTTTCTGTGCACGAAAGGAAATAAACCGTGTAGAATGCAATTATTGTACATTGAAAAGTATCACGATTTTGGAATTAAAATTGCTCGGAGTGCAAAGGGTTAACAAGAATAAAAAGAACTTTGGTAGAAAGTTCATGAAAGATGAAGAAAGCTATAAGGAATCGTCGAAGGTTCCAATTACGAATAGTTGCCTAAGTTTTGCCCCCTTTGCCTAAGACTAGAACGATCTCGATCGCTGGATCGCGAAGAAGATCGGCCGTTCAGGCTTTGAACGAGCCTCTGAAATCAATTTCCTCGACGCCTAGAGTCTCGGCAGCTTTTCAGCGGAGCTTTTTTGCCGCGGTATCGTGTCTCTCCTCGCGCCAAGAAATTTCCTGCAAATCTCCGTTGAAACGTCGAAGAGAAAGCCCTCGGTACCAATTGTCGATCATGTAATCGCGACAAGATCGCCGCAGGAGACGAAGTCAGCCGTCGTCCCCGTCGCGATTCGGCGACAAAAGAACGAGGCGGAACGTGGCGTCGCGCGATGGCAATCAGCGTTGGTCCTCGCGCGTATTGAAAGACGCGCCGCTGAGAGGATCAGTCACTCGGCGTGGTGCGAACCACGTCCACATCGCGACACAATCTTTTTCTTTCTCTCGTCGTCGCGTGTGGGCGTGGATCCCCTTTCTCTTCCCATTCGGAACTCGTTTCTCGTCGAACCGACGACGACGACGACGACGCGACGTCGCGGGATAGGAACTTCTCTCCTCGATAGCTTCTCTTATCTACTCCCTTATCTCCTTTCTCTACGATAGCCGCGCTAGCTTCGTAATGCGATGAGATAGGGGCGCGGTGCACTTCTTCTTTTCTCTGGACTAACTCGAGATTTCGTTTCCGTTAGGTATGACATTCTCCTAATTGGAGTCGCGATTTTTAATTTAACACTTCACCGACCGATTTCAGAATTTTTTAAGGTCCATTGTCCATGATTGAAAACCTTTTCAATGGATCTCTGAACACTGATGGCAATTTTTATTGTAAATTAGCGTGGCATACTCAGTAACGTTATTTAACCTCTTGGCTACTGTGGGCGCCTATAGGCGCTCAAAAATTTTGCATTTCTGACACTGAGGGTGCCTTTAGGTGCTCGACATAGTTTGGCTTGTGAAAATATCTTGTGAAAAATTTTACGTTAATATTAAATTCCTAATATTTATACTCACTCGGTCCAAAGAGATAAATAATTCGTTTTAATGTAGTGAAATTCAGTTTTTTGACATGTTGAAATATGTTTTCACAAAAATGCATCCCCACCATGCAACCCATTAATAATTTGGTTACTTACAATGTAAAAGCTCTAATAATAGGCTTCCGGACGGTAGAGTGACCTTTTTAAATGCAGAATTTGGCACTTCGTTCGAATTCGAGAAGAGCATCGAGTAACCGAAATTCTTTTACCTCGATGAAAGGGGAAAACAACGAAAGTAACGAAATCACAGCGTGTCCTCCTCGAAACCATGCAATATTTATTTGCAAAAATTATTCGCACGACGGATAACGAGTATGAATGATTTGAAGTCGTCGCGTTACGAGACACACAGCCCGCGCAGCTCGAGAAGAGCGATTACACTTGGCCAACCAGGAAGTTTCAGAAATTATTCGTTACAGTCGATTATCGAGCTCTTCGACGAAGTAAGGTAATGTCTTCCGCTTCGAGTGTTTAATAGGCTGCGGGTTTTTTGCATTTAAAACAAAACCGAGTAGGTGCTGTGTAACATCGTGAAACGATTACAAGAATTCAAGAATGTTAACAAACCGTTTCCAACATACTCAAATTATCAGTGGAAATTTGACAATTATCCAAAATCACTTCTTGTAATCTAGAATATTTTCATTGGACGTGATTTATTTCCTTCTATGCATACGCAATTTTTTATTATTGGCCGTTCTTACAATACTAAAATTTTTATCAATTTTTTAGATCCGAACATAGTGATGTGTAAATTGTTTTAAATTGAGCGTGGCAATTTTTAGTGGTGCCTCAGAGTCACCATTCGAGTGCTAAGGGTTAATATTACACGTGGTCTGAAAGTCAAGTTTAATGTGTACCATAAATGGTACACTTGGCACTAGCGAGTTATCGATAGTTGTCCTATTGTCCATCTAGTGGCGAGTGTAGGAGGTAGAGCCGCCACAGAATGTAAAATTGACACTGTTAATGCTCCGCAAATTTAATGTTAAAGATGCACGAAGACGCGAGCGATCGCCATCGCCGCCTAATTTGTAATTCGTAATTTGTAATTCGCGTATTGCCGGTCTCATTGAATTCGCTCAGAGTGTTATCGATCCCCTCCTGTTTTAATGGAGTCGTTATCAGGGCGTGTTACGAAGTTAATGAACGGAAGCTTAAAAGAGAATCAAAGACTCCCTCCTGCTCGTGCCTTTTTCAGTTCGTCCTTTGGAGGCTGCGCACGTTTGGCAGGAGGCGAGCAAGAAACAAATTCTTGAATCTCCTCTCGGCGCAAGCCGTTAACGACCTAATCGGAGATCCTCGGCCCATTGTCGAAGAAGATAAGCGAAGGCAAAAGGCTTCGACGAGCACCGCGCCTGTCCCTTTCATTCTCTTTCATGACCACCCGGGATCTAGCGCCTATTCGTGAATGACAAATGCGTCCGCGCGACGCATCGAGAGCACGTCTGTCTCTTCCCTTTCCGAAGGAACCAGCTACCGTGGGAAGTGATCTCGAACGAGAGATCTTGACAAATCCAACAGACTTTCTTCGATGATCATCCGCACGTTCGTTTCTCTTTACCAAACCGCAGAAATCTTGATGGAAAATAAAATTTTTGTTAGAAAATCGTTTTCTAAACTGTACACTATTTTTCAAATGTCAACATTTCATATTTCTGATATACTTTAATCGTATTACGAAGTGTTGTCTAGAAATAGTGATACAATGGATTCTGCATGAGCTGCGTTTAACTTATATAAATGTAAAAAGACGAATGTGTGACTATAAATTTATTTGGTTAGTGTAACTTTTACAATAAAACCAATCAGGTGTGTTTTCATCTAATCCTATTTATACCTAAGGAAATAAATTTCTTGAATAATTCCTCAAGTATTCGTCGCTGCAATCTCAATAATCGTGAATTGAAGATATTAGATAGCGCCATTTTGACGTATCCCGCGAACGTAGCGTTAAGAATGAATTTTTGCGTACAACAGATTAGGATTTGATAAGCTAAAAAAACGGAAGGAATAAATACTGTTACAAGTAGATTGTGGACTTTTATGCAAGTTAAATTTAAATCTTTTCTTAATAATTTAAACAATTTTGAAATGATACAACAATATTTTTAGACTCTGCGATGGGAAGCAATGAGCGAACAGTTTGATTGTATGCACTTATAAAACTGGGTGGGTGTAATTTCAAATAATATTGAATAAAAGATGATAATTTGGTTCCTACATTTTGCAATGAATGCAAACGACTTTTATTTGGCATAAAGACCCGCAGTCGTGACGAGTATATAATTTATTTGATATTCGAGATATATATCTGATACGGGCAGGTAGACAATGAATGTGAGCGACAGATGGCACTATTTTAATTAGCTATTAGTATTCTAATAACCCTATAGACGTCACCATTGTCATACTTTGCATTCGAACAGTCTGTAATTGTTTCTCCTGTTTTGCATTTAATCTACTCGTTTTTGCGGTGCATACATCGAATTCGCAGTCGTATAACCTTTAACTCCTCTGTTTCGGTTTCATGAATTAATTCGATCTGATAGGGTCTTGTACGAAATGAAACGTGTTTAAATAATGTTTGCAACTATTAGCACTAAACCTATCAAACAATAAAAGCTAAGATATGTTAATATTGTTCGGAAATCATGACTCTTTCGTTAACGTTGTAACGATTTCATTTATACAAAAGGTTCAATGCGACATTCACGTGCATTGCAACATTTTCTGAATCGAAAAAGTAATAATCGCTTCGCATTGTGTAAAGCATCTGACGATATTTCCTTACATTTAGCGATGATACGATTTCTCGTATCGGTCATTGTAGTTGGAGGCTCAGCGCAGACTTTATTTTTCAAGTAGTGCCACAAAAAGAAATTCGATGGGGCATCAACGCTAAACTTACCACAGTGAATGAAACGACCCTTTTTAGAATTTTTATTTTGCAATTGTTATAAAATTGCCTTCATAGGAATTGCAATGAAAATCGCAAATGACCCAAATAAATTAAATCTTGGCATTTTTATAAGACAATATACACCAGTCAATTTTAATCCACGGTAGGTTCAGTGTAAAATCAGGCGATCTCACAAAAAAACAGAGGCCATCTTGTCCTATCCATGATGTGTTCAGCAATAAAATTAAAATACCTCACAAATTCATAATCTCTGATCATAACTAGTTTAATACACTTCCGTAGAGAATATCAAGACAAATCAACTCGTGCAATAAAAAAGTATACGACTCTATTTAAAAAACGCTAATGACCTTCGTGTGTGAAGGTGACTTAACTAGTATCACTGGAATATGCCCCTCTCAAAACCATTGTGTCTATATATATATATTCTTTCACCGTCTTCTTTCTTTAAATATATTAATATATAATTAATATATTATAAATTATTATTATTAAATTATTATTATTAAATTAATTTAATATAATTAAAAAATATATTTAAAGAAAGAAGACGGTGGAAGAATATGTACAAAACGGACGCACGGTACTGACTGCTTAGAACTGTAGCACGCTGCTGCACTACGTACATTTATACCTGATCAGACACGCACAGTGCTAGTACTCGCAGGTATACTTAACCCTTTTAGTGCCGAGCGAAAGTATCTTAAAAGCGTTAAAAAGAGCCCTTAACAAATGTGCTAGTCAGAGAAGGCATCAGCTATTTCGGAGGTGTATAGTTTCCTACGAACGCAGGGATTCTCGATGCATTTCCTCAACGCATCGTACTCGATCCTGAACATTTTTGCTACGCGTAATAATGGGCCCGCGTGACCCACGTAGTTCGAAGGTAATTGGTCCGGCAAACCAGAACGTAAAACCAGATTGTAAATCGGCAACGATCGTAGACTCGATTCGTACGAATGCGTCGATCCCGTCCGGATTTCGCGAGAGAAAGAGAGAGGTTCGTTTGCACGGAACAAAGAAACGGGGAACGAGGAAATGGGCCGGCAGCGTCACCGAAGAAACGGATTTCTGTTCCCTCGAGGAAGATAGCGGCCCCGACACCGGCAGGTAAGGCCGAGCCGAGCACGCCGGCAGGTGTGTCATCGGCTGTTGAACGCAACAACGTGTTTCCTCTTGCCCGAGACGGCGCGCGTTTTGTTAACTGCTCGTTCGCGTGACACGAGCTTAGGATAAACTTAGCCGCAACTTAGAATGCCCGGCCGTCTTCTTAACAGCGAGAGAGCCGCGCGTGCATACGCGAGAGTACGCAGCCTCTTCGTTCCTTGCACCCGCGCGGCTCCTCTCGTACCCGCTCGGCTCTCGCGGCGCCGGAGATCGGCCTCGCGATTTTCTCGGACCAGCACGCTTCCCTTTTTCCGCGCCGACGTTCGCACGACACCATCTGCTTACGAAGTTAGCGGCTCGTTTCATCGTCTCCGCGCGTCACCTCCCGTGAATCATAAGTCCCTGTTAATTGAGGATTTATAAGCTTGCGCGGGAATCGTTGACCCCGCGGTTCACCCGAGAATCGCCGGATTCTTACAGAGGATTCTTCCTTTCGTCCTGGGAAGCCGCGCGCGAGTCCGCCGGCGAACAGTCGTTGATATTGCAGACGAGTTTGATTTAACCCCTTCTGCACGATTCTTCTTACGATTGCAATGATTAGAATGTCTTTGTCGCTCATAATTTCTTAGAAGGAATTTTCTATTTATGCCTATACGGAGTGTTTGCGAAATCGTGGTACAATCGATAAGGGGACGATTCCTCGCATGAAATCGAGTTGAAAATATAGGATAAAGTTTTTTTCATACAGGGATTCAGTTTCATTAATTAATTAATTCGTCGAGCAAGGATTTTGTCTGCAACAGCAAGGAAGACATTTTCAACATTTGTAAATTGCTAGCATAAATCAATTATTGAAACTTACGGCTAATTATTAATTAAAGTCATACCATATTCTAAACGATAGTGTTTACAGATGCAAGTAGCATTGGAAAATGCAAAGCAGACTCTGTCCAAGTTCACGCGTGCCTAACGAATTTTTAAACTCGATTTTCTTGAAAATGAAGCCCCGTATGAAAAAAACTATATTCCTTATTTTCGACTAAATTTTACATGAGAAATCATCCCCTTGGCGGTTGTACCACGATTTCGCAAATTAAATTTCCGGTATATTGTTAACGATATCATAGAATTTTATTTTATATTTTTATTTTAATAATATACGTATATACTTAATGGAAAATTCGCGATGAGGATCTCAAAAGGGATTTAATAGATACGTATTCATTTTTTTTAAGCCGAAATAAAGTTCTGGTTTGTTGTCGTTCATGTATAAAGATTAATAAATATGCAGTTAATAAATATTTACTTTCTCTTTCCTCTAGGAAATTATGAATAGATGAATTCTAATCTTAATCGTAAAATAAAACATAGTGCAAGAGATAGAGTATCAAATTTGTACTTTCAAATTTTTGTTTTAAGTGTTCAAACTTTAAATGTTTAAATTTATTTTAAATGTGTATTTAAAAGTTCAGGCAATTGAACTGAAAAATTGAATGAAATCTGAAAAATTAATTATTCCTATGATCAATTGAAAAAATCTCTGAGGAAGTTTAGAATATATTTAGATTTTTTCATGCCACTCCTCGGTGGATGCTAAATGAAGATCGTGATACGCAATGGGTTAATTATGATTTAGGCACGAAATATTAAAATCAGTATACAATTATCGAACTTCTGTCATATAAATTAAACGAATAGTCGTAGAAGCCATACGTTCGAAACCATCACCAGACTGACAAGCTGCAAGAAGTACCTGCAAAAATATATTTAAGAAATTGTTAACACGTTAAATGCTATGCCAGTCCTTGGGGACAGACGGGATCAAATTTACAATTTAATATGTTGTACGTAACCTATATAATATTAAAAAATATTCACACTGTTTTAATAGATTTCGTTGAAACAGAAAAGTATAAATGGTGCAGGCGAGTTTTTCGCTTATGCCAAGCTGTATTCTTTCCAATTAAGGTTAAATAAAATGTGACGCGGAAGTTGAGCAAAATTTAGCACGTTTAACGTGCAAAATACAGCAACAAATTAATGTTAACCCCTTGACCTACGATTTATATTATGATAACAGTGACCAGATTTTCTTTGTCCTCCGCAAAACGTCAAAAAAAAGACAAATTTGTAATTACCGCGTGCGTAGCTATTCTCCAATGATTAAATGCAATTAACAGTTAAATAGAATGTTATTTCGGTTTAAAGAAAATTAAAGAAATACATGTTTAGTAGATTCTGTTCGAAATCTTGTTCACGAGTCTGACTCGTTCTTGTAACGCAAAGGGGTTAAATGGAAATGTAATTCTAGTTAAGTATTGTTGAGATAAAGTCATCAGAAAATATCTATGCACACCGTAGCTGCAAGTTTTCTTCTTCTGCTAGGGAATTACGACGAAGAAAATCACTGTAACCATAAAATAAATCCTAGTGCAAGGGGTTAACGTTAAATTGCCGAGCATCGAAAGTGGCCATTTTCTCCTGGTAGTTGTAGGGCAAGGGGTTAAGCATCATCGATTCTATAATGATAAACGTAGTGCGTTGCCAGAAGGTTAATCGAAGGCTTAATCAGCTCGCGGTCGCTTCAACTTGTCCGCTACCGATTCCGCGATTGCAATAATTTCTCATCGCAATTCCGTACAATTTCAGCAATCTTCGAGCATCTTTTTTGTTAAAAGCTTTCACCTGTAGGATCTCGGCGGTATCGTTATTTTATCAGTGGCCCGTTTAGGTAGGGTTCGGTCGACAAACAGTTCGCATCCCGATGGAAATCGAAAGGATCCCAGCTCCCTCGGGGTGTCTCTTCATTCAGGAAAGTTTGACTCCTAACCTTCCGAAGCACACAATGGCCCCAACGAAAATATGAATCGGTGGTAAGATAAACACGACGGAGGACGTCGGCGGATACATAAATCTCGGATTCATTCAGAACCTCGCGCTTCTCCATTCATCTTGGCTAGGCTGGTGTAAACTTGTCTCTCTCTCTCTCCTCTCTCCCTCTATCTCTCTCTCTAGCTTCCTCTCTTCTCGCTGAAAGTTGCTGCCATGAGAAGAATTTAAGACGGATCACCGACGACAACACGTTGACCCTTGTTATTCTTTGGGATCGGTACACTTGTACGATCCCAGGATTCGAGACTATTTGATCGGACTCCTCTTTTTCCGTCGAACCTGATCTCGACACTTTTAGACGTCGCTCCGGGGTCTCTCGAACAGCAAAATTATTTCGACTTCTCGAGTAGAAAACTTGAGAAGATTTGACGTGAATGTTGCAGGGAGTTTTCTCGCACGAGACCGCTCCGTGTTCTACGTTTATGAATTATTCGAATAAACTGTTCGAGCGTCAATCAACAGAGTTAGCTAAGTCGGATACGGCTTCGTCATCGGATAGATTATTCAATTACTCATCTTCGGTCGACCCGTTCGAATAATTTATAAAACACTTTCCCGGGGATTGAATCGACGAGTTGGTCGAGCAGTCGTCGGCGGGCAACACGCGTCGTCCACGAAATATTCTCTCGGGACACGATCTCACGGCGCGCCGTCAACTCCATTTTTATCGTAAAGTACGAGGCGTGGCTAATGCAAGGAGCCAGAAGAAGAAAGACAGAGGAAGCCCCGAACGAGATCATCGAGCTCACCGGCGATGTCTATATGGAAGTGTGACATCCCGATGGTTATTCCTGGCCGCTTCGGCGTCTGCCCTCTATTAACGCGCGCGCGTTCTCTTCGTGCGACTTTCCTCTTTCTCCCTCCCACCCTTGAAACGGGAAGAGGGAAGAGGGATATAGATCTTGGGACCAGGTTGCGGGATCGGTGTGCCGGGAGGTTTAGTGACGTGGTTAAAGGCGCGGGGGCAAGACGCCTCTCGTCAGAAATAGTGGCAGTTCCCTGTCTCCGCGCCAGCCACCACCGATATCTATTCCGGCGCTGCAAAACAACATCTAGCGCTGTCCGACTAGCCAGCCCGGTATCTAGCGAGACAGAAGACACGTGGGCAAATATCCTGGACCCCAGAAATCTCTGGAATCCACCCAGTTCATCCTCGAATCCGATAATCCCATTCTCTCGTGCCGAACCGCGCGGACGGTTGCCCGATTCCTTCGAGAACGAACGCGGTAAAGTGTCGCGTTAACCTCTTACCCTGCAACAAAGAGTAAGACTCGTGATATCCTGAATTCTCTTTAACACGTTGAATGCCACAGTGGTCACCGGTGACCGGCACCATCGTGACGTTTAACCAGTTAACTGTGGCGATCTCTTTTCAAAGCGCGCATCTATGTGTATCGCGAAAATCAAGAGTTCTAGCCAGAGCGTACAGAGATGCATGAATCTATGTCAAATTATTTATAATTTTCATTTGTTTGTTTCATTTCGTTTTGACCTTTAAACATTTTAAACATATTAAAATTTACGAATATAATTTAGTTTTGCGCCAGAATTACTATTTAAATATCAAATTGTAACAAAATTTTACGCATGACAGATATAATCGTCATGACACAAAATTCTGCCACATGTCCATGACGGATATACTCGTCAAACACACTTAACTGGTTAAGAACGATTATCATTAACCAGTTAACTGAGGCGCCCTCGTTTGAGAGCGCGCACCGTTTTGTGTCGCTAGAATCGAGCCATGACGAGTATACTCGTCAATCACAGAGTAAGTTGTGCTGGTAAGATATTGGATCAAAAAGATGGGTTTATTTTATAAAATTGACAATTTTATTACTAATATTTACTTATTTGGTTAACATACACATATATTACATAATATTAAACTAAAAACGCGTTGGCGTCACACATTTGTCCCATAACTGACCATACCTGAAGGAACCCTATTATAAATCAACTTTCTGACTTTTGCCTTTGCCCCTTTTAGGCTAACATCTAAAAAACGTTATCATCGCACATAAATAAATTCGTTAAGCGAACTGAATTTGAGAATATTATAATTTAAATAGCCAATGGTCACTACTTTATACGCATGACGAGTATACTCGACAATACACAAAATCGTGCCACTTCTCCATGACGAGTATACTCGTCAATCACAGTTAACTGGTTAAATTAATGGCATTGGACATCGATTTATTATTGCGGAAATTAACGAAATTGTAGTAAGAGGTGAGAGCTTCGTTATATAGTAAGATTGTCTTTAATAACATTGACCACATCTACGAATGAAGTAAATGAAACTTGTCTAAAGTACATAAAAATCGCTCGGCATTCAACGTGTTAAGTGGAAATAACATTTTATTTAATTGTCGATCGTGTACGGTCATTGGAGAACAGCTAGGCACGCAGTAACTACTAATTTGTCTTTTCTTTTTGTCGTTCTAGGACAAAGAAAGTCTAGTCACTGTTATTGTAAAATAAGTCGTAGGCCAAGGTGTTAACGCTGCACCCATCGCCCCGCAAGTAATTCATACACGGTACTCTGATTTCCCTTAACCTCTTGGGCACTATGCGCCACTACAGTGGCTTTCGTGGATGTCATCTTCTTGTACGACGCGCCACTATAGTGGCTTTCGGGGATGCCATCTCCCTGAACGACGTACCACACTAAATTGTATTATTAATTATTAAAGTAAATTATTAAAGTCGTTGAATGCCATGGTGGTCACCGGTGACCGGTGTCATTGCGTCGTTTAAGAGTGATAATCATTAAATTAATGGCATCGAACATCGGTTTATTATCGTGGAAGTGAACCAGATTCTAATATGAAGCAAGAGCTTCGTTATACAGTAACTAACAATTCTTCTGAACAACATTGATTAATTTATATGAATGAAATAAATGAAACTTGTCTGAAATACATAAAATTCGCTCGATAGTCAACGTGTTAAGAAAAATCATAATTTTATGATCAAACACTTAATTCCAATGTACTCGTGCAGAGAACAGCATTATCCGTCACACATTGCAGTGCTGTATCATTAACACAAAATTTGAATACAAAATTCAGCTGTGTCTAAGAGGTTAAAAACACGCATAAGTCTTCCGCCTTTTACTAAAGATTTCCGTGGAGGGGGACAATTGATTAGTCTAATTTGATTATTTCTTGTAGGCTTAAACAAATGTGCCGTGGACAAAATTCTTGCCTTGGACAAATGACAAGAATCCATTTATTTAGACTTCGTTCAATCGTTACCGTAACACGCAGTGCACTTTAGATATTTGTTTAGTTAGAGTCGGTTCATTTGGTTCTATTGAAAACATTTTTATGATTTCAATAACTGTGTAATAAATAGTTTTCTTTGGCGTATTTTTAACTGCTCGAATAATTACAGGATAACTGCCACAGTATTCTTCTCACGATTACGGGGTGTACCTGTCGAGAGACCGTAGGGTTAACTTGTTTGTATTCGCGATAAGAGCAACGTTTCGGACTCGAGGTGGTAGCATTTATTGCGACTGCGTTGTATACCGTTTCCCTGTTGTCGAATATATGGAGAAACGTGTATCGAAGGTCCCACTCGGGACAGCTGGACGAATATCGTGGCTCTTTGCAGTCAGTAAAATTGATTATGTCGATCGATGAATTCGACAGTCCAGTACACCCTTGTGCGAAGGAGTCTTGAAAACGGAAATGATGTTCGGTTGTTTCAGGAGGGAACGAAGTACGCCATTATCTCGTCCGTGGATACGAATATATCGTATGGTATACTATAATTCTGTTACAGACACCTGGACGAATTTCGTAGCTTCTTGATATCTTTAATATTCGCTCGACTGATCAGCGAATTCGATAATTCATTAGAGCGATATGCTGGAAGGTTGAAACGGTGCAGTGTTATCTATGTTATTAGCTACGCGGTTTGGCACTGTTCAAGAGCATATACTCAACATATATTCTGTGTTTATGCTCGAAACATCTGCACAAATATCCTGGCTCTTTGAAACCTTTCAAAATCCACTCAGCAAATTTAACAATCCAGAAAGTTTACGCGACGCGTATACACTGCCGCCGCCATTATTAGCTGCGTTTTTGAGGACCGGGTCTAGGCACTTCAGAAATTCTGTTAAATTTCATTTAACAATAGTTTTAAATAACTGCTTCGGCTACCTACGGTACATGTCATTCTTGAAATTATTTCTTTTATAAAATTTAAAATAAAGCTGTCGTTACTTCGCACCAGGAAAAAGTATTTTGAGTAAAGATACCGTAAATAACTGAAATCAATTATTTCAAAAGGGTTCTTTTTTACTTTCAAACCAAATTTGCCTACGTCCGTTCGCGACTGTGTGGAAGAGACACCTAGATACATTTCTTAGTCGTTCGAAAGTTAATATTGTATATTAACCCTTAGCACTCTAATGGCTCCTCTGAGACGACACTAAAAATAGCCAGACTGTTATTCAAAACAATTTTTACATTACAATATTTGTATTTAAAAAATTCGTAAAAACTGCGGTGTTGCACGTACGATTAATAGCAACAAAATTTGATATGCATTTGATACGCGTACTTGGAGTGCAAAGGGTTAAATCTGTTAAAATCGCGACATAAATGAGCCATTTATTTTGAAAGTGGCGTAAGTCCATTTATGTTCGAATCGATATATGAAAGGGTTTGCGTTGGATTATATTTAAAAATATGGGTATCAGATAACATAGTAGAATAATATTTTTGGGTTTCTAAGGGTGTCAAATTTATCATCCCAATAAGCATAATTAACATTATATAAGAAATAATATGTTTTTGATGGCTATGAATGAACTTACGCCATTTTCAAAATCAATGAAACGACGTTTTCAATTCTTAAGAAAGCACAAGTCCATAGGAAAAGTAAATTTCCCTTGAAATTAAAGTAAATATAGACACTTTTATGTTATAAAATCAAAAAAATATTCAACTTTCATTCTTTGTTAAATCATTTTTACACTAAAATTAATATAGTATTATTAATTATTATTTAATCTTCTCCAGTTTGTGGAGAATCCAATATTTTAGGTTTGTGAGTGGTCTCGGTTTTTTGTATAGTGATGCCAATTGGATATTATTAAAGTTTTTCGGTCTTCCCCGTTACGGTAGTAAATCCAATGTTTTGAATGGTGCATCCTCGTTCATTGTCGTTTCATAGAATAACTTATATGAATCGCTTCTCAAAAATCTCATCCAACATACTTTAAACCAATTTACTCTTTCACCGTTAGTATTTTTTAGCCTTTTGGCTGGCACTGTTCCGTTGTTTAAAACAAATTCATTGCACATTGATAATTCAACTGTTACTTTGATAATTAAACATAAAGCTGGGATCTCATAAAATTCTATTGCATAATTATTTTCCATATCTATTTGAAACTCTCACAATGGGACTTACGCCACTTTCAAAATAAACTTTTTCATCGCTTCATCAACCAACAAATTTTCGTGTTACAAAATCTTAACGATTTTAAATATATTAGTAACAAGTTGCCTCAAAATGAAAAGATCTTGTAAAAATGTAACTATTATGGTGGCTGACTCGATTTTTTTCAAAATGGACTTACACCACTTTCAAAATAAACGGCTCAATTATTGGATCCGGTAGATTCTTGCAGTGGGAAACGAACAGACAGCAAATACGCCGTTACCTTCCTTATTAGTTATAGTTGTCGGACTATTCGTCGGTATGTAGGAAGGATGGTTCTCTGCGTTCGTGCTACGGATATTTTTAGTCGGCGGTTTGTCGATCGGTGCTGTTTGGCAAGTAAAATGAGTTACTTTCCACGGTCCAGCTCTTCCGGAATCGTCCGAAGAGACCTAGTCCCGCTTGCATCACCAGTTTTCTTTCTTCGTTGGCTTTTTTCCCGCGGCGGGTACAGCTGCGCCCGCATACGGAAACAGAAAGGTGCATCCAAGCCGAGAGTTAACCCTCGGCTGGGTTTCTCGGCTTTCAGCGCGGTTTTTTCGATGACACGAAGCCAGGTGCGTCGGCGGCAGCAGGCCCGACTCGGCCCGAGCCGTCTCCGCGCATAAAGGAGAAATACCTTGGCAAATCGGACGCTACGAAACGGCTGAATTACGACCGGTGTCGTCGTAAAAGATACCGTCGGTGTTACAAATAGCGACTTAATTGCTCTTGCCCTGGCCGTTGTTTCTCGCATATTAACCGCAATTATGGGGAGTCGCTTGTTAAGCGGAATGATCGAATCTCGAATGACCAGCCTCGTAGTCGAAACACGGGGATCGAATAATTTCGCTGGGCTCTGCCTCGACGGTGAATTTGAATCTCTCACCTATCGGTCAACGACTCTATATATCTCTACCTCGTTAAGAAATCGTTGGTCTTTTATTCCACCTGGAACTCGAATGGTCTCAAGAATGACCCAAGATTAATCTACCGTGCAGCGGCACGAGAAGATTAGACGATCGTGGGAGCGGGTTTATAGGCGTATTCTAACCGTAATTAGGGGAAAAGGTTGTAACGAGCAATAAAACCGGCGTAGACAATTTAACTGCGAGTTATTACAATCAGTAAGTTAGGTCGCTTTAATAGTAGAGCTATAGAAAACGAGCTCCACGAGCGAGACTTCCGTTCATTTGTTTACCAGTCTGCAAATTAACACCGAACTTTTTATTTTACCATCACTGAAATTCTAAACGCAACTTCGCGAGAATTAATTCTATAGATTTTTAGGTTTGACTGCACGCCATAATGAAAATCGCAGAAAATCGAATCACAAAACTAATCTTGTTATTTCTATCAGACAATATTCGTTAGCAACATCTGCCATTAACCTCTTGCCCTACCATTTTCTTTTCTGTTTCCATCGCTAAAAATGTTGCAGAAAGGAAAAGACAATTTACACTTTTTATACTGCTACATTTACTTAAATATTTAGTACAACGAAATAAAATTCGATTTCGTCTCAAAAGAAAGGCAGAATATTTATATTTGTTAGCCTTTGGTCTTTATCACGAGTCTGGCTTGTTATAATATGGCAAGGGGTTAACTCCTCGCACTATTTATTTTACCTCGTGATTAGAGCTTCTTCGACGTTCACAATTTGTTAAAAACAAAAGAAATTTCATATCTGTTCTATGTGAGCGTGTTCTCCGATGGTTATTGCCAACAACAAAATAGAATTTGATTTCGGTCCAATGAAAACGAATATTATATGCTTTCAATTGATTCTCTTAGATATTTTTTATATTTTCTCCGTGTAGTAGCTTCTAAGCATTCTCCAATTAAAACATAACATTGATTAACCCCGTGGCCTACGATTTATTTTCTGATAACAGTGATCAGATTTTTTTCACCCTCCGCGAAACGACAAAAATAAAAATCAAATTTGTAGTATTCCACTGTGCTAACACGGGAACATATTCAGATGCGAAAATCCGATTTTGACGAAACTTATGGGAGCTTATAGTTCTTTAAAAAATATTTGACACGTGTTTTTTTATCGGCATCCATCCACTTTGAAGGGGTGAAAACAGCCCTCAAAGTTGGGGTATTTTCGAGATATCTCGGAAACTAGAGGTCGGAAAAATTTGAATTTTTTTTAAATTGTGTGTTTTCCAATGAGAAATGTAGTCGCGCAAGAAAATTGTAAAGTTTTTTGTTTAAACAATAAGTTTCATCAAAATCGGATTTTCGCATCTGAATATGTTCCCTCGTTAGATTCCTTTCATCAAGAATTTAGAGGATTCGACGTTAGCGATGTATTAACTTTTATTCGTTACTTCTTGACAAAATTAGATAGCCGAACGGATGGTCTCCGTACATCCCACTGCTAGTCACTTAGCAACGTCTGCTTTTGTACACTCGTTCTTATAATACGACTATTGTCAATTTACTACTTGTCTAAGTCAATTTCTCCCGACACGCCAATAAATTCCCTGCAGTGCCCATCCGAATTACTCCTCGCAATAAATTCTACGAGAGAGAAGCGTTTCGGACAACTCGCTGAAAAGTGTCGATTGGGGTGTAGCGTTTAGCCGCTTCGAATCAGCCTGCGCAGGTAGTTGCCTATTTGGTACCGTCTTTCCCCTATTTCCCGGTCGCGTCCAGCTACCCGGCGCGTTCTCGTACCGTTTCGATCTTGCCGATCGTTCGCAGGTTTCCACCTGGAAGACGGTAACCCGTTAGGCGCGCGAGGTCGAGGCCGCTCGAGCAGGCACGAGCGTGTAAAGAGAAACCTAGCCGAGCGCGTGCGCGCGGGAAACAATGTAGGTAACGCGGCGAAGGTTAGGGGCGCCGTAAATCAAGGGAACGAGCATCGACGCCCGTAAAGTCATCGGGCACGATCACTTCTATCGACGGGCTGGTGGGAGAAACGATTAGGCCTGGAGCGGGCACGGGCGCTCGGCCGCGCGAGAGGAACACCCGGAGGCCGAGCCTTCGTGTTCAAACATCCTCCTTTATTGCCCCTCTAAACTTGCCCAGGACGATCCCGTGCGATCGGCCGGATGTAAATCTGATCATCGCCTCTGACATGCCGGGGTCACGCCTTCGGGTGTCTTCGAGTTTCTGGGAGCTCCCAGCCGGCGTTGGGGATGGCCTACACCCCGCGCGTTCTCGTGGAACTCGTAACGGAACTTTGCCATGTTCGATTGGTTTTGAAAAATGAACTATTAGGGTGGACTACTAAGACTGTTATTCGTTTAACAAGTTTCATGTTCTTTGGGAAAATCGCAGTCCGTCATAAACAGCTTCATGGCTTCAAAACGGAACTTACTATAAGGGGTCGAACGATCTTTAACACTAGAACTACCAAACCAGTCAAAATGACTGGTTCTTCATTTTTTCATTTACAATTACTGAAGTTATAAAAACATTTTCACCAGACAGTTTCGAATGAATTTCATCATTGAAGCAGACATTGCGATAAAAATTGTACGAGATCTGAATGGATGCAATTTTGTCATTATTACAAAGCAATATACATCAGCCGGATTTATTACTCGGTAGTTCTGGTGCTAACGCGTTAAGTGCCACGCCGATTTTGCTTTATTTAGGTATTCACCGATATTTCGGTACATTTATTAATTTATTAGCAGAATGTAATTTTTTTAGTTGTATGTTGTATTTTATACTGTTAGTCGCCGGTGACTGTTGCGGCCTAGACGAAAAGTTTAACTGAACTTTATTTAAGTGAACGTTAAACTTTCCGTCCAGACCATGTCAGTCACCGGCGATTGACGCGGCGCTTAACGTGTTAACAGATTTTCTATTTTAGAATTACTGAAGTTATAAAATTATCTACGCAGAAATCGATTCGGTAGATTCTTTTAATCCAACATATACTGTAATACAAATTGCACAAAATCCAAATAAATTGATTCTTGTCATTTTGATAAGGCAATATCAATATCTAGATAATCTAAGCAATCTGTTTTCGTAAATTTTCTTTCCTGTTTTAGCTTTTTCCACATTTGCGTGAGTAGCATGCGTAGTTGAGAAAGTAAGATTTTGCAATTATTATGCGAATGAAAGAATTATGTTATAAATCGACATTTCTAAAATGAAAAGTATCCTATTAATCGAATTTTTCTAAATCGGATAGAAAAATTAGAAATGCATTAACATGCATGTTGGTATATTTATAACAATGCGTGATGAAGTTTTTCAAAACTTATTGGACCACTCTAGAATTTCAGTTTCTAGATTCTTGTTTCGTTGTGTAATTTTATGTTGATACAGTTTATTTATACACACAGTTATTCAATTACTTAAAATCCTTTATTTTAAATCTATTGAAATAAATTTTTTTAAATTATTTAAAATTATTTATAATCCTTTAAAACAGAATAACATTTTTTATTTTTCACTAACTTCACTACTTTACATTACACTGTGCAAAGGGAATGTGTTCGTACAAATTGTCAGCCATTTTTAAAATAATATATACCCCAAAAAATAAGTTCAGTTCAAAAATAAGACATCGATGCCTGCCGAATTTTGCACGATTCGTGCAAGCTTCGTTTATTTCAATCATAGAAGCGACCAATGTGGTTGTAAGCTGTATGTGGTTGAATGAATTTCTACATTCGTTGGACGGTACGTAACGGTATAAATTGCCTTTAATCACTTTTAAATAATTTCATAAAGACGGACACCGATGACCGCCACAGCATTGAATGCGTTCAACGCGTTAAACGCTGGGTCCCAACTGCGGACGCATAATTATGGAGAAGATGCTCCGGTGTACGGAAAGTTCGCGCGATATCCGGCGGCATGGCAGTCTGTTCGCGATATTAAGAGGCCTAACGGCCTGTCACCGTTCGGGGTAGACGCGGATCCGCGTAAACAGCGTCGAATTAATCGGGCACCGTCACGAGCACGATGGCGAGGGGAATGGCAGCGGCACGCGGCGCGAGACAGATACAAACGGGAACCTTGGTGCGCCAGAAATCGGCTCGTTTAATTTTATCGCCGGAAAAAGAGAGTTCCGCGGCGAGCGTCTCTCGCTAGCGTCGCCGCTCGCCGGGCACGGTAGTAAGTATGTTAATGACTCGTAGGCGACAGGCTTTAGATCTAGACGTCTCTGTGCCGGTGGCTTTAAGCGCGTCGGCTGTGCGATCTCTCCCCTTGCCAGCGGCTGCTCGCTGCCAGCGAATAGTTTAGCATCAATCCCGACGTCTTATTATAACGTTATTAAAATAACCGGCCCTCCCCAACTTGGTCCGCGATCCAGCCTCCCATCCTCCTCTGCTGGACTCGAAAACACTTGGTTTTGGAGTCCCTTTAAATTCTCGTCGCTTCCGGACACTTTGCCAGCTCTCGCCCCTGATTCACCGTCTCCGCCGGATTCGGAGCTGGTTAATTGGAAATTGTTGGGGAAACGACGGCTGAAATGGCTTCAGCGAAGCATACTCGCGGTTAGAGCAGCTACGGAAAGAGGCTTCGATGATTCGCGCGACATTGACGGATACGCAAATACGTGGTCTTATAGCTACGCCTCGGAGGAGCATTTGTATCGACTCGTTCTCTCGCTAGCGAATCTATCCTCTTGTTGAAACGTTCGTCGCATCTATGTCAACGCAGCGTGCACACCTATACCAACACTGCGCGACTAACTGGCTTTCAAACTCCGATATTACTTTACTTGGTCAAAGCAATTTGCCGATTGCTCGTCTCATCTAGGAGACAGGAAAGTTTTGATAGATCGCTCTTCAGTCTTCGTTTAATACTGCAAACCTCGATCCGCGACGAGACCTCCTGTTAGTCGATATAGTCGTTTTGCGATTAGCTTTGTTACATATTCACAGAGTCGTTATTACGGATTCTTCAAGAAGTTGCACGAGCAATCTCGGCGACACGCGAAACGCATTTACCAGGGTTTAAAAATAGTTGTAACATTGGTTTTGGTTCGTGAAACGGTTACGCGAATCGAAATAGTCTTGGTATAGTTGTAACTGAAAAAGGTTCTGGGTTAATCGAATATTACATTGGATCTGTAACAGTTGTTCCGTTGGCAAGAACCTATTTCAACTGTTGCTGTTTCAAGATTGCAGTATTTTCTCAGCAATTCGGGCGAATTGCAAACTTTTCAAAATTTCTCTTTCACTATTTGTAATAAACTAGCTGTTCTAACTTATTTGAAAGACTAAGACGCTTGATACAATTTTTAAATATTCTTACGAATATGGTATATGTACCTACTGTTGGACCTCGACAGAATTGAATGACACACTGTTTTGTATTAGAAGGTTTTTGATTTCATGACCGATTTTGTACACGGTTTACAACGACAATTTAGGGATTACTATAATACGGCGCGTAGACAGACTTCAAGGTTTTCGGATCGAAGGTTTGTTTCTGTGTAGAATTCGGATACTTAACACGTTGACTGCCGAGCAAATTGTATGTACTGCAGACAAGTTACATCTTTTTCATTCATAGAAATGATCAGTGCTGTTAAAGAGAATTATTAGTTACTGTATAAACGAGCTCTCGCCTCTTACTAGAATCTGGTTAACTTTTACGATGATAAATCGATGTTCAATGCCATGGATTTAACGACAATCACTCTTAAATGACGCAATGGCTCCGGTCACCTGTGACCACCGTGGCATTCAACGTGTTAATAAAATCATTTTGGCTTTGTTGTAACAGCGGGAAATGAGGGATTCCTGAGATCATTTGAAGCAACTTTATCCTTAGCGAAAATTCAATCTGCGGCTGCGTGTACAAGTTATTAACGAAAAATCACTGGCCAATGAGAGGAAAGCGCGCGAACTAACACGTGCTCGGTCGAGCGCGTTCGAACCATCCGCCGGCCAGGCGCGCGATCAGAAGTGAAAGAAGAAGTCAGACAGCGCGAACTTTCCGAATTTTTTTTACTACGCGACAATAATAATTTTAAGAAAAACGCTGTTCATTCTTATTTCAGAATGTCTAAAGAATAATTACTAATTTTTCAGACCCGAAATAATAAACAATTTAGCCGTGTCAACCGTTTTAATTTTCTGGTGTGTATGACATCTCACGCGTATCACGTGAAATTTTTATACGACACGTACTGTGAAGATAAGCAATAAGTAACCTCGTCGAAATACGTAAACGATATTTTAATTTAAATAATTCTGTGTCCGAACAGAATTCAACGAACGGTTCGCAAAACAAATTTAATAATAAATAATCGCGTTAAGGAACATGCAGGATGTGCGTGTTTAAGAATTGTTAAAGAGTGTGATTAACAGTACACTCACCCATTCAGTTGCAAATCCATGGTTGGAAATGTGGACAGCAGGACAGTGCGTTGACACCTTACAGTGTATGCTGAATTGATCAGCTGATTCCTATTCGATGGCGACGAACGCAAGCTATCCCAATGTTCACTTTCATTGCACTATCACAAAAAATTGATACCATAACTTATTTAATAATATTTAAGACGATGTTTCCTTCGTTTAAATTTATGGCTCTGAAAAAAGCCGATTTTAAAAAGAAGTACCTAACACAATGCCTAAAACACACGTTTCACACATTTTCTCGAATCCAGAACAAGAACATTTAGTAAGATAATATAATGCAATAACGCGCTCGCAACGTCCTTTCTATCGAAAGAAAGTGTGGAAGAATTCCGAACAGAATTCAACGAACGATTCGCAAAACTGATTTAACACTTTGACTGCCATGTCACCCATATATGGGTAACAGAATTATTTGTCCATGTTTAGAAATAAATTTGTATGCTAATATATTCGTTGCACTCAATTTAGTTCATATCCAGAGTCTACAAGAAAGTTGAAGGATAACTATGTGTCAGACATTTTCAGTTTTCAATTGTTGCTGTATTAAATAAATTACTTTGACTTTGTGGACTTTTTGAGGTTGTTCGTTAGGCAGTTAAAGTGTTTTCCTACAAGCGAGCTTGTAAAACGAACTGAAGGAGGACAGAGAAATTCATTGTCTTAAAAAACAGAAAAGGAAAATACATAGCTCTCAATAAAACCGTTTTCAGAATAAGTCGTCGGCTGTGAGGGCTTTCAAACGACCGGGCTCCAAAATCTAGACTTTGTCATATTTATGACCCGTCCTTGGGACTCGATCGCACTCGGAACGAAGCTCAGGCGAGAACAATGTATCGCGTCCGATAGTAAACATTTGAAACCCTCTAGGATAAAAACAAAATTTTCACGACATTGACGTCACGTTCCTTGTAGGAAAACACGACCCACGCGCCAGTCTTCCGCGGTTTCTTCAGATGGAAGGACGTCGCGAGCGCGTTATTGCATTATAATAATTTTTTTAACCCCTTGGGCACGGATTTATTTGAGAAAATATTTGCATGTGGAACGGAAATAATTTTTGGTTGCTTGGAGTAGTATGTAAAGGCAGTACATTTTACGTAAGAATGTATTTATTTCTAAAATATTGGTGACATATGTAGTATTAAGATGTCTTCAACTAATTAGAATTGCAAAACAAAAATAAATTAATAACAACAAAATAAAACTAAATGAAATAAATTCAAAGTTTAATTTTTGGTTTGACGTCTTAGACACGTCATCCGCTCTTAGGGGAAAAAAGTGAATGACGTGTCTCAGACGTCAAATGTACCCAAGGGGTAAATGTTCTTGTGCGGTGTGAACAACGGATTGGAGAAAATGTGTGAAACGTGTGTTTTAGGCACTGTGTTAGATATTTCTTTTTAAAATTGGCTTTTTCCAGAGCCATAAATTTAAACAAAGTAAGCATCGTCTTAAATATTGTTAAATAAGTTACGGTATCAGTGGTTAGTGATAGTGCAGTGAAAGTGAACATTGGGATAGCATGCCGTCGTTCGCTACCTGCGTTCGTCGCCATCGAATAGGAATCAGCTGATCGGTTCAGCATACACTGTAAGGAGTGAACGCACAGAGTGCGTCCTGATGTCCACATTTCCAACCATGCAGTGGATTTGCAACTGAATGGGTGAGTTTACTGTTAATAACACTATTTAACAATTCTTAAACACACATATCCTGCATGTTCTTTAACGCGATTATTTATTATTAAATTAGTTTTGCGAATCGTTCGTTGAATTCTGTTCGGACACAGAATTATTTAAATTAAAATATCGTTTACGTATTTCGACGGGGTTACTTATTGTTTATCTTCACAGTACGTATCGTATAAAAATTTCATGTGGTACACGTGAGATGTCATGCATACCAGAAAATTAAAACGGTTGACAGGGCTAAATTGTTTATTATTTCGGGTCTGAAAAATTAGTAATTATTCCTTAGACACTCTGAAACAAGAATGAACAGCGTATTTCTTAAAATTATTGTCGTCGCGTAGTAAAAAATTGATTTGAGTTCGCCGTTTTGATGACGACGTTGTAACAAGTACAGAAGAGAGTCAGAGATTAGACATTACAGTGACATGGCACATTTCCTCTTTTTATAACAAAGAATATTTTAGTATTAACATTGTCTTTGATAATGCCACAATCACAGGGCCGCCCACGTAACAATATTATCGTTCTTTTAGCACAAAACCTGCAAAATCATGTTTCAATTATGGAAGTTGAAAAATTGCCTGGTGAAAAGTGTTGAAATTTTTGAAAATAAAAAGTAAAAAATAAATTGTTGAAAAGTCGCAGAAAATTTAAATAAATCTATTCTTGTTGTTTTTAAAAGTCATTATGCACTGTCTAATTATAATGCTCGGTTGGTTTAACGTTAAAAGTGTCGAAGTATAAATGCCAATGATCGTACAATAATTTGAAACTATTTTCCCGGAGATTTTGCGATTCTTGATTGTTACAAGGTTTCGGATCGTCTTTACCCTTCGGAATCGATTCCTCCTATTCGCGAAAACATCCGCGATATTTTTGTCCGTTATCCTGCTCGAGAATCGCACGAGAGACAGAAACTAATTGCGTCGTGTAATTCGCGGTTCGATCTTCGGCAAATAAACCGCTCGCGCGCGTTGATGATCTCACGAACACGATGGAAGTGCAGTTCACGGTCGCCTAGAGGGGAAGTTATCTTTTTGCGGTTGATTGCGTGTCGTGGGCCGGGGTGTCACGCGAAAGGCCAGGAAATTTGCAATATTTTTCAATGGAAAAACCGGAGCAGACGGCGGGGCGAGATCGCCGAATGAAAGGGAAGGATTTTCTGGAGGGTTGCTACGGGCGGCCATTTACTCCTTTCAACGGCGCTTGCCTCGGAAAATCTCGATCTTCCTGCGAAATAGTCTCCCTTATTGATCGTATTCGCAAATGACACGGATCGATCCTGGAGAAATCTTCATCTGCCCTGAACCGAGGCATTCCGATGCCTCGCGTTGATATTTTCAGCAATAACGAACAGATTCGTCGTGCGCCTGTTTCCAGTCTTCTTCGAAATAGTTTCACTCCTACGCGAAACGATCCACGTGAAATTCATAACAATGGAATCTTACAGAAGCGAAACTTGCTGAGGTGACCATAGATGCATGTAAAATCTCATTAGAAACATTTTAGTACATTGCGAAGTATTTATAGTTCGCTTAATACTCGTAAATCGTTTCTGCTTTAACCCTTTGCACTCCAAGCAATTTTAATTCTTAACTCCGAGACCTTTCTTTGTCCTAGAATAATTCCATTGTACGTGGTTCAGTTTCTTTCGTGCATATCAAATTCGTTATTATTAATCGTACGTGCAACACTTCAATTTTTACTAGCTTCTTAAACACAAATATTGTAATGTAAAAATTGTTTTGAATAATATTCTGCCAATTTTTAATGGCGCCTCAGAGGAGCCAATGGAGTGCTCAGGGTTAATAAGATGAATACTTTTGATGATACAGTACTTTTTGCTAACGGTGATGCAGATTTTAAATGCCTATACATGTTTTGCAATTGCATTCTTGCATACTGAAGTTTGAAGGATAATTTATTATTTCTAGATTTTTTTATTGAGTTACTATTAAACCGCGAATTTTATGCATTTATAGCTTGTGAGGACGTGAAGTGGAAGAAGCCTTAGATAAATTCAATATTATTGGTACATCGTTTAGAAATCATATTTCATGTATGTAATTAACGTTATTGAAG
This sequence comes from Agapostemon virescens, assembly GCA_028453745.1. NCBI lineage: Eukaryota > Metazoa > Arthropoda > Insecta > Hymenoptera > Halictidae > Agapostemon > Agapostemon virescens. The sequence goes on from CM052097.1 coordinate 10,283,280, forward strand.
CTACAACATAATTAACGCTATCTTGTCATTAACACGATCAGCGCAAAAGAATTTTTTCCTCGCTTCTCATTTCACTTTTTATGTTTCAACGCAAAGATAAATGTGAATAAGCAAAAAACTTGCGTATCTTTCCGCATTTCTGTTTCAATCAAATCTATTAAGATTCCATGAATGTTTCTTAACACGTTAAACGCTATGTCAGTCCTCGGACGACGCTATGGTGGCTTGAGCACGCTCGATTGTATTATTAATTACTAAAGTAAATTGTTAAAGTTAAAGTATATGCATATTTCAGAAAAATTATAAGTTATGAAAAATTTCATTTCAGAATTATTAAACTTAACCTTTTCCACTTGAAGCTGTTTTAACTTCAACCCTAAGGCATTTTTTCTAACCTAGAATATTTTCATTCTACACGATATATTGCATCTTATGCATACGAAATTTGTTTACTATTATTCATCCTTACGAATTATTTTTAATTAAATTATTTTACGAATTTCTTTGACACAAGCATTAATGGAAAAATTGTTTTAAACTGCTGCGGCTATTTTGAATGGTGCCTCAGAGTCACCATTCAAGTGAAAAGGGTTAAAGTACATCCATCATATATTTACCACGTTAAATTTAAAAATTAATATGTTCTACATATTATTCACATAATATTAAGATATATTCACACTATTTTACCAGATTCGATTGAAACAGAAAAGCACAAATGGGGTAAGCGAGTCTTTGCTTGTGCATAGTTTTATTCTTTCCTTTTAAAGTTAAATAAAATGTGACGTGGAAACTAAACAATTTAACTTTGCATTCAACGTGTTAACATTATATGAATTGTATACAATGTATTGTTCTAGAAATTTGATACCATCAGTGTCCACGAATGACATAACATTTAACTCGTTAATGCTGACAATTTTCATTTTGTTCGAACATCCACAGTCTAGTCATTTTTGGAGCACCCTGCATAGAACTCTTAACTATTATTCCAAACAACTATTACACGACCATATTTGCATTTAATAAATCGTTAGAATTGAACTGACGTACGAATAACAATAATAATATACAACGTAACTATTCTAGGTAAAAGAAATGCCTCTATTCTGGAATTAAAATTGCTCAGAGTGCAAAGGGTTAACGGAGTCATTATTATCCGAACGCCAAGCTCTGTTGTCGGAAAAATCGAGAGCCGAATACGAGAATAACGTTCTCGATCGTCCGAGCGATTTTGTAATTGTGTTCGGATAAACGAGGTTCTTGGCGGTACTTTTTAATATTTTCCTGGTAGACAGGGTCCCCTTGTGCCTGTCCGTTATCAGTATGCCCGTTACGTGACCAGTGTACCCGTAAACGTTTCCGCGGGGCCGAAAGTGCCGCGTTTTGGGGGTGGTTTCGTGCACGAGCCGCCCTTTAGTCCTCGCAAATCGTTTATCCCGTCGGTACCAGGGCCCGCTACACGTTGGATATTGTATTACAGGGTTGAATATTTAACAAGGCCGACGACACTTGCCACGAGGGGCAAAAGAACTTCCCAAGGCCTCTTTCCTTCCCGAATATATACCCACCGCCCCTAATTCTTTTCGCCTCGATTTTCCCGATAGCCTAGGGGTGAGCCACTCTTTCTCTCTCTTTCTCTTTCGTCCTCTCTGGTCTCCACAGGGTCCTCTCTATTTTCTTATGGCAAGAACGCCCGCGATACTTGTCTTATCTCTTGCTACATGTCGCCAACTTTACACCGGTACTCGATGTTTCCCACGGAAGGTTGGTAAAGCCGGTGAATTATTAACCGCGACGCTCCTCCGGACGCACCGTCGCCGCAGCCGCGTTTTGTACCTTTTAACAACGTCCTTCCTACCTAACTATATCGCGTGTATCGTACTCGCCTATTAACAGCATCGCGACGACGTGACATTATGCGTTACGTCGCAATGCGACAGCTATAAGAACGCGAAAAGCGACACACATCCTGTTAATATCTGACGTCCGGCGAACATTGTATGAAAATCGCACCGTAAGTCGGAGACCTACTTTTTCAATAAATGAAAATCGTCGCATCGAGCTCTGTATTATTAATTGCCACCAGCGGTTCCGTTTCTCGCGGAGCCGCTTCGGAAATCGAAGATGCTCGTCATGGTCATTCGAGAAATCGATACGCAAAATGAAAAACTCGACGTTAGCCGAAATCTATTCCAGAGATTCGAGGTACCGCCTCGAAATTAGCGATATGATGGCAATCGTGCTGCAACTCGTATAATTTAACAATTTATACTTGAATTTTAATTTTTGTTTTGAATTTACACCCTCGGTCGACGATCGCCCCTGTAACATATGAATTACGCTTTCAGTTTCTCTTAATTTATGAGTTTCTATGTATCCTCATATTTTCGTACAGTTTTTTCATCTAAAACAGTAATGCCACTCTACTATTCTCAATAGACTGGATTTAACGCATTTATAACAAAAACGAGGGGATGAAAATTAAAATAGTAATAGGACGAAAAATGTTTAAAAACGTTTAACTGCCATTTTCGATTTTTATTCGGCTCCTATGTCGTTCAGCCATTTTTACATTGTCTAAAATTCGTCTGGCATGCTGTACTTCTTTCTGTGGACTATGACGATACGGCAAACAGCACCGGAACAGAGACAACAGTGTTCAACCGTTTCTTTGGTGCCGATCATCTGGAGCGCTGTTGAGTTGACAATTTTAACTTTGTCAGAACCAAAATTTCCCAAAGAAAAATCGAACCCTCCAACCTGATCTTTTGGCAGCACGATGATGCTAAGGAACCGGCAACTTTACATTTCCAAATTTACTCCATCATCTTCAGCACAAAGGCGATCCTCCGTGTTTTCCTGCGCGGCGCGTTCGTCACGAGCTTCACTTATTTCGCCGTTTAAAAATAATTCGAGAAGGCCGCCGGGGGCCTACGTGGAAAAAAAGCAAACGTGTCAGCACCGAAAATATAATGCGAATCGCGGCGGTGGTGAGTCGTTGTAGGAATCGAAATCCAGGGAACGGTTCGGTTTGCGTGCCCCTCGAAAACGAACGCGAGACGACGACGACGATTTGTCGTTGTTCGCTGCTGCTCTCCCGCCACGTCGTTTCCCAGGTCCGGAATAATATTTCTCTTCCGTGTAATTTTCCGCAGTAGTAAAGTAAACCTTGCAAGTAATTTCGGTCCATCCTTCTTGCCTTTTTCGCCGGCGGGGAAAAGAAAGGGAGGAAGGGACGAGAGGAGAAAAGAGCTCGAAGGCGACCGTGTCGCGTTCTGCTCGCAGCCCCGGCATATCTACACCCCCGGCGTCCCCGGCACCGCGTCCCCGAGCCCTTGCAACGCCATAAATCACCTCGACAAATTTAATTATCCTGCTGTCTGCGATAAAGCCCGGCGCGCATCCTCCTTGTTGTCTAACTTCACCTATCTCGCAAGCCCTTTAAGCCTTCGGCTCCTTCCTCCGGCCTGGTTCCGCCTCGTTCTTTGTGGAAAATCCACGGGGAACGGCTGGAGATCTTGCGCGTTCCGCTCGCAACATGTTTTTCCTAAATTGAAAGTCGACTTCCGTTTCTTTTTTCCATTTACGCGGAGCGGAAACGCTCCAGCTCGGTCGCATCCGCATCGCCTCGAGAACGCGCCACCGGTATTTTTAAAAAGATCAACGATCCAGAAAACATCCGCCAAAAGTATGTGCAAAGACCACCGTGTTTGCGTTCAATTTGCGGTCGAATTGACCGTAATTATATACAGTGGCTGACAGAAGTAATCGGACACTCTTCAAATCTAAATAACTTTTTCAAACTTGAGCCAAACGACTTGACTTTTCTGGAGCAAATAGAAGCATTGATTTACTAAATGATATGCAAAAATAATTTTGAAATAATTCCAATTGGTAGAAATTACGTCGGAAAGTAGAAAAGACATTTTTTAAAACATTTTTATTTCAACTCGTAATGAAAATTTAAAATATTCGTTTTTCAGGACTGTGTTAGTTATACACATGCTGAAAATTTCACCGAAATCGATTGACGCGGGAAAAAATGACACGCGTAGAAAGGTGTAAGAATTTGTGGAGTTTAAGCAGAAACTGACCAAGAATCGTGAAAAATTGCGATTTTCACCATTTTCAATGGCATGTAGCTCGTGTGTATGTCGATCGATTTCAGTGAATTTTTCTGCATGTGTATAACTATCATAGATCTACCAGATGCGTCTTTAAAATTTTTAGTACGTGGCTCAAATAAAAAATATTTAAAAGGTTCTTTTTTTATTGGTCACGTAATTCATACCAATTCCAATATTTACAAAATTCATTTTGCATATTCATTTATTAAATCAATGCAACTAATTGCTCAAGAAAAGTCAAGACGTTTGGTGCAATATTAGAAAAGTTATTTAAGTTTGAAGAGTGTCCGAATACTTTTGTGTGCCACTGTAGGTCATCGCAGAACAGGTATTATATAACACGTAGACTGTCAAACAGCGAATCCCAAAAACTCGAATTTTACCTCTTAGGCAGGGGGTGAATTTTGCGCCAGAGCACTTTGGAATAAAGTTTTTGATAAGTAAATTATAATTTTTCTTAACACGTTGCACGCGGAGCTAATTTAATTTTTTTGTGCTTTTCTGTTTCTATCGAATCTATCAAAGTAGTAGGAATGCATAAATAAAATTATTCTTAATTTTTATATTTTTAATACCGTAAAGGTATGGCATCCGTGTATAGTTGTTTTACGAATTACATCGCGTCATCATTGATATAAAATTAATGCAAAGGCTGGCAATGAAGATGTTAATCGAGAAGCTGGTACTTTCTATTTCCTTCGCCCTATTTACATCGAATTAGTTAATCTCCCTCTGCAGAAAGTGTAGTACACATAATTGCGAGACCTTCCAACGTGTATCGTTGACTAAATCCTCTACTATATTTCGCTATACCGGCACGAACGCCCTACAGATTAGCCCCGGTCATTATTATTATAGTATTATTGTTTATAAGTTTCCTTCGGTTAATGAAACGTTCACTGCGAAACGTGATTTCCGGTTTCATCCCCCAGATTACACGGGATCCACCGTTTATTCGGATACCGCCGAGATTATAACAACTTGTTGTACCTTCGATTAATCGAAATTCACGTTTATCCCTTTCTTGTAGTATCCGCCCCGCCTCCGTTTCTTACCCCAGGCTTATCTAGATCGTAGAAACCCGAGTAGAATTTACCACGATTCACCCTCTTGGCCAACCCCCTCTAAAAAAAAATTAACCAAACCGAATCGGGGATTGGATTTCTCGTAAAATCGATCCTTTTTCACTCGCTGCTATTGCTCGCGACAGAATAAAAGCATCTTCCAGTCGTTCCCATCGAAATCGTGATTCTGAAAATTTCCGATACGATTAACATTTTAACTGCCGAACTGTCAGCGTCAAAAATTTCACAAAAGCAAAGTAATTTATTTAATACAGTAACAATGTCGAAATTCAAAATGTATGACGAATGGTTACTTTCAACCATCTTGTAATCTCCAGACATCAACTAAATTGAGTGCAACGAATATATTAATCTAAAAATATACTTTTAAAAATGGACAAATAATTCTGTCACCCACATGTGGGTGGCATGGCAGTCAAAGTGTTAAAGTTGCCTTGCGTTGCATTTCACATTCCTTTGCTGAGTTATCTTCGAGTCTCGCGCATTCTTCGGACGCTTGTTTTATCGATATTCCATAGATTTATTATTACTAAAATTAAATTCATTCGTGCGTGCTTGCATATTAAAATTCGATGCGAAAGCTCTCGTGTCCCATTCGCAAAAATCCACCAACAAATAAATAAACGTGTCATTGCTGTAAGAGCTGGCAAAAAGAATCCGCGAGCGCGAAGAGTTAAAAATTTTGCAGTGTCCTTTTGAAGGAACAACGATAACAGAAAATTGGATCGAAGCAGCGGTCACTGTGCGCGCGAGGTGAATTAAAAGGAGAGACTTCTAGATTTGAATTTTCCGTTTCCGGGCACGTTATGTGCCGAGAATTCTGGGGCCGAACCGAAGTTCCCCAGTGCTCAGGTAATAGAACGACGAGGACGTGGCAACGTGTCCAGCAGCATCGCAGATAAGACACGCGCGATTCGTCCTGGCGTACCTACCCACACGGAAGTCCGCGCGTGTCCTTTAATCGCGTGTCCACCGGCAACGTGGAAACGAGACGTATACACACATGACGCGTGGCGGGACGTTCTCCCGCTGCAACGGCGCCGATAACGGAATGCACTATTTGCACGAACCTAATCCGCGGACCCGGGCGAAATTTATCTGGCGGCGGGGCCAGATAAGAACCCGCCGTCCGTGGTTTATCCCGGCCCAGTTAATAGTGATCTCGGTAAGCTCTCCAACGAAAGGTAGGTTAAGCGTCTCGCGCTCGTGCATACGGATAAACGTGAATTTCGATTAATCGGTCCTCGGCGAACAACACACGTGTAATCCCGTTCGGCGCGGGGCCCCCGAGTCGAGTGCCGGATGGAATTCCAACCGCGTCTTGAGAGCCTCTCGTTCCCTCTCGAAGGGTGGTTTTCCGATACCCTCTCGCAGGTTAGTTGAGATCACCTTTTGACTCCTAGTATAACGTTTTCACGCGATTTTAACCCTTTTACCGAGTAACATCGTGGGTGACATTATAGGGTGACATTATAAATGCTAGTATACCAGGACTGCAAATATAAAACCGGAAGTTGCTCATACGTGTCGCTAGCTTTCTATCTAGTTATCGTCAAACCGCGTCATCGACGCTATTTCGTTATTTTGATATTTGATAAAGATTTTAAACTCGCAAGCGTACGAGTTTTATACAACGGCATGGTTTTTTATCCTTAGCACTCCAAGCAATTTTAATTCCAAAATTGAAACATTTTTTTAACGTAAAATAATTCCGTTATACATGGTTCATTTCCTTTCGTGAATATAAAGTTTATTACTATTACTCGTACGTGAAACATCTCAATTTTTACCGACTATTTAACCCTTAGCACTCCAATGGTGCTTCTAAGGCGACGTTAAAAGGTGCCATACTATTATTCAAAGCAATTTTTACACCGTTGTGTTTGTTTTCAAAAAACCAGTGAAAGTTGAATCGTTGCACGAACGAATATTACTAATAAATTTGATGTACACGATAGGAAACGAACCATGTACTTTGGAATTATTCTAGCTCAAAGAATGTTTCGGTTTAGGAATTAAAATTGCTTGGAGTGCAAATGGAAACAACAAAGTGACGAGTTAACTCGTCCTTTCATGCCCAAACGTTGTTGACCGATGACGAGTTAAGTCGTCATTGCACTTGCATTATCTATTTCAATTTATGAAACCCAGGGTGATATGGAATATTTATTGCAAAAGCTTTGCGCATCGTGTTTAGTCGTGTCCGTTTTATAATAAAGAAAATACTTTTCTTGGTATTTAGGTTATAATCACAATTTTAGTAATTAAAAAATTTCAACTACAACGGAACGTAACAGTGAAGAAAGTTTCAATGAATTATGCCGGTGACATGGCATAATTTCTGTGTAAAATTGTCATTCTTTCAGAACGATTACCGTTAAATTAATACCATTGAATATTAATTTATTGCTGTTAAAATTATCCAGATTATAGTATGAAGCGAGAACTTCACCATTAACTAACAATTCTATTTAATAACGCTGATCATTTTTATAAATAAAATAAATGAAACGCATGCAAAAATCACTCGGCATTCAACGTGTTGATAGATTTGATTGAAACAGAAATACGGAAAGATGCGCAAATCTTTCGCTTACGGACAGTTACGGCGCATCTTTGCGTTTAACCTTAAACCTAAAAAGTGAAATGGAAAGCGAGATAAAAATGCGTATACTTCTACGTAAAGGTGAAGTTAAACTCCGAGTTAGCAAAGAGCGACGGTATCGAAAGGTGAACGAAGTATGGAGGGAACTCTTTCACGCAGTTTTCCCTCCCCCGAAGGTTTCGGTCCCTCCTCATTGAAATCGTAACCGCCTCCGCGGCGAGATTGGCATAAGGCAACTTGACCGGAGCCGCTCCCTCATTGTGGAGCGGTCCCGGCTGCATTATAATACAATTTTCAGTATAGTTGGACTCGTGGTCGGCGAGGTATACGCTGCATGGCAAAAAGAAAAGACAGGGAAAAGGAGAGGGAG
>CM052097.1:10291569-10320643 GCA_028453745.1 Agapostemon virescens
GGGGGGGGGGAAGAGAGAGAGAGAGAGAGAGAGAGAGAGAGAGAGAGAGAGAGAGAGAGAAAGAGAGACGAGTTGCACAGTGGCGGAGGTCGCGAGCGAGTCTACACACATATACGCAAGCATGCGTACATAAACGGGTAGCAGGCGGGCAAGCACGCGTACCTGTGTGTGCAACGGGGGTATAAAGTGAACCGGTGGCAGCGATCACAATGCGCCGCATCAAACAAAGCTGCTGCGCGCACGGGGCCTCCATAGAAGTGTGGGTGGGTGCGCGAGGTGTAGTATTACTCATTCAAATGATCCTCTCCAGAAGCTCGCGCTCACTCTCTTTCTCCGTTTTTCCCTCTTGCACCGAAGCCCGATCCCCCGCGACACCCACCCTTCCTCCGACCTCTCCTCGCCACGGTGCTTTTAATCCACGGCCAGGCATTCATATCTTCTGTGCTCCGTTTAAATAAAGAGTCCTGGCTCCAGGCCTGTTGCATGTGCAAACGCGCGCACCGAACGACCGAAACCCGTGTGTATTGCACGCACGCACGCACGCACGCGGAGAGAGACGCGCAGGTACGAGAAGGGTAGCTAACAACCCCTTTTGCCTAGATTTCATTTCGGAGCTCGAGAGCTTCCTCCGGCGTCCATTGTGCCGATCGTTCCATCCCTCCTCCTTCTCTCTCTCTCTCTTTTTCTCGTCTATCGCTCCCTCGTTCCCGAAACACCCCTTTATTCGAGTCACATATCGAGGACGCGCCATGGGACTGATTTTCGAGGCACTGTTTTGTCGAGGAGACAGGGCTGCCTTTCAGAGAACGATCGCGCGGGCGTATTGTAAAACGCAAGCTTCCTTTATGACGAGAACGAGATGCGGGGTGAACGAATTTTCTTTTATTTCTGTCGTGCTCTTGGTCATTAACCCTCGCACGCTTCTCAAAAATAGTTGCGCGAAACATCCTGGCATAATAATTCACTCGTTTTCGTTCTACACTTTAAACCAACAAATTATGCTTCTTTCGTAACGCGACAAGTTCGAGAAATACATCTCGCCACTCAGAGTCGTGAGCTTCTCGAAAACTGTGGCGTTAAAGGTCCTGCTGTAATAATTCATTTTCGTTGTGTGCTTTAAACCAACAAATTACGCTTCTTTCGTAAAGTGACATTCTCGTGTGAAGCATCTCGCCACGCGGACAGATTGCGATCAATCTTTACAGTAGGTATGCTAGAATAGGGAACGAGTGAGTTTTGACTTTTGGGATCGTACGAGGATTCACCTTTAGCAATCCAATGGTTTCTCTGAAGCGACACTGAAAGTTGTCAGACTATTATTTGAAATAATTTGTACATTATAAAGATTTGTAATTAAGAAGTTAGTAAAAATTGAAACGTTTTGATACGCTCGAAAGGAAATGAACCACGTGCAATAAAATTATTCTAGGACAGAAAAATGTTTCGAGTTAGGAATTAAAATTGTTCGGAGTGCAATGGCTCCTCTGAGACGACAATAAAAATTTAACTACTCCACCGATGACCTCAAAAATTCCATAAAATCAAATTAACTTATTTAATGAAGCAGTGGTTGAAAACTTTAAATGTACGGCATATAGTTATCTATCAACCCTCTTGTATTCTTCACATATCAACTAAATTGACTGCAACGAATATATTAACGTACAAATTTATTTTTAAACATGGACTAATAATTCTGTCACTCATATATGGATCACGTCACAGTCAGTGTTAATTGTGACTTACTATAATGACTAAATTAAGAAACAAATTTGTAAGTGACTCCTGATTTTTTCTAACGAGCACAGAAAATATTATAGTCTAGTAATTAACTCTTAGCGACCGAGAACTTCTTTTTTAACACTCGCTTATTCTAAAATAATAAAAAATTGTCTAAATATTTTTTGTAATAATGAAAATTTCTTTCATGTCACGTACCGGGCCTTTCGTCTCCTATGGCATGAGTGCAATATCCTCATAGCGGGGCCTTTAGGGTCGTTAAAGATTAAATACACAATTGGTTATTTATAAAAATGACAAGATTTAATTCATTTCGATTTTGTACGATTTTCATAATGTCGATGGTTATAGAATAAAAAATCTCGGTGACGACGTTGACTTAACCCCTTGCCATATTATAACGAGTCAGACTCGTGACGAAGATTTTAAACAAATTCTAACAAATATAAATATTGTGCCTCTCTTTTTCGACGAAATTAAATTTTATTCTCTTCTAACCAATGTTTAAGCATTGAAGTACACGTAGCAACGTAACAGATATAAATTGTCTGTCGTCTTCTGTAACATTCTTAACGATGAATATGTTGTAGTAACTTTTGTCACAAAGAAAATGGTAGGGCAAGGGGTTAAAGATCAAATACACCATTGACTATTTATAAAAATGACAAGATTTAATTAATTTCGACTTTACACGATTTTCATAACGCCGATGATTGTAAAATAATATTCTCGGTGACTTAACGCAGACTCGGTGCAGTAGGTTTCAAATTAAACAATCGACAATGCCTAGGAAGAGGCGAAACGAGAATTGGTCGATTCGGGGAGCATCCGAGAAAATCGTTCCTTAGGTAGCAACGATTCTCTGTTTCTTGGACGTCGACTTAAAGATCAAATACGCCATTGGCTATTTATAAAAATGACAAAATTTAATTCATTTCGACTTTAAGCGATTTTTATAACGTCGATGATTGTAGAATAAAAAATCTCGGAGATTTAACGCAGACACGGTGCAGTAGGTTTCAAGTTAAACAATTGATTCGTAGAGAATCGTAGCACGATTCTCTGTTTCTTGGACGTCGACTTATAGATTAAATACGTAATTGGCTATTTATAAAAATGACAAAATTTAATTCATTTCCACTTTAAGCGATTTTTATAACGTCGATGATTGTAGAATAAAAAATCTCGGTGATTTAACGCAGACACGGTGCAGTAGGTTTCACGTTAAACAATCGACGATGTCTTGAAAGAGGCGAAACGAGAATTGGTCGATTCGGGGAGCATCCGAGAAATTCATTCCTTAGGTAGCACGATTCTCTGTTTCTTGGACGTCGACTTTTGTGCCACCCTGTAGGGTTCCATTGACGGCACCGACTCCGTTTTGCCGCGTTGATCGCTGGTCACAACACACCCTGCAGGGGCGAAAGATACTCCGTTTCGGCGGATCCTCTCGCATCTTAGCCCCGGCACTACCGCGAAAAGCGAGTCTAAACGGATTTCCCGGCACCGTTCTAATGCCATTGTGCGAGATCGTTGCCTCCTTTGGCAGCGTCCGGCGGTAAAGTGTTTCCCGATTCTCCAACGCCCCGCCGTCTCTCGTCCCCTTTTCAACGGATTGTCAACAGTTGCCCGGGGGTCGAACGGGGTCCTCCGGGGTTTTGTCGTCGACGTAGCCCGCTAACATCTTTCCTCGACCATTGTCGGTCAGGAAATTCTCGGAAGGACTCCTCGGAAAATAGACGGGCCGAGAATGGGACCCGGTACACCCCCGCTGCGCGTCCCATTGTTCAAATCCGCACTCGCCGCGGGGTCTTTCGCTTTCCGGCACGGCTAAGCCGCGACACGCCGCTTCCCACTGGCCCAGCGATCTCGAATCTCGGAAAGGATTTGGCCCACGAGGCCTCGGGGACCGTTTCCGGCGACCACTTTTCCATAGGACCCGGCAATTCGAACCGGGTCCGTGGGCCGTTCTTGACTTCGGATACGGACTCGTTTCTGCATGAAAAAGGGACGGCTTATTAAGTCCTCGGCCTGCAGCCCACGGTCTTCTCTTCGCTCGAACGGAAGAGGTTTCTATCGAAACAATGGAGTGTGCTCGGAACTTCACGGATTTTCATCGACTCATGATTTTTTGGAAGTCGAGCGGAGATCGCAGTCGAATTTCAATCAACGATTGTACTAGATTTAACCCTTTGCACTCGAAGCTGTTTTAAGTCCAACCCCAAAACATTTTATGTAACCTAGAATATTCTCATTCTACGCGATTTATTTTATCTTATGCATACGTAATTTGTTTATTACTACTCGTCCTTGCAACGATTAAATTTTTACAAATTTCTTTGACACAAGCATAGCGACGTAAAGATTGTTTTAAACAGTGCTGCAGCTATTTTCAATGGTGCCTGAGAGTCACCGTTCGAATGCGCAGGATTAATTTAGGAGTTACAATCGATTGACACTAGATGCATCGAATCGATTATTGAGATTATAAAGTTTATTCTTTCTGTGTCACGCTTTAGAATTCTGTATAAAGGTTTTTCATCGAGTCGCGATTTTTTGGAATTCGAGTATCGATGGCAGTCGATTTTCAAGCAACGATTGGACCAAATTTAATTTAGAAATTACAGTCGATTAACTCTTGTCATATACCATTTTTTCGCAATTAACGCCTTCCCGTGCTAAACAGACAAGACTGATGCTCGAAAACAGTCGCAATACGAGCCGAAATGTAAATACCTGTGATACCTGCGATATAGTCAGTTTTACGCGTTACTGCTGTTGAGGAAGTAAACTTTAATCCTTTTACTTTTATAGATATTATGAATTTATTATAAATTGTAATAGATAATAGTTTCTATCTGTTCGCGAGCCTGGCTCGTGATATTCATGTTTGTCTCGACTATCTGTTCATGAGTCTGATTCGTGATATTCATGTTTCGGCCTAAATCTTCATCACGAGTCTGACTCATTAAAGTACGGGAAGGGGTTAAAGTTATCGTAACATCCTCATTGCTAAAAATGTTACAGAGAAGACAAGACAATTTATATCTTTTATTCGGCTCACATTTACTTCAATGCTTAAATATTAATTACAAAAGAAGAATACTCGATTTCGTCTAAAAAGGAAGGCATAAACATTTATATTTGTTGGATTTCGTTTGAAATCTTCAATGCCAGTCTGACTCGTTATAATATGCCAAAGTAATATACTAGATGCATCGAATTAATTATCAAGATTACAAGGCTGATTCTTTCTGTATTATCTTCAGAATCCTCGATTAAGATTTTTCAATGACTTACAATTTTTTGGAAGTCGAGCAAAGATGGCAGTCGAATTTCCACCAACAACTGCACCAGATTCGATTTAGGAGTTACAGTCGATTAATGCTAGATGCATCGAATCAATTATCGAAATTACAAGACTGATTCTTTTTGTAACTTTTAGAATCCTCGATTAAGGTTTAATTCGACTATACCGAACAGTAAACGAAACAAACCATACAATGAACGAAAAAAGAAATTTCTAACGACGTTAAGAGGTGGCTATAATTAATTACATAAAATTTGTAATCAATAACATTTACAGTTTATACAAAACCAACAACCTGTACTCGACAATGAACGCGTTAATTATGATCCTTGAAAGAATAAGTTGAAACTTTCCAGCCTCCGTTTCCCTCAAAATCGCTCGTTTATCAAACGAATCAGAAAGTTGACTGCCATGCGAATGTTATTATACATTTTATTGATATTTTATTGATTATACTATTTTATTTCATATAAATGATCAATTTTATCGATACTTATTATAAATTACTTGACAATGAAATTTACACTGTACACTAAAATTCTATTCATTTCAGAACGAATAAATTGATTTTCAATACCAACAATATTAAGAAAATCATTTTTAGCAAATCTGTAGAGCCGGTCACCGGTGACCACCATGGCAGGCAACGTGTTAACATATTGTTGACCCGTTACGAGTTAATTTGCCCAAACATTGTAATAAAGTGTAGTAGAGTAAACTCGCATTATCAACGCTGGGTCAGTACGTTCTCGCAAAACATAGAGTGTAATTGTTGAATTCTTACTTATGAACTGCTCTTTGTTCAATACATTTAGAATTTACTGCAACAACCAGTCACAAAATAAACTAACATACAAAACATTTCTACTGACAGTAGTTTGGCAATGGATAACTGTAGATTCCAATGAATGCAGCATAGTACGTGACGCTTTCTCCCATATTTCTAAAATGGCTTCTTACAATGATCCATATTCAGGCTTGCCAAACAGCTAAGGGACCACACGTTTTAGAAAAAATAATCACTAGCAAAAGCAACAAATCCAACTACCAGATATATGCTTTCCACAAGAAAAACGCAGCGAAACAAAATAGATTTGTGAAACCTGTTGCGTGCCATTACACGTAGACGTTTACCATACCAAAAATAAATCTGAAAAACGGTTTATTGACATTTATTCATCTCGTTTCGCTTCCGCATTCAATTACAAGACAATAGCTGGTGTCACGAGACAAATTCCGAGAAAATTTGCCGGTCAACAATGTGTTAACAATTCGATCGCATCGGTTCGACTAGGAAAGGGAGAAATCGGCGTGCGAAAAACGTTTTCGGTGCGTGCAATCGAGCACACACGCGTGATAGCGATGCGGTTCGTGGGTTTCGTAGCCGTGCGGATTATCGGGGCAGCAGGGGCCTGAGGGGTAGGGGCGAGGTCGCAAACGCGGGCCACGATTATGTACAGGGTGGTCCATTGTCAAGCGGAAATTACGGAAACGCAAATTGGCCGGTGTGACTGTGACGGGCGCAGACGTGGGCCACGTGCTGCCGTCGTTGTCGCCGCTGCCGCTGCGGTTCTGTAATCAGTAATGCCAGTGCTCGGGGTTCGAGGGTCGCGGGGGTGTGTTCCGAAAGGGGGATGGCGAGATCGGGGCGGATTTCTAAGCCGTAAGCCCCGCTATTGAAACGATCAGGCCTGAAGACTGTTCCTACGGGCGCGCACCGCATTTCGGCAATTACGCGTTAACGATGCGCGCCCTCCCCCGATATGAAATTGCCTTTCTCCCCCGTGATACATCACCGCCATTTTGAATCCCGTCTACCGTTCGCCCGGGTGCCGCCCGACTCCATTACGCCTGTCCGTATTAATAAAAACAAGTTCAAAACGAACTAGCCACGGTTGTATTGGTTCCTCGTTCGATTCAAACTGCGAACGTGTCTCTTGGACTCGCGAGGAAAGTTCAAAACCGCAGATACCGAACGCTTTATCGATGAAATTCCATCTTCATTGTTTCCAATTCAGATTTCCATCGGTCGAATAATGTTTACTTCGTTGTTGTTTACTGCAACATGCAGTTTCAACGAGCAGTAGATTACGCGCATCTACTTATCGGTTTCCGTATCACGGGTGCATTGGGCTCCGGTTTGTTAACGACTTAAGGCGATTCGAGGAATCTTGTTTTGGCAGAAAATTATCTGTTCCTCGGCGAGCCATCCGCGGAAATTTTGCGTATCGTAAAAATCTGAGCGAAATCGAACGAAATTCGTAGATCGGAGGCCGACGGGTCTCTGTCAGGGTCAAAGGGGTTGTCCGTCGTGTATAAATATTTTCCAGCGGAACCCCCATAAAACGGTCGGCGGTGTCGGTCGGAGATCTGGAGAATAATGTCCAGGGAACGCCTCCGAAAAATTTTGTACGCCTCCATTGTCGCGTCTCGGCATCGATTTCGGAAAAAACGCGCGCGCGTTACCGGTGTTTGCGAAAGTCACCGACAGATAACTGGGGCGGCGCGTGGAACAACGTCGCGATCGTCTCTCTCACAGGGTGGCCCTATTGTCGTTGCCCTTCGTTCTCCCCGGGTATTTTTTTTTCTTTTTCGACGCCGGGGGGCAGAACGTACCCAGCCAGCCCGTTCGACGGGTCCCAACAACCCCCGGGGCTAGCCACCCCTGGTGTTTGCGGAGCCACCCGTAACGTGTATCGTCGATCGCATTAGCCGGCGCGACTATGAATTTGAGAATGGCCCATAATTGTTATTGCGTCATTGTGGCGGTGTCGCAACGCTTCGAGGCTGTTAGCGCCGCAAACAAGAATCGAGCACCGCGGAGAATCGCAATCTCGAGTCTGTCTTCTATGAATTTATGCAGGATGACCCGTCCGTGCACGGACGCTTCATGTCTACCGAAATTAGTATTCGTAAATCGTTATTTCGTTTTAGCTATTTCTATGTGCATTTTCTTAGGTTTGTAATTTGAGAATTCTATTAATATTTGAGGAGCGCGACTCCCATTCGAAATCTGATATGGGATTATCGTTGAATCTATGACGCGCGGTGAAGTTATCGTTTCTAAAAATAATTTCAGAAGAAGTGTAAATTTTAAAAAGTACATTTAATTGTATAATTTTTATTAGAGAGCGCAGATTAACCACTTCAGTGCTCGGTAGGTGTACGATAATTGTCCAAACAAACTTATCGCGTCTTAAAATAGAAATTGCTGATTTCTCGTGAGACGTCATTCGAACAACTGTTAAATAAATTAATGGTGGATGTATTATGGAATTAATTACATCTCTTCAGCGAAGCATTCGTGAATTTACAAAGCAGCTATCGGATAAATTTCAGCATGAATAGGCCATTGTAAATGTTGATTTTTCGTTTAATTGACTGCACATGCAAAGAATAAAGATCCTTCGTTCAAAATAGATCAATAAATTTTTCGAAACTTGAATAATCCTAATTTTGTTATTACAAAGCAGTCTGTGTTAGTCTAATTTAGTGTTCTAATGTTAAGGGATAATCTTTATGGAAGACGTCTGCATCGTTACGAGATATTTGCGGATTGTTCTGACCTATCGAATAGCTTTCCAATTAATCTTGTATACCCGCTGCACTTGGACGAAAGCGAACTATCGGTCGATCATCGTAAAGATTTTCGCGAACTTTACCGTGGCCGATAAGCGGCGAAGGTTGCAGCTATCGAAAGCCTGGCAATCGTGAAAATATCTAATCGAGTCGATAATCAGGGAAGCTGACGTCGTGTAATCGCGAAACGAAGGTCAGGATGCCGCGATCAAATTAGATCGCCAAATACGTCGATGAGCACATCGAACGGTTTTATCCACGTCGAAAACAAAATGTTGTTGATCCGGGTTTCTTCGGTGCAACACGATCAACGTAACAGCTGTTCGATCGGTGGACGATTCGATTAATTCCATAGATAATCGACCGATTCCCGCGACGATCTTCAACGAATATCGTTCCCCTTCCGTAAGCGTTTCAGCCATCAATTTCAGCGGTTACAAAATGAAAAGCTCGAAACACATTAATTCTAGCAAGCACTACACGTCTCCGATGTCCGTAACAGCGAGTTGGCCGAAAGTTATTTCGAACAACTAAACAAAATGAATGAATGAATGAATGAATTATTCGCATATACAAAATTATTTGTGATTCGCGAACAACGATTGAATTCAGCAAGACAACAGGCTATCTCGATACTCGATCTCTAGCTAGATTAACTGCTCTCTAACTGTGTCACACGACCTCTGGTGAAGCTATGCGACGCTTGCGAAACGTTAACATAATTCTTCCAAAAGGACACCGGCTGACACCCGAAAGCCTCAACAATGAGCAGCGTACGACGTGCCGGGCCTTGAAAGCCTGAAATTTGCGGTTAGATCAAATTCGTTCGTCGCGTCGTATTCGAGTAACAATTTCTTTTGAACACACTCGAAACGTTCGGTGAAAATTTTAGATATTTTTCTGTTATATTTGTGAAGTACGGTGACGAAGTTTTCGACTGGACGGTCAATTACCGGTTCTTGTTATTTAATCGTGGGAGATATCGTGAACGGGAAAGTTGTCAGGACTTGGACAGAGTCGCTCGGATCGCAGTTTGGCAGCGTCCGTGTCCCGGTGATTTAGCGAATTGTAACAGTATCAAGCTGACCGTGTATAAATCACCCGCATGACCGAAGAATCACCGCTCGCATAACTCACGGGACAAGCTTGCACGCGTTATTCTCTCTCTCTCTATCTATCTATCTCTCTGGCTCGTCTTCTTTCCACGTTTCGGGTTCCGTTCCCCCGCCTGTTCGATCGAGAACACTTCGGTCCCGTTGCTATCAGGTGATACCTAAATATAGCTGGAACAACATATCGTCTTACAGGGCAATTTACTTGCTAACCAATAATTCTTGAATTATATTCGAAAGCGGGGGATGGCAGAGGGATGGAGCAAACGAACGTGGTCTTTTACATTCGCAGAAAATTTCGGGGCTCGATTTACGAGGGCGCGGAGCAACGCGAGGGGGTTGCTAAACAGGGTGGAAGAGGATGGAGGTACGAGAGCGAGAGAGAGAGAGAGAGGATCTAACCGAGTGGCGGAGCGGAGAAGCTGATTCAATCATGATAATTCCTCGAATGAAATTTACCGTCGACCATCACGCACGTAGCCAGTAACGTAGCACGAGACCGGCTTCCGAGGGTGCTTGGTAACCGGGGGATGCGTCTCTCTCTCTCTCTCTCTCTCTCTCTCTCTCTCTCTCTCTGTTTCTCTCTCTCTCGCTTCCTCTCTCTCTCGCTCTCTCTCTCGCCACCCCCCTTGGCTGCCAATCTAATAATACCAATTGACTCGAGCGGCCGGCGAATGCTCGATTTGCGGTCGTCCCTCGTCTTCTTCGCGGTCTACGCTCTTATCCTGTTAGCCGCGACGCTTGAAAAGTGGACGGCCAGGCTCGAGTGCCGTCGCCTCTCGAAAGGGGTTTCATTTGATTTGAATGCGTTCTTCGGGAAAATACGATTTGCTCGAGGCGACGCGCTGATACCGGATACGGCCGTGTCGTTGGTTCAACGTACCGCGAAGTTTAAACGCACCGCGCGCGATTAACTCGTCTCCGGCGATTTTTCTTCCATGAACGACCACGGTGTCAACAAGTTTTTGCCGGCCCTGTTCACGGCTCGTTTCTACCTAATTTTTGCTTGATGCTCGAGCTCCGCGATTAGTAGATCAATGTGGCCATTCGTGTTTCTTGCGACCGGAGGGAACGGTGTTAGGGATCTCGGCGTGACTATATCGTGACTTCTTGAATTTTTAACAAACAGAACCGTCCGCGATGTTCATTACGCGTTTACTTTCTTTATCTTCTAGAATCTTCACGATTTAATTTCGAAAGAAGGTGCAGGAAGTCGTGACAGCACACAATCTTGTTCCTACTGCTTCGGATTTGTAATGGAGCAATGAAGCGGACGCTGTTACGACTTTTGCTGTCTTTTTTAAATATCTAAACTATATTTTATCATGTTCTAAGTTGATATTTTAATACGATCGAATAAATGATCGATAAACGAGTGAGTTTAGTATCGCGGATGTTTAGAAGACGTAACGAAAAACAAGTAAATTGAGATAACAAAAATTTACTAGTGCAAATGCAATGTACTTTGCATCATTCTGAATACTATAGCAGGATGAAGTGGAAAGGTTATTCGTTGTATTAGGAAGAAAATAAAAAGTTTTTATTTAAGTCGTCATTCTCAGAAGGCCACGATTCATTTTACCATGTGTATATATTCGTGCGAAAATTCATTAAAAAATCGTACAATTAAATTCGACACCCTATACGAGTTACGTGGCAATCTAAGTGTAAAAATAGTAGCGAATAAATTTAACGGAAGACTGATTTGTCTAATGTACCTATTAATTCTAGCCATGCTTCATTCCAGCTTCTCGAAGTACCGTATACTTGATTTAATTCGAAAAGAGATTCCTAATCGAGCGTTTCTCCCTCACGATTCTACATTTCACCACGTGTATATATTTACTCGAAAGTTCATTTAAAAATTGTACAATTAATTCCAACGTCCATATATGAATTATGTGGCAGTCCAAGTGCAAAAAGATTAAGAAAACAAATAAACGAAAGGATTATTTAGCTAATGTATCTATTAACCCTCAGCACTCCAATGGCTCCTCTCAGGAGATACTAAATATTGTCAAATTATTATTCAAAATAATTTTTACACCACTATGTTTGCATTTAATAAATCGATAAGAGTTCAAGTGTTACACGTATGAATTGCTATAATTATCTTTATATGCACGAAAAGAAAGGAACTATGTGTAAGTAGAACTATTCTAGGTCAAAAAGTGTCGCGATTTTGCAACTAAAATTGCTTGGAGTGCAAAGGGTTAATTCTAGCCTCGGTTCATTCCAGCCTCTCGAAGTATACTTGATTTAATTCGAAAAGAGATTCCTAATCGAGCGTTTCTCCCTCACGATTCTACATTTCACCACGTGTATATATTTACTCGAAAGTTCATTTAAAAATCGTACAATTAATTCCAACGTCCATGTATGGATTATATGGCAGTCGAAATGTAAAAAGATTAAGGAAACAAATAAACTAAAGGCTGATTTAATTAATGTACCTATTAATTCTAGCCTTGGTTCATTCCAGCCTCTCGAAGTATACTTGATTTCATTCGAAAAGAAATTCCTAGTCGAGCGTTCCTCCCTCACGATCCAACATTTCACCACGTGTATATATTTACTCGAAAATTCATTTAAAAATTGTACAATTAATTCCAACGTCCATATATGAATTATGTGGCAGTCCAAGTGCAAAAAGATTAAGAAAACAAATAAACGAAAGGATTATTTAATTAATGTACCTATTAATTCTAGCCTTGGTTCATTCCAGCCTCTCGAAGTATACTTGATTTAATTCGAAAAGAGATTCCTAGTCGAGCGTGCCTCCCTCACAATCCAACATTTCACCACGTGTATACATTTGCTCGAAAATGCATTTAAAAATCATACAATTAATTCCAACGTCCATGTATGGATTATATGGCAGTCGAAATGTAAAAAGATTGAGGAAACAAATAAACGAAAGGCTGATTTAGCTAATGTATCTATTAATTCCAGCCTCGGTTCATTCCAGCCTCTCGAAGTATACTTGATTTGATTCGAAAAGAGATTCCCTAGTAGAGCGTTCCCTCCTGACGATCCAACCCCCCCGTAACCGCCCTGTTGGTCTCTTGGTTATGCACCCTCGGAGCGTCTCTCTCGACATGTTGCGCGCATTGTCGATAGTCAAATGCATAACAGGGTACGGTGTAAAAGCGGCACGCATGGATGGTCCAGGGTCCCAGGCACTGCCAGATGGGTGACTGATGCGACCAGTAGCCCCGCGTCAACGTGAAACGACGAGTCGAGTGACAGGGCGGACCGCCCGGGACCATGGCTAGGGTCAAGTCGACACGATATTACATTTCCTGCCGATTTATTCGAGACTAACGAAGTGCAAGCAACAACGCCCGTCTTCCTCTTCCTCTTCGGGGACTGCCGACTTCCGCTCCGACTTCGGTGTCGCGTTTCTAATGCTGTCGGAGGACCGATCTCATTTTCTCATTTTCGGCAGTTTTAACGGTAAACATAAATCGCTAAATCACTGGGCAAATTACCGTCTCCAGATTGTCTATTCTACGATTATCGAAATTAGATTTCCTCGAAAGATAGTCGAGAGTTTGTCGTCTCTAAATTGTTTATTCTAGAATTGTCAAAATTATGTTTCCACGAAGAATAGTCGAGAGTTTGCCGTCTCCAGATTGTTTATTCTAGGATTGTCGAAATTATGTTTCCACAAAGAATAGTCGAGTATTTATCGCATTCAGATTGTATATTCTACGATTATTGAAATTATGTTTTTGCGAAGAATGATCGAGTATTTGCCGCCTCCAAATTGTTTAGTCTACGATTATTGAAATTATGTTTTTGGGAAGAATAGTCGAAAGTTTGCCGCCTCCAATTTGTTTATTCTAGGATTGTCGAAATTATGTTTCCACAAAGAATAGTCGAGAGTTTGCCGCAGTTCGTATTATAACAAGAATCACACAAAGTCTGAATAAATTAATTTTTTATGTTTCTATAGAACAATTAGTTAATTTTACGGCTCGGTAAGTTTAGTATGAAAACGTTCTCCGCGCCGAGTACGATTGAATCTTGGAACTATTGTAATCAGAGGCTACTATCGAAATGTGGAATACTGATGTTACAATCAAATCTGAGTTTATGGACGCCGTGGATCATGAACAATTCAGTTTACGAATAAATATTACGAACACAAATCATGACGTACTGGAAATGTATTTTCAATCATATTGATTTCTATGAAGAAAATACTTCCGGTTTACGAATATTTACGAAAACCTTATAGAATCCTAAACACCGAAATACCGTTATAAAAATACTGGTACGACGTTGACGAAGGAAAAAGTTTCTTAAAATAGCAATCACCTCTTTTAAGAAAATCGAACATATTTGAGACACCCTATATATTTACTTTATATGTAAGTGAAAAAGAATACGATAGTGCAGTTTGCTATAGTTGACGTATCTTATCCATACGATGTGATATTAACCTTCTGTACTTAAATAGTGATGCTGAGCATCACTAAAAATTGCCATAACATTGTTTAAAACAGTTTTCATATTATTAAATTTGTCGCGCACGCAGTAAATTGTTAAAAATTTAACGCCACCTGCAAAATGCAAGAAGGAGTGCATGGAATAAAAATATAAAATAGAATTTAATCTAGACTAAAAGAAATTTCTGCATTTCGGAATTGAAATTTCCTCGAGTACAAAGGTTTAGCATTTAGTGACGACTCTGAGGCACTACGAAAAATTTGCACGCTATTATTTAAAACAATTTTAACACCGCTATCTTTACATCTAAGAAATCGAGAAAAATTTAACGATTTTAAGAACGACTAACGGTAAAAAAGCTCAGAAGAGAAGTTACAGTTACAGAAGAGAAAAGACAATTTCTGTCTTTTATACTGCTACATCTATTTCGATGCTTAAATCTCGATTACAAATTAACAACATTTGATTTCGTCTACAAAGAAAGGCATTACATTTATATTCGTTAGACTCTAAAATCTTCAACAAGAGTCTGATATGTCATCCGATCGTCATAAGAAAGCAAGGGGGTTAAAACAGCCACGAGTGCAAAGGGTTAAATCTCTTTTACAGTCGCATCTATACTACGATTTAGAATGAAAATATATCTCGAGTTACATTTTCCATCATATACAATTTATTTCGGGTTCGGTGTTCATTCCTTTCAGTACTAACTCCGCCATTCTCTCGGTTTCGATACACCCTTATCGGCGCGACACCGGCACGAAGTCCCAGGTTAAAAGTTTACAGGTCCGGTAAATCAGCGATTCGTAGATTTCCAGCCGGCTACACCGGAAACACGTTGCGAACCGTCTACCATTCCGAAGAGGCTTTGTGTTACATTGAAAGCGTCGGTTGAAAGGCGAACGAAATTTCTGCGACGGTAAGAGTTCCAGGGTTACGATCGCCATTCAAAATCTAATCAAATCGAATTCTTCCTATTGAGGGACGATCGAGCCACTCGAGGAGAGCCGGTTCGAACCGAAGAGGATCCGCAGGCTGTCTCCGCGTCCCGCAAGCTTGCGCCGCAGAAAGCGAGAGACGCGTTACACGCTCGGTTCCGCGGTTCGTTTCACGGGCATTTTCTGGTTCCCTTCGAGTGTCCGCAGCTGTCACGGAAAAGTCGGTTGCCGCCGGCAAACATTCCTTTTTTCTAGGGGCCTTGATGCCATTGTTGCGCTCGGGGTCGCGAGCAGGCCCGAGAAGAAACGGTCCCGTTCTGGTCCACGTACGATTCCCTCGCGAAGCGCAACAAGAGACAGAGAAAGAGAGCGAGAGAGCGAAAGAGAACGAGAGAGAGAGAAAAAGAAAAGAAAACCAGAATCCGGGGCCCTCCCCTTTTCACCGACCCCCTCCTCTTTCGCGTTCATCGAGGTAACACCTTCGATGTACACACCGAGCGGGATCGGGGAGGATAGAGAGCCTCGCGCAGGGTGAAGGCACCCTCGTCCCCGGTTGGTGGGGCAGGTCTGCCTCGGCTCGCTATAGTCGAGAATCCCGCTATAGTTGCCCGCTATAGTTGCCCGCCGTTCTGCGGTGCCCCTGGCGCGGTACGCGAATAATGACGTAACAATGGCTGCCGTGAGCACACTACAAAAACAGCGGCCATTGTGAGGAGAACGAGCAGCGTGTTGTACCGGCCGCCGCTCCTCTCACCGCGTAATGTGATTACACGAGCGTGTACCTCTCGCGTCGCTCGGACCCGACGGTGCTCCAGGCGATTGACAGTCATCCTCGTTAATGGTGTTTTTAAAAACAATATCCACGTGCCCCGGCACCCAAGGAGTCAAGGGTGCTTCTGGGTTACTTATTCGCGCCTCCCCGTTGACACCGGCCCCCGATGGATTTTTCGGCTCGCCCGTAAGGGGTTTCGGGATTTTATGGGGCCCTCTTCCTTTCCCGTATCACCACCGTGTGTCCCGTTGTTTGTTTCTTGTCGCGCGGGACGGTGTTTGTTGTCCGCGTCGAATTCGTGAACTGCCTGTTTCGAGAGCTCGATCGCTTTGTAATCGCGCTCTCGAATCTATTGTACACCAGCGATACGCTGTTTCTTTGTGGAACTGTTCTCCGTAGGGTAACGTTTCGCCGCGTTGCAAAACGGTTTGGGTTGTACCGTTTCTTTTTTAATGATCCGAGTTAGTAATCGCTGTTGATAGAACACAGAAAAACGCGTTCGGGACGGTAACGTAATTTGGTCTACCAGCGCGTATTTTGAGGGAGAACAAGATTTAACCCTTTGCACTCGAACAGTGACTCTCGGGCACCACTGAATATAGCTACAGTACCGTTTAACACATTAATTGCCAAACTGATGACCTCAAAAATTCCATAAAATCAAATTAATTTATTTAATGAAACAGTGATTGAAAACGGTAAATTTATGGCATATAGTTATCTATCAACCTTCTTATATTCTTCAGATATCAAGCAAATTGAATGCAACGAATGTAATAATATACAAATTTATTTTTAAACATGGAGAAATAATTCTGTCACCCATATATGGGTGACATAGCAGTCAAAGTGTTAAAGCAATCTTTACATCGCTATGCTTGTGTCAAAGAAATTTGTGATAAATTTAATCGTAAGAACTGAAAGAAGAATGAAAATATTGTAGGTGAGAAAACATGCTTTGGAATTAAAACAGCTAAAACAGAGAATTGATCAAGGTATTACGGTGGAAGCCATTTTTGTGAGTCTGTTGGGACACAAGTTGGTCCGTATAATAAGAGTCCACCTGTTTCCCACCGCTGATTATGATTTTTAGTTCATTCAATAGGATTTTGAAATTTAGTTCGTGTAGACGGAGTTCCAGTGCAATTAGAAATTGAAATACTTGCGGCATTAACAGCGCTGCTAATTAACTATGCTAAATTGTCGATAGGTTACTCTTCTTTATTCTGCTGCCGGTATATATTTGTCATCATTAGAATCATTGAAAGGAACTACGTCTTTTTACAAATTGTAAAGTCATCGTTTCACGCGTGGTTGCCCCATCTCTTTCGCTTACGTATATTTTAATTTGCTCTACGTACGGCGTATACATACAAAGCGTAATTCCCGAAGTACAAGCGGAAGGTATGTTAAATTTGAATACAGGAAATTTTATTCGATTGCACGGCTAATTTCCGACACTGCTCGATCTCGTTACAGATCGAAAGCACGCGATATTAGCCTGAGATGCGATCGGCTAACGAAGTCCACATTTTGTTCAAACTCGATGGAACTCGGAAAAGGGCAAACAAGCGTATCCGGAGTGATGAGAGTCTGCGAATCGGTTTACTATGGTTTACATTTGCATAAACATCTACTGTCCACCAGTTTGCTCTCGATGCATCGTAACAATTAAATACCTGGCGGAGTGCTTCGCTTACCGTAGTTTATTCAAACGAAAACCCTCATCGAAGAAGCGTTTACGCGATCTTGAAACGGAGTCGAAGCGATAGTCGCCCGATAGGTTTCTTTTTTGTCGGATGTCGTCGAAGCGCGCCGTATCGCGTCGCGTCGGACGATATCCCCTTGATGTCCCCGTCGAGTAACGAGACAACCCGTATACAGGGCAATTATGTCTGAACTTTCACACTCTCGTACGATCCGAGCTGTGGCACGTTGCTGCCGTGACGCGGGCCCGTACAATTATCCAATTACCGGAGATTTTCTCCCGATTTGACGGCGTTATTTCTTCGGCCGTTCTGCCGGCGCACCGCGGCGGCCGTCGCTTCCGTTCCGCTCGCGGAGCGCTCATTAGAAATCTCGCCGACAATGCCCCGGATATTAATTTCCCTCCTCCCGTCTTGTTACACCTGCCGTCCAGCAGAAAGGAAAGTCGTCCTCGCAGAGGTCGGGGAGCTTGCTTTCCGAGATAATCGGCCGGGTCGAGCGCGAACGCCGAGTGCATCGCGATTAATTACCTAACCGAAAGACACGCCCCTTACGTCTTCATTATGTAGGCCATTCCGTTGCAGGTGCCTTTACCGGCTCGAACCGCTTTTCCGCGGATGGAGAAAACGCCGCAATAGGGAATTTCAGCTCCGATCATGTAGCCTTTCGAACGCCTGCGCTCGCTCGTTTAGAAAATTCCGATAAGAAGACTCGCGCCGACTGACATCCTCCTTCTTCCCCGCTCTGCTTTCCTCTCCGACGCGTTTTAATTACGCCACGAAACAGACGCTCGTTTAATTAACGTTTACTTTCTTTCCTTCCTCCCCCTCTCTCTAAGCGTTCCATCCTCCGCTGCGAGGTGAAATCAACGGCGACAGCGATTCTCCTCCCGTACTTGAAAAAAATGCCGCCTTTTCTTTTTCCATTTCGTTTCATAACCCTTTACCGACCGCCGTTTACTTCAAAACTTCTCAAAGTCCACGTAGTTCGTCAGTGAACACTTCTTAGTGGATCCCTCGACGCTGACAGCAATTTTTGTTGGAAATCGGCAAAGCGTCTTCGGTAACGTTATCTAAAAATTTTTTTTGAAATTATAATGCGAAAACAGTTTCTTAGCACGTTGAATGCTATGTCAGTCCCGGGGGACTGACGGTATCAAATTTAAACATTAATACGTTATAGATAATTCATATAATATTGAGAGATATTCGCACTATTTCAATAGATTCACAGTTGCATTATTTCCGTTTAAAGGTAAATAAAAATGGCTCCGCATTCAACGTGTTAAGCTTCATTTTGTTACAAAGCAATTATTGAAAGTCCCGTTAATAATATATATTTATAATAATAAAATAAAAATAAAAGTAATAAAAAATATGTTTATGAATTGAGTGCTTAACTCTTCGTACTGTAACATCGAGTAACACTCGTGATGAAGATTTTCAAAAGAATCATATAAAAACACATGTTACTGAAACATAAGTTGGTGAAGTGTTACGTTGCATCAAATGGCATTATTAGAGAATGTCTGGTAAGAGATTTATTTGAACAATGTGCAGATGCCAATGTAATAAACACATTTCATTTCGATGTTCCGTTTCGCGGTGATTTTTCCACGAGACCAAACCGAACCCGTTTACGCTTCAAGAAGCTCGGCAACCACGTCGGGGTAATTTCCCCATACCATAATCTTCGTTCTGCTTGCCGCTCCTTTCCTCCGAGATTCTTATGGTTTGCGCGTCACACGCGCGTGTGATTGGCCCGCCGTTGAACTCAGCCGTGTCCCGTTTCTTTCTGCTCGCGATTCCTGTGATTCCAGCCTAGCCAACGCGTAATTTCAAGCCGAGCTCCTGACCAATGGCCGCACGCGGACGTATCTTTGTTCACGACGTACTGTACTTCAGTTCTATCTACGGCATTTCACAAAATCACGACAAATATATATTGTGTTTCGGTTCTATATTCGCCGCTTCACAAAATGGAGACAGATGTATATTATACTTCAGTTCTATCTCTGGCATTTCACAAACTCGAGACAAATATATACTATGCTTCAGGTCAATCTTTGGCATTTCACAAAATCGAGATAAATATATATTGTGCTTCAGTTCTATATTCACCGCTTCACAAAATGGAGACAGATGTATATTATACTTCAGTTCTATCTCTGGCATTTCACAAACTCGAGACAAATATATACTATGCTTCAGGTCAATCTTTGGCATTTCACAAAATCGAGATAAATATATATTGTGCTTCAGTTCTATATTAACCGCTTCACAAAATGGAGACAACTGTATATTATACTTCAGTTCTATCTCTGGCATTTCACAAACTCGAGACAAATATAGACTATGCTTCAGGTCTATCTCTGGAATTTCACAAACTCGAGACAAATATATGCTATACTTAAGTTCTATTTCCGACATTTCACAAAATCGAAACATTTCAACTCGCGAATTTTGTTTCATACAAATCTTGATTATTTTATACGCATAGACAACCAGAGTCGTTAACACTCGTTTTACGGGGTACTAAAAGCGACTGTTTTATATTACCTTATAAAAATAACGAGAAATGTTTAGCTTATCTTTAAATATATTTGTATATATAATGCATATATAACAAAAGAAGTTCGGATCGCTGTAACCGTAAAATATACTTCAGCACAAAAGATTTACTTCTTTTAAATTTTTAAACCTCGCAGGCCTTTGTTTCTCACGAATGTATTCCAGTGTCTCAACATTAAACCTATCGACCAGTAAACTTGGCTAATGTATATTGTCCTATAGAAGTGACAAGAATTAATTCATTAATTACAATTTTTATTACAATGTACGTTGGAATAGAAAAATCCATCGAATCGATTTCTGCGAAGACAATTTTATAACGTCAGTAATTGTAAAATAGAAAATCTGGAAAGTGTCATTTGATTCCTTATGGTAATGATTTAACCCCTTATGGTTAATTCAACCGGAGTTTTCTCGGATAAGTAGATTCCGTTTATCTAATTTTTGTAGTCAGCCGCGACTCCACGAGCGTAAGCGCAAGTGTCAAGAACGAAAGAGACGGTGCAGCACGCCGGTACGACTTAATTTCTTGAGCAATTCGATTCGGGACTCGTGCCCGATGCATTTCGAAACGGCGTATCGTCGATGCAACGGCGCATGCAGACTCGCAAGCAAGTTCAGTCACGTATTTACACGCGCTGTAAACTTCGGCGACGAATGGGGAAAGCTTTATTAAGACGAGCCTCCTTTTCCACGTCGTCGGTTATAAATCTCTCGTTAACGCTGCGGGTTTCTGCTCGTTGATTTGTGACCGTGGTTAGGTTATTACCGTCTTCGTCGGGTTTTTAACGCATCGCACAGCTGATCCCAGAGATCAAGATGAATTTTCGGCGGAATCTTCGACGAGCGTCGACGATTAACGATTCTTCTATCGCGAAACTTCAACGACCCGTGCTTGTTACGAAGTATGACTCTCAAGATTTGAAATTGTTCGAGCAGAGGAAAGTGGCAAGGGTGCTGTTAACGCTGAATCTATCGTAGCGGGACAAACAACATTTTTCAGATTTCTTATTTTACCATTATTGAAGCTACAAAATTGCCTTTATAGAAATCAATTTGATAGATTTCTTTATTCGACGTGTTGCGATAAACAGCACAGAAAATTGAAATAAATTATATCTTGTCATTTTATACGACTATATGCACTAGCTAATTTTTTTAAAATGCTCTGCAAGTTTAGTGTTGAATTCTAACTATGCTGACGAATTTATTGCATTTATAACGGAAATATGAAACCGTTAAAATCTTAGGGCAATTTACGAACGTGGTTCTATTGTTGACAACTTATTAAAATTATTTACTGAAGAAATATTATCACCCAGTCGTTACTTTTTTAAATTATTGAGAACACGTGAAATCTCTTTTAATATTCATTTTGTTTAAGCAAGTTAATTTCAAAAAATATATTTAGAACAATTCAAATAAATGCAGTGCATGAACCAAATAGCATATTACATTAAGACAAACAAATCACTAAATAATTGCACAACCCTTTTTGAGGAATGAGAAGACACATAAACTCATCTTGACACATTCTCGTTATTTATATATAACAAACCAAAATTAAACTTTGAACGTATCTTTTACGTAACTTTTAATATTTTCTTTTGGTACGATCAACTGTAAGCAGACACCTATGTGTAATACTACACAACAGGTTTTGCAAATATGTCTTGTTACGCTGCGCTTTCCTTTTGAAGAGCGAACACGAGTTAACTCGTGACCGGTCAACAATGTTTGGGCATGAAAACACAAGTTAACTCATGGCCGGTTAACAATGTGTTAACATCGGCGGAAGCAATGAATTTACTTGCAATGAATTTCCATACTCAAAGGTAGATACAGTTTTTGCTTCCGCAACTATTCCATCAGAATATCCTGTTTATGGAAAAGCTTACGCTGCTATATTAGGTATGGTAATTAGTGTTTTTTTTTTTGCGGCGACTGAAAAGTGAAGTAGTAGGAGAAGAGAAAAGGACGGGGAGCGTTTCGTCCTCTAACAAGCCCTGTCATAGACGCTGTGTATACTCGTCATGGAGAATTAGCAATATCTTGCGTCATGACAAGCATAATCGTAACGCGTAAAATTTAATTGCCATTAGTTATTTAAATTGTAATTTTAGCGGAAACTAAAATGTATTCCTAAATTTCAATATGTCTAGAATATTTGGAGGTACAGACGAAATAAAAAGTATAAATAATTTCAAATGATTCGTGCATCTCCGTATGCTCTGGCTAGAACTCTTGATTTTCGCGATACTCACACAGGTGCGGGCTTTGAAAAGAGGTCGCCACGGTTAACTGGTTAAAATAAATGTTTTAATACATAAATGAGCCGTTTATTTTGAAAGTGGCTTAAATCCATTTATGCTCGAATCGAGATATTGAAGGGTTTGCGTTGGATTAAATTTAAAAACATGGGTAACAGATAACATAATAGAATAATGTTTTTGGGTTTCTAAAGTTGTTAAATTTATCATCCCAATAAGCATAATTAACATTATTTAAGAAATAATATGTTTTTGATGGCTATGAATGGACTTATGCCATTTTCAAAATCAATGAAACGACGTTTTCAATTCTTAAGAAAGCACAAGTCCATAGGAAAAATAAATTTCCCTTGAAATTAAAATAAATGTATACACTTTTATGTTATAAAATCAAAAAAATATTCAACTTTCATTCTATGTTAAATAATTTTTACATTAAAATTAATATAGTTTTATTAATTATTATTCAGTCTTCTCCAGTTTGTGTATGCGGGAGGGATTTAAAATAACTGTGGTGTGCAGGTGTTATATAATGCAATAAATCCATTAACTCCTTATATTTTAAGTTTGTGAGTGGTCTCGGTTTTTTGTATAGTGATGCCAACTGGATATTATTAAAGTTTTTCGGTCTTCCCGTTACGGTAGTAAATCCAATGTTTTGAATGGTGCATCCTCGTTCATTGTCGTTTCATAGAATAACTTATATGAATCGCTTCTCTAAAATCTCATCCAACATACTTTAAACCAATTTACTCTTTCACCGCCAGTATTTTTTAGCCTTTTAAAAATCGCATTTTTTGTGGACAGGCACTGTTCCATTGTTTAAAACAAATTCATTGCACATTAATAATTCAACTGTTACTTTGATAATTAAACATAAAGCTGAGATCTCATAAAATTTTATTGCATAATTATTTTCCATATCTATTCGAAACTCTCACAATGGGATTTACGTCACTTTTAAAATAAACTTTTTCATCGCTTTATCAACCAGCAAATTTTCGTGTTACAAAATCTTAACGATTTTAAATATATTAGTAACAAGTTGCCTCAGAATAAAAAGATCTTGTCAAAATCTAACTATTATGGTAGCTGACTCGATTTTCTTTAAAATGGATTTACACCACTTTCAAAATAAACGGCACAAATTACACATACGTTTAGTTATAAAAATCGAAAAATGCAAACGTCAAATACGGAGTTGCAGCTACCAAGGTTCGATTAGCCCTAACTCGCAAAAAGAGAGTTCGCTTCGAAGAAACTATCACTTCGATCGCGCGCGCGCGTGCATTGCACTTTTGCCAATTCGAGTAACCTCGGTTCTGGCGTATTTCTGAGCAGCATGGACCAGACCTCTATCAGCAGCAAGTAGATCAAGAAAAAATGCGAGGAGGTCTGGAACCGCGGGCGACATCGGTCGTTTGTTGATCCAAGAAGGAAGAAGAAGAAGAAGCGGGAGCGGCCGATAAGCAGCGTCTTCCGCGAAGTGAACCGCTCCGTTCCTGGGTTATAAAAGTGAAAATTCCAGGCTCGTTTGTTTGCGGGCTGGCCAGCCGGCCTCGTGGAAACGTTCTTCCACGGCCGATCGCTGGAATCCTTTTATTGTCCAGGTCGAAATGAAACGCGCGGCCCAGAACGATCTCGTTTCGGCTCGCTTTGCGGCCCAGGGAAGACACTCCGTCGCGCGTCGTGTGTGGCCGGTCGTTCGTGGCTCTTTATTGAGTTTACACGGCAATACGAACACCGAAGAAAAATATATCATCTGCCGCGGCACCACTATAATCTCCCTTCGTGAAAACCGCGCGGCGATCATCGTTTTCCCTCGAAAACCGCCGAGCAGCCCTCCTAACGTTCGCCTCCGATGGATCGTTCGGTTAACGTTCCGGTTACCGAGCTATTTACTTTTCACTCGAATACGATTCTATTTCGGGAATACTCTGCTCTCTAGAACCTAGAAGACTCCGTGGAATTTCGAACAGATTTTTATCAACCCGCGCTTCGTAACTTTTTTTACCGTCCTCGTCGAAGGCGCTTTCTAAATCTGCCGAGCTTTAAAAATTACAAGATCGAATTTATTTAGAGTCTGCACGGTTCCTTTATAATGCATGCTCTGCAAAAAGATCTCTGTTCTATTATTTTCTATGAGAACTGGAAGTGGAGAAGATTGGCATCGGTCGATGCTAGATTTGGTGTTAAGGTGCGAATACGTTTGCAAGTAATTTGTGACGTTTGCTTTTCGTGAACGACTATCGGATACGCGGGA
The DNA here is from genome assembly GCA_028453745.1 of Agapostemon virescens. Lineage (NCBI taxonomy): Eukaryota > Metazoa > Arthropoda > Insecta > Hymenoptera > Halictidae > Agapostemon > Agapostemon virescens. The sequence continues at coordinate 10,316,286 of CM052097.1, forward strand.
ATTTCTCCAAGATGGCGGGTACCAAGTTGAATTCACTTGCGACGGTTGCTCTTGCAGAGTGAAACGATACGTTCGTAAAGCAACTGCACGTTGCTTTTCCAAAAAATTTTGCACGTTACGTGCTACTTGATTCGTTCTGGAATTTTTGTTAGAAAGATTATTGCATCTTTTATGTTTTTCTAAGTATAAATTATCAATATTGTATTAATTGTACATTGTTTTAAATATGGATTTGATATTGCAGTGATTCCGAACTTTGAAGTGCACAAAACGCGCAACAATATAGTTCCGTATTATCTCTGGTACCGTCAATCCCTGGGCCGGAGCCGAAGCCTAACGTGTTAAATAAATATGTCATCGCGTACCACGGGTGGTACACGTGGCACGGAACGTGTTAACAATATTTAGACTCTTCGTCGTGGGTGTAACTCGATGTTAATGCAAGGGGTTGGGTAAACTACAAAAGACAAGAAACCTCGATCTTTTGTGGAGTTACGTAAAACGGAAAAGAAAAAAGAAAAATCGATGTTTGGCCGATAAAAAAACAGAAGCATTCTTTTAACCCCTTGTCTTGTTCTTTTTTTAAAAACATTTTTAAAACTTCAGTAATTGCGAAAAGAAGATGGCATCTGTTTTCTGGTGAGATCTTCTAATTCAACACTGAACCTACCGTGGATTAAAATTGACTGGTGTATATTGTCTTATAAAGATGCGAAAATTTAATTTATTTAAATCATTTGCGATTTTCATTACAATTCGTGTAAAGGCAATTTTATAACTGTAATAATTGCAAAATAAAAAATCTCAAAAGGGTCGTTTGACCCAAAAATAAATCGTAGACTAAGGGGTTAACCCTTTGCGCTCGAAGCTGCTTTGACTCGAAAACCTAGGCATCCTTCTCACTTAGAATATTTTCATTTCACATGATGTATTTTGTGTTACGCACACGGCTAATTTTATTATTACTCGTCCTTGCAATAGTTAAATTTTTACAAATTCCTTAGATACAAGCATGGCGTTGTAGAAATTGTTTTAAACAAGTGGTGTGGCAATTTTTAATGGTGCCTCAAAGTCATCATTCGAGTGCAAAGGGTTAATATTTCAAAGCTGGCCGTGTTTCAGGATCCGTGGAATCGCGGCTAGCCATCGATCATCGGTGTGATCGACGAGTTTGCGCAGCCGCTAGGATTCACGCGCCTCCGACCAATAAACACCGCCCACGGAAATTAAATATCGCGATATCCATCTGGCGCGTTTAATATCGGGCGTCGAGCCGTCCCGGAAACACGAGTCATCTCGCGGCGTGTCTCCCGGTATCGGCGCGGGATTAACAAAACGTGTAACAACCGGCTGATTTCACGCGCGTGCACCCCGCCAGATTAAATGTCCTAGGAGCCGAGGCGAGTCCCCGCCGGATATGGGGCCTAGCCGGCGTAATAATAACGCGAGAAGAGCAACCCGTGGCGGGTGGCTAACACGCGGCCGCACCGACGACGGTTCACAATGCTCGCCGAGCGGGAGACCGCCTGTAAAATGCACAATATCGTCGAATTTCATTATCGGCAATCATAATGCAGGCTTGATTCGCCTTAGACCCGGGCTAGACCCGATTTTACCCCGTGTCGCGGTTCGCTGCTTCCGTTCGACGCTCAATAACGGCACCCCATGACGTCCCCGAGGACCCACGTGGGTCGCATGCACACGGCCCAGCGAGAACGTGCCCGGATCGAGTGTCCTGGATCGGGTCTTTCACGTTGATCTTTCGGCCGATGGCTCTTTCTCAGCCGGCCCATAGGGGATGCAAGTCTGAAAATGTGTTTCTAGAACGGTCCCAATTAGAACGCCGTAAGTCCCGTTTTTACGGACATTTTTGTTGAGGTATTTGTTTTTAACGCGTTGAATGCTATGTCGGTCCCTGGGGACTGACGGCACCAAATTTACAAATTAATATTGTTGCGCGTTTTCTGCTCCCTGTTCAGCGAACGACGCTGCATCTCGTTTATTTCTAACTAGATCTGTACAATTAGTGACTTTTTACAACCAGAATACACATCGGATAAATCTATCAATTTGCCGTCCAGTCCGCTCGATAGACAATCGAGAGAGTCGAATTCTTATATTATTTTCTTAAGGATTTTTCACCATGAAGTAATTCTTCATTATGGCGACTCCATGAACAATCGTCGTAACAATATGTTATAGATAATTCATATAATATTAACACTAGAACTACCGAACCAATCAAAATGACTGGTTCCTGATTTTTTCGTTTATAATTATTGAAATTATAAAAACATTTTCACCAAGAAGTTTTCGAATGAATTTCTTCATTGATGCAGACATTACGATAAAAATTGTACAAGATCTGAATGGATGCAATTTTGTCATTATTACAAAGGAATATACATCCGTCGGATTTATTACTCGGTAGTTCTAGTGTTAAGAAATATTGGCACTATTTCAATAGATTCGATTGAATCAAAAAAGCTCAAATGGGCTTAGCGAGTCTTTTGCTTATGCACAGTTGCATTATTTCCGTTTAAAGGTCAATAAAATGTGACGCGAAGGCTAAGCAAAATGGCTTCGCATTCAATGTGTTAAGTAAAAAGACTCGTGTAAAAAAGAAGTGAAAATATTTTTACTAAATATTTAATGTTTCTTAAAGATATGATACACGTATGTTGACTTTAACAATTTACTTTAATAATCCGCGAAAGCCACTATAGTGTCGCATAGTGCCTAACTTCTTCAGGGACGACGATTTCATTTTTTCTATAGTGAAAATTTTAGTCTATTTATTATTGACAGTAATTATAATTATTAAAAAACTAAACGTCCACATATGTGGCCACGGGTGTGAAGAGGTTAACCACCTTCCTTCTCAGTGCATTTCCTTAACGAGTTTGAATAGATGCAGTCTTATCTCAAAGCAATGTATATCGTTGGATTTATTGTTTGCGGTAGTTCTGGTGTTAATGGGGAAATTAATTTGACAAGTTTCATTCGCATCTATTGTTACTAGTCAAATGAAAAATAATTTAATCGATGTTATTAGTAGTGACACTAAACAAATGAATTCTTGACATTCTTATAAGACAACATATACCGGTTACTTTTACTATTTGGGACTTTTGACGCTAACCCTCGCACGTTGTTGAAACGTCCATTGTGGAAAAAGAATTTGTACACTTTTCTCCATTGTCTGAATATTTGCGTTAGTCAAATAACGTTGATAAGGCAAGAAAGCGATAATTTGTGCAAAATTCGATGAAGAAGTTACGCGTGGCGGGAAGCATGATCGATATAAAAAGATAATTGTGCGATAACGTAAAACGATTCTAAAATCGTCTGAATAGAAAACACTAAATTAATTTCTACATCCAATACTCGAAACGACATTTCTATTTAACAGGCGGCGGGTCTGTTGCATCTTCAGATGCTCGCTGCAAACTCAAATTTAACAAATACCGATAACACTTTTACCTTTGCTCCAGCAATAAACCGCAATCAGTCTTCTTACCGAACAATTTTCAAAAATCAAGAATTCTCGCGTTTTCTCGCGTTTCGCGTATTCGCAGATGCCGCAACAGCTGTCCACCCCGCATTGCCAACGCGCCTCAAATTCGAGATGCTTCGATCGAGATGAACAGCTATTACGACTACCGGTGCACCTCGGATCCTTATTCCGGGAAACGGATAACAATCTGGTTGCCGGACGGTGGATGTTCCCCGAGTATCGTGCACAGATATTAACCATCCGAGAAACGGGATTCCGTTTTGTCCGAAGCGGCGTCGTCGATTTGTTTGCACGCAGGCTCGTTAGACGGTTCACGGAATCATTTAGCAGGTCGTGTATGTAGGTTAGAGACGTCGAACTCCGGCGTTATTTCTCTCCGGGTTAATTTCGCTCGTCGCTTTCTTAGAATCCTCGCGAGCCGGTATCGAAACAGGCGACTTGATTTCCCTGTCGAGAATTCGAGCAATGCTCACCTAATCGTATACGACGAGAAAGAGACTCGCCGAAGCGCAGGGAGAGAGAGTCTACGAATCCTCGGGAAGTCCGATCCCCAAGGTCTCCGGGAGGGTTAGGAATCCCCAGTCAGCTGCTTTCCTTGCAAATTCTACGCCCCGGAACGACGGGGTCGCAGAAAGAGGTCGTTCTGCCGTTTTAAATCGATTTAGGCGAGTTTTCCGGGGGCCGCCAGGTAAGCCTGTTCCTGTGGCGCTGCTGGTTTATCTGACTGCCGGAAAACGGGCTAAAAGCGCCACGCACACCGTCAAAGGGCCGAGCAAAGAGAGCGAGACATACAGAGAGAGAGAGAGAGAGAGAGAGAGAGAGAGAGAGAGAGAGAGAGAGA
>CM052097.1:10332109-10374715 GCA_028453745.1 Agapostemon virescens
TCGCGCTCAATTTTTCTTATGTTACCTCGAAAATTACAGGGAAAATTTAATTGAAAAACGAACGTGAACTATCCTCCTCGCGATTTTGGCCTCCGGAGGAGCCGATCGGACGGTTGGGCGATAAATGGGACCATTTGGTGGTTGATTTTCCAAAATATTTTGTCGAATCTGGAAAAACTAATTGTAGAAGCGGATGCTACCTGTTTTCCTCGCGGTCTTGGCATCCGGAGGAGTCGAGCGGACGGATGGATAATAAACAAGTCTGTGTGGCGGTTGATTTTACAAAATACTTGATCGGACTTGGAAAAACTGATTGGGGAAACGAACGCGACCCGTCCTCCTCGCGGTCTTGGCCTCCAAAGGAGTCGAGTGGACGGACGGGCAATAAACGGGTCCGTTTGACCGGCGTCGCGCGGCGCGTGCCCGTCACCAGGGATAAAACACCTGTCCCCTCCCCCAAAGTTATAAACGTTTACAGCGCAACATAAACTTTAATTAATTCCCGATTAACGCAGCGCAGAGTCGAGAGCGCGCGGGTCCCTCTTTTCCCTCTCCGTCGGCCCTTGAGGCGGCTTAACGAGCCGGAGACACAAATATGGCCGGGGATCAGGACCGTCCGAACGAAAAAACCGACCCGACCTCTTTCCCCGTGCAAATTTCAACGATCGACAAAAAACTGTCGCGCCTTTGATGCGCCTGGTCCTCCCTGCGATCAAGCCGGACGATCGGCCGCGCACCGTTCCGTCGCGGAATGCATAATTGCATCGTTAAGATACACGGTGCGCGCAGAAAAACCGAGGAAATGAGTGTTAACGATCACGAGACCGGCGTTGCTTTCAGCAGGCACTCAGCTCTCGAATCTTTTTCGATGTTTGCCGTTCTGTTGTCGCGATTTCGCCCACGCCTCTATCCCGGATCCTCTTCGGCGAACGCGGAAACTTCGCGGTCCCCTCTAATTGAGGATTCGTCGGAGTAATTCAACCGACCTTTACGCCGAGACACGCCGAACGACCGCCGAGCCACCTATTCTGCCCCGTTTATGGCAGAAGGAAAGTGAATACCATCCCTTGGGACTCCGATCCCCCGTGACTTCGAGAAGCCTTAAACGTTACTTACCCGAACGATATCGCCGATAATGGATCAGAAAACGAAGTCTAATACCGAAGTGCCGGCGAGAAAACTTCCGGATATTGATTCGGCGAACCGGAACTCGACGGGCTCTTATTTTATTTAAACATTCGGTTTTTATCCTGATAAGATATGTTTCTTAGTTTATACGCGTTTTGTATATATTAGCTCGAGATCGCAGTTTCTTGTCAGGCAAAAAGTAAGGCTCAAGACTTCCGGATTTGGGGTACCAGTTTTATTTTATTTTCTTCTCGCTTCTTTTCTTCTACATGAAATTAAAATTCTACCGCTGTGATGTAATGCAAATTTTTAATTAGCCTCGATGGCATTACAAACGGCAAAGAAATTCTATTTGTTGGAGACGTAAAGAAAATTTTAGCGCAAGCTATGTTCCATTTCATGTGCCATTATAGACTTTGACGTCTTCGAGACGTCAAGAGCTGTCTCTGACGGACGCTGAAAATCGTGCATCGATTTCGATTCGATTCGGGTGCCAAGAGATATAAAAAAATGTTCTTTCATCTATATAAATTTCGAAATAAAATATTCTCTTTCCGAGCGTGCATATAACTGTTCCGTCGAGCCAGTTAAATAATATTCTTCGAACGCGTCACATTCTATTTTATTTGCACGTGAAGGGGTTAATAATTTCCAATGCACAGTTAGGAATTCGAAGATATCTATAAAACAGAAAACTGTGAAAACGGTCAGTTCGATAGATCGCGGTGCAGTTAGCGTCGATGGAAACGTTTTACGCCCGCGATAAATCTGCCGTCTCCGAAGCAACCGAAGCAACACCGCGAGGCATCCGCTCCGAAAAAGCGCGCCGCATGTTCCCATGGGATTAGCATTTTCCAACGGGACGAGGCGGGACGGAGGCGGCGGCTCGGAGGCAAATTGACATAATCTAGAAACCGTGTTTGCACGCTGAAATCTCGATTATCTGGCGGCGTGGCGCTTCCAGGTAGCATCGACACGGTTTCTTCTTGTGCCCCCTGCCACTCTCGCCACCCATCCCGGTTTATTGGCACTGCGGCGGTGTTCGAGCGGCGAGAGGGACGACGGAACGCATTGCCCCCCGACTATGTATCTTCGGATTATAAGCTGTTGCAACCGGTATTTACGGCGAGGATACGAGCCGGTCTGATAAGGGATTGCGCAAGTTTAGCTCGGTAGCCGGGCCCCGACTAATCCAGCGGCGTATGTAAACGACCCACGTGGATTCGCGTCGACTCGCGTCTTCTTCCTGGCGTTGAAACTTTTCGACAGAAGACCGGCTCGTTCGAACGAAATGTTGTCCTATTTCCTTGGACAACGAAGCAGCACACGGTGGCTCGATAATAACGCAGGGTTTATATTCTCCGCTATTTTTCGTTGTTAGCTCGACGACACTGTTCTTAACTCTTTGCAGTCCAAGCAATTTTAATGTCAAAGTTGAGACATTTCTTTCACCTAAAATAGTTACGTTGCACATAGAACATTTCTTTTCGTGCATATAAAATTTATTACTATTATTTGTACGTACAATGCTTCAATTTTTATCGATTTCGTAAATGCAATAGTTGTTTTGAATGATAGGCAATTTTAAGTGTCGCCTCGGAGGAGTCATTGGAGTGCTAAGGATTAATATCTCTGTTTTGCGTTGAGATTGGGATTCATCGTTTCATCGAGTCTTTTCCATTTGTTCTTGTTTCTTGTAACCCGTGATTCTTTTTCTTTGCAAAATGTCAGTCTGACGTTTGGCAAGCCGATTTAGTTCGTGTGGGTATCGAGCTGCATCTATAGTCCGCATCCTTTTTCTTGCATTTATGTTGGGTTTACGTCTGCATTTGTGCTATCAAATCTTGCGGATATACGTCATTTTAAGTCTTTCACTGCTGCTGGTATTATACACATTGTAACAAAACGTCTATTTCCTTGGACAACAAAGCAGCACACGGTGGCCGGAAAATAACGCAAGTTTTATATTCTCCGCCGTTTTTTTGTTGTTAGCTAGATGACTCTGCTCTTAGTGTCTCTGTTGTACGTTGGAATTGGGATTCAAAATGTTCAGAAAGGCTACTGTTAACCCTTGTAATTTTTCTATATCTTTTATCTGGAAAATGTTTTAAATAATTTCCTTTTTAGTACATACTAATCGGAAGTTTTTGTCGCAACCGTTTTTAAAAATATATATTTTTCAGAAAATGTTAGCTATTTTAATTTCCAAGTTTGATTTGTGAGGAAACAACTGCCCTTTTGTTTACGCAAAAAGATATTATTGTAGTAAAAGAAGAATTATTTATGAAAATTATTTATTAATAGTATTTAACACTAGAACTACTAAACCAGTTATTTTGATTGGTCCCTAGTTTTTTCATTTGCAATTATTGAAGTTAGAAAAATGTTTTCATCTTTAATGACATACATGTTATAATAAAAATTTTATGAAATTTTAATAGATACAGTCTTGTTATTATTACAAGGCAATGTATATCGTTGGATTTATTGTTCAGTAGTTCTAGTATTAAGATCGTAAATCTTTGACTGACACAATTCCTTCATAAAATTGAATACAGACAATTTAGCATATAACTGTTCGCCTTGAACATTCTTGAAAATCTTAAAAGCTTCCAGAGGTTTTAATAGTCTTAACGAACGTAATCATTTTGGAAGTTCCCGGGGTCGTCGAAGCCTTTACGCGTCAAAAGTCTTGAAAGCTTTGGAAGTATTGATGGTGCTCGCAGTATTCGAGGTTGGGAATTCTTGAAAACCTTGACAGTTTCAAGAGATTTAATAGTCTTAATAAACGTGGCGATTCCCGGAGGTCGCGCGTACGAAAAGTCTTGAAAGTTTAACATTTCGGAATATTGTCTTCCCGGTGGCCTCTTTTGCATTCGAACGGTGGGCGGTACAAGTAGTTTATGATAAATTTGACTCTTCTAGACGTCATATTTTTAAGAACGTCAGAACTTCTGGTCTCGATAAACTACTGACTTTCGGTATTTTTATGAAACATGTGAAGTACGTTTATTTTCATTATCGCTAGATTTACGGACCTAGTCAAAATGACGGTTATGAATAAATTGACGTCAAATTGAAATACATATTCATGAGAATTATCCAGCAAATTCATTTCTTTGGGTATTTATTATTTAAAAATTGGCGGAAAATTTGAGCAGACACATTTGTCTTATTTTTATAAACAGATAGGAAATAGTGACTTTTAGTTCTCTGCAAACCTGCTGTCAAATTATTCTAGGATAAAATTTAAACTAGATTTACGGGCCTCTTTAATATAATAGTTATGATTAAATTGACGTCAAATTGAAATACATATTCATGAGAATTATCGAGCAAATTCATTTCTTTGGGTATTTATTACATAAAAATTGGCGGAAAATTTGAGCAGACACATTCCTCTTACTTTTATAAAAAGATAGGAAATAGTGACTTTTAGTTCTCCGCAAACCTGTCGCTAAATATTCCAGGATAAAATTTAAACTAGATTTACGGGCCTCCTTAAAATAATAGCTAAGATTAAATATACGTCAAATTGAAATATATATTCAAAGGAATTATTGAACAAATTCATTTCTTTGGATATTTATTATTTAAAAATTGGCGAAAAATTAGAGCAGACACATTCGTCTTACTTTTATAAAGAGATAAGAAACTTTTAGTTCTCCGCAAACCTGCTAGTAAATTATTCTAGAATAAAATTGAAACTGATCGGCAATTTTAGCCACGTGTTTTCAGTTTGACCTAACACAAGCAATTAAATATTGATGCACGGTTGTATTTTAATGGACATGAAGTGGGGGCAGGTTGTCGGATAAACATGCGATTCCAAGACCGGGTCCGACTTATCTCACGATGTTTAATATTTTATTGAGTGTGCCCACTTGCAGTATCATAATTCAATATTAGCCGGGGACGTTTATGGTCGCATCGTAACATAGTCTCGGGTGCCTTGTATCCGTGGCGCCGAACGACCGTGTTTCAGCTACCTCACCCTGCGTTGATCGGAAAGTGTCGCGGGAATTATTCATTTCTCATACACTGTTTATCGGCAAATACGTGCAGGTGTATGCCTTCTACTGCGATACGCGTCGCGAACCAAAAAATGCTCCACCGGTCGCTTCTTCATACCGTGCGTGGCCGTTCGCGAGAGGAAAGTGCCTAAGTCCTAAACTGAGTCTGTCGAGTTTTCTGTAAAAAATTAATTTTCTTCGGAGGTCGTTGCCATCAGTGCGCAGAAAAAAGCTACGATTCTAAGATACCGACTAAAATAGTAATAAACAATTAAATGCATCAACGTGGTGCAAGGAATGCCAAAAACTTTCTCTCAAAAATACCAAAGACGTTCTCTGTATTTCTACTACGAGCTTTGTCTAAACGATCCGTGGCCATCAATGAAACATGTCCGTAAAATAAACGAATGAAGAATGAATGAATAAATGAATCTTGCAACTCCCACCCAAAGTGTGGAGCAACGGAGCTATGGTGTCTACTCGATCACCTCGTCATAGGGATTTGAATTTCGACTGGATTTTCGAAGATTGTAAACTCAAATTCCGGAAAACAAATTAACCCTCTGTGGGCCCGTGTAACTTTCAGGTCACATTTTAATTTTTCGACATTTTACCAAATAATTATAGCTTTTCATGAGATGGCGCATAAATCTGAATTCTATAACGTTGCCAAGACAACCAATATTAATATTTATGACCGTTGCTAGGCTCATCAACCTGAAATAAGAAAATAATTGCTGTGCAAACTGTCTGCAGTAAAAATAAGCGAAACCATTTGATCCAATTGATATTATTTGTGCTTTTGTCAGTGATTACCAAACTAAAAATAGTGCACATAATAGCTCTGGGTTCGTATATCAATAACAACCCATTTGTTTGCATTTCAATTTTCAATTTGTTACTGTTTTTTTATGATACAGTTTTGTAACTTTGAGGTTACAGTGGGCTATTATGGCAGATTTCGGTACATTTAGGATAAAGCTTGTGCTTTCTCCTGTTTTCAAATTTATACATCATATACCCAAAATATGAATACAAAATCAGATAGAAATAACAGAGGAATTAGAATTAGACGCATTAGCGGTAATAGATCCGATGATTTCTTATTAGATTCCGAGTCCGATGAAGATGTAATAGTATTTTCTCGATGATGGATAAATGTCATTGACAGTGACGAAGAATTTAGTACTTAATCCTCGTCAGATGAGGAAGATGCAGGACCACAAAGAATTGTTTGGCAACCACTATCCCAGACGAATAATAATAGTTGTTATCGCCCTTGGAAAGGAGATTGCTCTAATGTCTCCGTTGCACCCCATTCTCCTGTGACCTATTTTCGAAAACTATTTGACAAGGAAATTATAAGCAATATAGTTGACTATGCCAATATATATGCACTGCAATGTGATCCAACAAAGAGATTTCAAAAATAAAATGTTTAACGTCAAGTGCAAATTGTTTTATGGAATTTCACGCTGAAGCTTTTATGCACAGAAGTGCAAACTTTATAGGCCGTTGTTACCTGAAAGTCACATAGTGAATATATTGCAATAAAATTTTTTTTCATTTGCATATATAGGTTTATAATTTCTGATTTTTCGTTCCCCAATTTTTTTGGATTAAAAACAAAAATTCGGACCATAGAGGGTTAATTTATTCGTAATGCGGTGTACTGTAAAATAGGCTCGGCTATGAGTGTGTTCTAGCATTCACGAGAATTTGAATGACAAGCGTGTCCTCTAAGATAGGTTCGACTATGCTTTGAAATATTTGGTGGAGTTGCGTGATGTGTTAGGAAAATTGTATATCATAGGGTGTGTCAGAAAAAAATAGTGGGAATGTCAAAAAGTCAAAAAGTGGGAATGGAGAAGATCAAAATGGAGTAGGAGTAATCTCACAAGGTCAGAAACAATTGTAACTGTAAAATTCGACCAGCTGTGCTGTTTTCGGCGTGGAAAATAGATAGCCGGGTAAATTTACCTGGCCCCGATCGCGACTTGAGGACGCAACAAGAGCTTTCGCGGAGCGTTGCAAAAAGGAGAAGGAAGATCGGCGAATCGGGTGGAAGGAATCGAGAGGAGCGACGCGGCGGGAAAAGTCGCGGGGAACAAGCCTAATCGTATGCCGGGCTCGTGGGAGGAGAATAAAGAAAGCGAGTCAACGGGGAACGGGTTGGCGAGTCGCGAGAGCGTAACTGGTATTCTCGGTTAAGTGGGAATGGGCGATGGTTCGTTAGGCAGAACAGTTTTTCAGGGTTCGCCCGAAGGAGTTTTTCGAGGCAGCTGCAGGGCGAGAAGGAGACCGGCGCGAAGGGGCACCTTCCTGCACGCCGATCCTCCGAGACTTCTCTTCCTCTTGCCCTCCCGGTCTCGTTCCCGGTCTCGGTCTCGGTCTCGGTCCCGGTCTTGGTCTCGGCTTCGCTTTCCTGTTCTCCCGGCGTCGAGAGGGTCGACATATGGACGCACACGAAGGACGCCTCCGATGCACGCGAAAAAGGCCTCGGGAGTCGTCTTCGAGATTCGCTTCCCTCGTTAAACCAACGAGAGAGACTTTGCATACCGCACACCGAGCCTTCTTTCTCCTCTTTTTCTTGAACTTCTTCCCCGCGAGCTTCACGCTGTTGGCCTCCTCTTTTTCCTCTTTCGACAAGCTGGAATCCCGCGATTAACGAGAATCCAATCGGCGAGGTCTTCGTACGCCGAGTCGAGATACGAGCCGGGCAGAAACCGAGATCTTGAAAGGACTGCGGGAAAAATTAGGCGAACGCGTGCCGGTGAAATCGTGTAGAGAATACAGCGGTTCGGGTGATCAATTTTTTGGAAACCAGTTATGGTTAGGTATGCAGGGTTAATTTTGTAAATTCCAGCAATCGATTCTAGATATTGATATTTATTATATTTGTGTCAGTTTAAGTTAGCGGTATGAACGATAGCGTCGAGCGTTTTTGACTTTACTCGTTTCATCACACTTCTAGGATATTGACAGGTTTTCTCTAGCTAAGGATTATCAATCATTGAGGGTGTTGCCGCCTGTCTATCGGAGAACGGTCTGATTAATTGACAAAGATAAATATAAATGATACAAAGCAATTATTTACGAAGTAAGCTGCTTAGACCGTGTAATACAGCGTGGTATTACGAGTAATGTTATTAGAGGCAGTAATCGTCTGTAATTAAAATAAACGTTGTTCGCCGTTGTTGGTAACAACTTAGGAGCTCTGAAAATGGATTAAGTGCGAAGTCAATCGTATCAAATTATGCGACGACTGATTTTAACAAATTTATGGATACGCGCTATTAGTTTATATATATATATTTAAATGACACGTCTAGTGAACTGGTTTGCAATGATTCTTAACCTGTCTGATGTATTGACAGGCCATTTAGTAATTACAGCAATTTTCATAAATCGTTGCTAATGAAGCCTGCAGTCCATGAATTATGATACACGTGACTATTGACACGGTGGAAATTTATTCATGTGCACATTCTAAACAGCTCCCAGCTATTTCAGGGTATATCGGTGTTTAATATTTATTTCTTTTTAATCGCTTCTTTATCGCGAATATCTGTTCGTACTTTGCCCAATGAAATTAAACTGGATTTCCTTTGAAAAGCGAGCTGGCTACGTGAATATTCGCGGAGGAGAAAATAAGTCTTCTCTCTCGTTAAACCTACTTCGTGCTTAATTGCGAAAAAGTTAAAACTCATTGTGGCCCGTACATACGTTTACTCGATGTTAATCGCTGCGAGAAAACAGTGTAGCAATAGATTTACATATTTTACAACGGACCGTTGTTGCTGCCAAACAACAGAGTCAACGCGACTAAGTTCTAAACCATGCGGGCTTAATTTTACCCCGACCATTTACAATTACAGCATCTACAAATGCATCTTTGAATAAAAATAAAACAAGGACTTGTCTTTTAAACATTAATAATTTTTCTTTGGAAACGGGAACGTCTTGTCGTTAACATATTTCGAGGAAACAGCAGCTTTAACCTCCTAGCAATAGAGCGGCGACTCTGAGGCGCCATTAAAAATTGCTCCACCCTCATTTTAAATTACTGTTTATTAAAGTTTGCATTTAGTAAACTGCTAAATATTTAACTGTTGTATGAAAATATACAGAATCCAAATATTTTAGGTGGAAAGAAGCGTTCAGTTTTGCAGTTAACCCACTTTTGTAATTGCATAATTGAAGTTCAGGATTATTCCCTGGACTGTTTATCAATATTTTAAAGTACGTTTTTGTCAATTTAACAACCTTGCAATATTTAAAATATTTAACAACTATTCGTTCTATTTAATCGTTAGAATCCTTGTAATTAAACGACGATTTTTGTACTGTGGGTCGAAATGGACTTCGAATTTGTACTCGGAGAGTTCAAATAGATTACAACGTTACAACTTCGACAAGAATAAAACTTTTCGGTTGATTTCACGTTCTGATAATCATTTCTAAAAACCGAATATTCTACGTATTCTGCATATTCGAATTCGCCGCAATGAATGCTATGAAAGTTGAATAATTTTCACATTTTATCTTAAAAGTGAGCGACAGCCGATTTTCATAGGATTGCTCCACCCCTTTCTGCCCCACCCTTTTAATGCGATCTCGCGCGCGACAGTATTCCGAAGAAAATAGGAAGTGAGACACGCAGCGCGCTATGACTCGACCGCGTCACCGATTTGCATAGGCTAATGAATATGTTAAATCAATTTCGCGAAACGAGCGAAGCCCGGGCGTAAGTGGGCAACGGTCGCGCGCTCGCGGAACGAGCTGCAGAGGCCTGTTATTATTGTAATTGCCGCGCGTGTAAAACCGCGTGTGGAAAATAAGCCTAATGTGACGTGTGCGGGCGGTTGCCTGGCCTCGCGAGCAACTGGCTTTCCGATCGCTTTCAGTCATTCGCGATAGCCATCTCGCACGATCGTCCGTTCTCCATTCCGATTCGAACGACAAATCCACTCCTCGAATTTGGACAGAGCACTTTCTTTTTTTGCGAAATTCTCGAATCGTTATCGCGCGTAGCCAATGTTGGACCAGCGCCCAGGTCGAATCTAATTTATATTGGGTTGTCCGGAAAGTTCGTGCCGATTTTCGGTCGGTGGCGTAAAGACAGGTTTGAAATATTAGAATTACTGAAAACGAATGACATGCGTACATATTCTAACAGACAGCACTTTAGACATATATGGGAAACATTTTGGTACATACCAAAACTTAACTCTTTATAGGTCGAATTTTTTGCTTAACACTAGAACTACCAAACCAGTCATTTTGACTGGTCCTTAGTTTTTTCTTTCGCAATTATTAAAGTTATAAAAATGTTTTCCTCAGAAATTTTTATATGTACTTCTATAATGGCGCACACGTTATAATCAGAATTGTATGAAGTTTTAACACTTTGACTGCCATGTCACCCATATATGGGTGACAGAATTGTTTGTCCATGTTTAAAAATAAATTTGTACTTTAACATATTTGTTGTACTCAATTTAGTCGATATCTGGAGAATACAAGGAGGTTGAAGAACAACTATCGGTCATACATTTTATATTTTCAATCGTTGGTTCATTAAATAAATTACTTTGATTTTCTAGGACTTTTTATGTCGTCAGTTGGGCAGCGAAAGTGTTAATAGATGCAATTTCATTATTATTACAAAGCAATGCATATCGCTGGATTTATTGTTCGGTAGTTCTAGTGTTAAATATAAGAAAATTGTATGCTACGGAAAATCAACGATTACAAACCAATATATGCAGATTGAAAAGAATTTACCAATTTAAACAATTTTATTATAATTTGTAACTTTGAAATTTTGCAGTAACAACGGCTTACGATGATTGATGCTTAACCTCTTAAGCATGATGCGCCACTATAGTGGCTTCCGCGGATATCATCTTATATTACGATGCGCCATTATAGTGGCTTGAGCACATTCAATTCTATTATTAATTATTACAGTAAATTATTAAAGTTAAAGTATATGCATCATA
This sequence comes from Agapostemon virescens, assembly GCA_028453745.1. Classification (NCBI taxonomy): domain Eukaryota; kingdom Metazoa; phylum Arthropoda; class Insecta; order Hymenoptera; family Halictidae; genus Agapostemon; species Agapostemon virescens. The sequence continues at coordinate 10,343,256 of CM052097.1, forward strand.
TCTTTAAGAAGAATTATAATTTAGTTATCAAAAACTTCATTCCAATGTTCTCTGCCGTACAGAGAAACTGCCCTACACAAAATTCAACCGTGCCTAAGAGGTTAAGCATAAAATTCCATAAAACAGTTTGCACTTAGCATTAAACATAGATGTACGTTGCATTTGGAACATTTTATTTTTGCAACCCGTTTGTTGGATCACACTACAGTCCATATGTATTGGAATAGTCAACTATATCACTTATAATTTCACTGTCAAAGAGTTTTCGAAAATGGGTGACAGGAGAGTAAGGTCCTTTGGGGTCTTCAGGGCAATCTCCTTTCCAAGGGCGACGATAACTATTATTCGTCTGGGATACTGATTGCTAAACAATTTTTTGTAGTCCTGAATTTTCCTTATCCGATGATGATTCGGTAATAAATTCTTCATCGAACTGAGAATCTAATAAAGAATCTTCGGATCTATAATTTTATATTTAATAGATTACGCAAAAGGATTTAATCACGAATTTGGCTCGCTGCATCCGCGAGGAATTATACAAGTTTATTTCTATTGGCATTCATAGCCATTGATAAACATTTAGACATTTTCTTGATATTTTTATAAAACTGTGTAACACAATCACTTTTGGTGTTCGGCAAGCTTAACGTTAATTAGCATCGACTGATAAAATAAGAGTGAATAAAGCAGTAAAAACTGGATCGAGAAATAGAAAGGATATTGTTACGGTCGCTTTCACAAGTTGAAGAACCATTATACGAAGCGTGTATGATCCTAATTTTCATGTTTGGAATCTCCCTTAGTGAAATTCTTGCAAATCGTCGTTTTTTCCCCTTCCCTTCAAGATAAAAAATTCGATGTTCACTTGTACAAGATTACGAAAAGAATCGTTCTGGCCTCTTTCCCGAGTTCGTTGCGACTATCGATCGGTGCAAGATTAATCACTGTCATTATATTAACCCTTTGCACTCGAAGCTGTTTTACCTTCGAAAACCAAGGCATGTCTTCTGATCTCTGTCTTCTGTCTTCTGGCTTCATATTCAGGTTTTTGCTATTATTCGTCCTTACAACAATAAAACTGTTATCACATTCCCTGATGCAAACATAGTGATATAAAAATTATTTCAAATAACGGCGTTGCAATTTTTAGTGGTGCCTCAGAGTCACCATTCGAGTGAAAAGAGTTGAAATGTATCCGCCCTTTGGTGTAGAAATGTTCATTGCTTTAAGCTGTATTTTTGCATCATCTCATTTCTTAAAAAGTGTGGTCTAAAAATAGCATTATTTCTTTTATCTTAGCACTTTGCTGGCCAGCAATGTTACACAGAAACTATGCCATGTCACTGGCTATTATTTTGTAATTGAATATAGAAGTAAAGTAAAACATTAAAACTCGAATAATAATAATAAATTCCAATAATAATTAACTCCAATAAATGTTATTTATACTGAATGAAATGAAATTAAACTTTGGACACATTTTTTATATAACTTTTAAAATATTGCGCAAAACTTTTGCAATATTTTACATCGCCCTGGGTTTCATAAATTGAAATAGATAATGCAAGTGCAATGACGAGTTAACTCGTCACCGGTCACCAATGCGTTAACGTGGTATATTATTCGACTTATACACTGCATTTGAATGTATTGTTCTGTACATATGTTTGGAGATTGAGAAAATCTAAGTACGTATAATTGCGTGGAAGTGTAAAAGTAACGGATGAAAGCCGTGGGACGATCCCGCTGGAGTCTATTCTCTCGGAGCGTATGAGGGTTAATTTCGTCGAAAAGGTGAATTTGCATGGAAACCCGGAGGTTAACGATCGGCTCGATTCAGCGTCGGGAATGTAGAACAGACGTTTCGACAGCGAAAGGTTGATTCGTTACGGTCGGATCGCGGAGTATCCGCGGGAAGGATCTACAGCGTGATTCAGCGGGATCGATGGAACGCGGTTTGATCCGGCAGCGATGGCCGCGCATTTATTAAATTGCCCACGGCGGCGGAGAAGAATCGTAAACGATTATTCGCCGCGGTTTACGAGACTTTCTAAGAAAAGGTACGGGGCATTAGAAACCGTATGGCCGAGTTTACGAGCCCTTTACGAACGATCCGCGTTGCGAAATAAGAGATCGTTCGCCGTGGACGGTTCGCTTCCGATGGACATCGGTGATTGCGACGACGACGACGACGACGACAACGACGACGCCGACGACAACGACGACGACGACGAAGACGACGTGATCTCACACGTACGTCCGCGTCGTCTAAGCTGTCGAGGCTTTCCTTTGTCGCGTTCTTATTACCCGGCACGGAGGAAAAACGTGGGTACACGATATATCCCGGAGAGAAAAGCGCGGCGTGAAATCATTAATCGAGCCTCGAAATAGAATTTCCATCGGAGCGGAGATATCTCGGCGCGGGATAGGCGTGCAGCCGGCGGGCTGATGTACGTGTCGAAACCATTATGTCGGTCGACCGCGTCATTATATCGTCATTAAACGCCGGTGCCGTCCTGATGCGTCTTTTCGGTAACGACCCGACTCGTTCCTGGCCGAAGGGAAAACCGCTCGTGTACGAAAGTCGCGAATCGCCGCAGTCGATTAAGGTTAATGGGAAGAATTAAGGGAAACGGGGCTCGCCGACGGATTTCGCGGGTGGCTCGGGGCGGTAAATTTATTTTAATATTCGAGCTTTCGCGTGCGCCCGCTTTGGCACCGCTACCCGCTCTCGCCTGATTGATGGGAAACGAACCAACGCGATAATTGTTCTTTTTCTTTTTTATTAACACTGAATCTACCGTCCATTCAAAGCGACCGCTTTGTATTGTCTTGCGAAAAGACAAGACTTAATTTATTTGGACTTTGCGCGAGTTTTATTAGTATACGCGAGAAAAATAAAAGAATTGGATTTGAGGCGATTTCTATGGAGGCAATTTTGTATCTTTGATAATTGTAAAATGGAAAATCCGAATACTTTCACCTACTGCGGATGTTTAAAGCTTGGGAAATCTCGATCGAAATTTCTTTCTTTGAAATTTATTTGGACTTTGCGCGATTTTTATTACTATACGCGGGCGAGTTAAAGAATTTGATTTGAGGCGATTTCCATAGAGGCAATTTTGTATCTTTGATAATTGTAAAATGGAAAATCCGAAAACTTTCACCTACTGCGTATGTTTAAAGCTTTGGAAAACTCTATCGAGGTTTATTTCAGCTGCAAATTTAATATATTTCGTTTAATTGAAACTGCTAATTAGATACGAATTCTACGATCTACCTTTAATTTATGATCAGAAATGTTTCTAGAAATTTTAAACTGCAATCTACGATCTAGACTTCAATGATTAATCTAACGCATGATTTGATAATGCGGCGAACTACATAAACTTCGCAATAGACGGACAATTTTAAATGAAGCCAACAAAGTGTGTAGATTGCATGAAAATAGAAATGACCTGCTTAAATTCATACCAGCTACAGGCATATGGGATGAGGTCTAAATAATAAAATACACTGTGGTCAAGATAATCAAAGATTTTTATGTGACGTTAAAGAATGAAAGAAGAACATACAAAGTAGAGAATAAATAAAAATATAGAACGCAGTCGAATATTGCCCTAGCCCTTACGTTTTTAATCTTACGACTTAAACCAACAACATAAAAAAATTAAGACATATATGAAATCATTATATCTATCCTAGCGATATACAATATGTTTTATAATAAATTTACCATATATTTCATCAACGGATGCATTGGACTTAACAAAATATTTTAGCAGCGAAATATGTGTTGCGACCAAACAATCTGTGCAAAATCGATCACAAGATTTCAAAAGAAATAATTATGTACATTTATAACAAAACCGAGTAGGTGTAACGTACAATAGTCAAAAAGTAAAAAGAATTTAAAGATGTTGATGCATCGTTACCGACACATTAACACTAGAACTACCGAATAATAAACACGATTGATGTATATTTTCTGGTAAATTATTATTATAATAATTATTGTAATTATTATTATGATTATTATTAGTATGATTATTATAATAATCATATAATTAGTGTCATTAGAGAAGACTGCATCTATTCAGACCTTGGCCTGTTTTTATTGTATTGCCTGCTTTGATGAAGAAATTAATTCGAAGCTTTCCAATGAAGATACTTTTATAATTTCTGGAATTGTGAAAGAAAAAATTACGAACCAGTCATTTCGACAGATCCGGTAGCTCTATAATTAATTATAAGCTCATTTGCTTGTTTCTGAACAATTAGTAGCTAAAGACAATATTAAAAACTATATTTCGTAAAATAGTATATTTTGATTGAATATTCTTCACGTACAATTAAATAGAAAGAAAATCGTTCAAGCTTTCGGATTCAATTCAAGTGACAGATTTACGAAACCCGCATTATTACTGGACCGTCGCTCAATGTGTTAACCCTTTGTACTCGAAACAATTTTAATTCTAAAATTAAGAGATGTCTTTCAACCTCAACCATTTTTATTCAGTACAATCCCTTTTACACTGTGCATCCGATATTAAACATGTTTCCTCATACAACAGTTGAATTTTCAACAATTTATAGAATACAGACAAATTTAACCCTTTGCACTCGAATGGCGCCTCTAAGGCGACACTAAAACTTGCCATACCATTATTTAAACAACTTTTACCATCGATAGGTTTGCAGTTGAGAAATTGATAAAAATGTTAAAATTCTAAGTACGAGTCATAGTAATTAATTTCGTATGAACGAAAGGAAATGAATTACCTACATTGGAGCTTTTATAGATAAAAATATTGTTTCGATTTTGGAATGGAATTGCTTCGAGTGCAAAGGGTTAATAATATGATAATTATTTTGAATATAATACGACAATTTTTACTGCTGCCTCAGAGTCACCATTCGAGTGCAAAGGGTTAATATTAACAATCTAACTATAACACTCGAAACAAGAAGCTTGCAAGCAGAGTGTGAAATTTTTACGGATAAATGGATCTCTGAAACCGCGCGTGCGAATCAGTTTTGCGAAAATATCCGCTTGCGAGTGTACGTGGCCTGGGAGCAACAAAACGTTGATTTCGAATGATTTTACACTTGTAACACAGTGACCGACAGTGATTCGCAGTGGGAAAGGCAAAGGGGGAGAGAGTTTGTGCCAACAACGAGAGCCGAGACGGAATTGTGGGACGCGTAGACGGTTGAGCGGATGCGTCGAGTAATGTACTTCCGGTTATTGAGCGGCGTCTGAAGGCTGACGGGAATTTCGGTGTTCCGCTTCGCTCGCAGCCTCCTCTCGCAGCCGGCACCTGGACCCGCTTCGGACCTCTCGACACCGGGAAACACGTTACCCGTGTTCTAGACGCGGTCCTGATCAAACAGAGCCTTCGCCGGAGAAACATCTGTCCGCTGGATCGTAGATTTTCATTCCACGGCAAGGGCATCGATAACAAGAGCCGCTTAAACATTCGGTACCGGAGCTGATCACGCTGCAGCAACTTCATTTTGATTTCTGTTTGCACGGGACGCCGAGGATCCCGAGCAAACACACAACATTTCTATTAAACTTTTCTTCGCTCGAGTTTTGCTGGCAGTCGATATTAATTCGAACGACGTGGCATTTGTTCGGAGGAATAATTAACACGTTGAATGCTATGTCAGTCCCTGAGGACTGATATCAAATTTACAAATTAATATGTTACAGATAATTCATATCATATTAACCCCTTGCCCTACAACAACGAGTCAGACTCGTGATCAAGATTTCGAACAGAATCCTTTAAACATGTGTTTCTTTAACTTCCATTAAACCGAAATAACATTCTATTTAATCTGTGATCGCATACAAACGATGGAGAATAGCTAGGCATGCGGTAACTACAAATTTCACTTTTCTTTTTGTCGTTCCGTGGAGGATAAAGAATATCTAGTCACTGTTATCAGAAAATAAATTGTAGGCCAAAGGGTTAAGAAATATTCGCACTATTTCAATAGATTCATTTCAATTAAAACAGGAAAGCACAAATGGGCTTAGCAAATTTTTGCTTATGCACAGTTGCATTATTTCCGTTTAAAGGTAAATAAAATGTGACGCGAAAGCTAAGCAAAATGGCTCCGCATTCAACGTGTTAAACCTTAACACTCGGATGGCGACTCTGAGGCGCCACGAAAGATTGCGTTACATTATTTAAAACAATTCTACCATCGCCATCTTTATATCTAAGGAATCGATAAATATTTAACGATTTTACAAACGAGTAACAGCAAAACAATGCATATACGTAAAATGAAATAATTCGTGTAGAATGAAAATTTCCTAAGTCCAAAGAAATACTTTGGTTTTTTAGTTAAAACAATTCTACCATCGCCATCTTTATGTCTACGGAATTGATAAAAATTTAACGATTTTACAAACGAGTAACAGCAAAACAATGCATATACGTAAAATGAAATAATTCGTGTAGAATGAAAATTTCCTAAGTCCAAAGAAATACTTTGGTTTTCTAGTTAAAACAGCATCGAATGCAAAGGGTTAATAACGCACATACGTATTGTGAAATCAGGCTCCTCGGGACCAAACGCGTATGGAGATTAGGAAAAGTAGGAGGGTCCCATGGGTCTGTGGGGCGGTGGATTGGCTGCGATCAGGAAGGATGCGAGTTTGAGGCCCGCCGTGGTGGTTTCCCCCATTTTTTCACAGATCTTACACCATCTACTTTCTATTTATGCAACGCGAAGTTTATATGCTAGCAAACTGATTGACAAAATATATAAACATCAGGTCTGCAAATATGAAGACTGTGTCGAACATGTCGAATTTTGTGCCTGGAAACTACGATTTGCAGATTGCAGATTTTACGTTACCATTTGAAAACAATTCTGCTGACTATTTCAGAATTTTTCAAGATCCATTGTCCACGATTAAAAACCTCTCAATGGATCTCTCAATGCTGACAGCAATTTTTATTGTAAATTAAGTTGGCATCCTCGGTAACGTTATTTAATAATTTTGTTACAAATTACAATGTAAACGCAGTTCGTTAAGCTTCATTTTGTTACTATATATATTATAATAGTCTTCCGGTCGGTAAAGTGTTAAGATGAAAAACGGCAGTGACTTATTTGTACTCCCAATACATTCGCATGCGCCTTACTCACCAGACTTGGCCTTATTCAATTATAATTTATTTGCATCGATGGAACACTTGCTGAGCAAGAAAATGACAGGAAAATGGCTCGATGACTAGTTTTCCTCAAAAGAGGAACAGTTTTATTACTGTGGCATCTACAAATCGTCACAGAGATGGGAAAAGTGTATAAGTACCGATAGACAATACTTGCTGAGCAAGAAAATGACAGGAAAATGGGTCGGTAACTAGTTTTCCTCAAAAGAGGAACAGTTTTGTTACTGTGGCATCCACAAATTGTCAGAGAGATAGGAAAAGTGTATAGCTACCGATAGGCAATACTTCGAATAAAATATTTTATATCATTTCCACGCGATAAACGCGTATTTTCTATAAAAGAATTCCGGTTTCATATTCACACATCTGGTATGCGAAATATGAAAGGACTCCGGGAGTCACGGACGCGTGCATCGCTGCGAAGCCGTAATCGTGTTTTCTCGAAGGCGTCGATAAAATGCCGGTAAAACTGTCGATAACAATCTCCAGATGTATAAACGCGATGGTAACGAGGTGCTAGCGTAACAAGTAAATATTCGAGCGGAGTCCGGTCAGTGGCGGAGAACGATATTGACGCGAATCGTGAGTTTGCCTGTTCGGTAACGGCAGGCAGAGTCGGGATTCCTGAGACATGGTAGCGACCGGGCTGCTACACTGGCAAAGAACGCAGAGGACGCGTAGCATTCGTATTATGCAAAGAAAGTTGCTGCAGGATCGAGAGAGTCATAATCTTATCGTTCGCGCGGCGATTATTGCTTGCTATCGGGGCCCATTTTCAACAAAGTGCAATAACGATTCGATTCGATAGTCCGAGCTGAATATCGGTGTATAAATGGCGCGTAAAATTCGACGTGCAGTTTAATCTGGAGGAATTAAGAATACGCATGGCCGTGCTGCCGCGTGGCGTTTGACAGATCCACTAAAGAGCGCCAATTAAAAAATCATCAAATTAAGTGGTCCGCCACGGAGAAAAGAACGGAGAGAGAAAGAGGGAAAGAGAGAGAGAGATAGAGAAGCAGGTCGAATCGGCCGTTCTGTCCACAATGCTACAATTAAAAACCATTCGAGTCGCCGAGCGTGTCGGCGCTCGATTCTGGTCCTGAGGGGCTGCCGTGGACGGGGCACACGTACGATATTATTAAGATAAAAATCGGCGTGCCCAGGGTGGGCCCGAGGTGGGCCCAGTGTCGTCGGCCCGGGCAATATCCGACCGTTTCAGGTTCTCGTTTTCTCCGATCGCGACGCGGCGGTCCGCGCGCTTCGACTTCCATTTTAATTGCGCGCTTGTCGCTCGATCGGCTAGCGGCGAAATAACGTTTTCGGGGCGCCTTAATGAGTGGGAATGCTAAAAACAGCCGCGGATCCGGGGCCATTTGCCGGCCAAAAATTGCGGAATACCGCGACGAAAAGAGCCGACCTCCACTCGCGTGAATCCCGCCTCGGAAAGATACGTTCGGACGCGTTAATGTTACCCCGTTCCACCTCTTTGCCCCCCTTGCCGCCCTTAGCCACAAACCGCCACGGTTACCTTTCGCAATGACATTAAAGCGGGGAGGGGAAAAAGGAAACACGGGAATACGGGTGATAAGCGTTTAAAGAAGTTCGAGAACCGCCGCGCTATCTACCCGAAGGATATTAACGCTACAGTGACCGCCCACACTGCCGCGGTTGGATACGATCTGCCGCGATGAATCGCGAACCCGTTGGACCCGACAATTTCGCGGAAATTATAGGGATCGGATCAATGGATAACGACTTTACGACCGATGCTCGAGGAATTTCGGAAATTCGCCTCTTTTCAACGGTACACGGTTTTTTCTCAAATTGAACGGCCGAATTTAAATCTGAACGGTGTCTTCATTTGTTCACGAATCTTTAGAAGTTTCTGGAATTTTGATTCATCAGAGTATGGATTTTTTGTACGTACGACAAAAATAATTGGATAAAATTTTTAACCCTTTGCGTACGAGAATTTTTGATAATATTGGAGATATTTTCTGAAATGTTAAATCTTATATGAAAATTTTAAGTTCGGAGTAAAAATGAAGATAGAAAACTGATCTGTTTTTACAATAATAATTGAATTATATTTCTCTGCAACTTTAAGGATCGAATATGTGAACCTGGTGTCGTGAATATGATGACGTTCGTCCTCAAAGGGTTAACACTAGGTTTAATATTTTTGTACGTTACGATTATTGAGATTGTAAAAATGCACCCATCAAGAATTAATTAATAAATTTATTTCTCGTTATTTTTATAAAGTAATGTCAGATAGTCGCTTTTAATGCTGCGCAAATGTTAAAGAGAGATATCGATTCGTATTGCCTGTGACTTACAATTGATGCAAACAAGTTTTCTTATGCATAAATATCCTTAATTTAACGATAATACGGAATCTAACAAAGTGGTGTCTCGATTAATTCCAAAAACTCTAATTTTAGGGCAATTTCTGTACATCCGCGTACAAAGATGAACGTTCCTAATGTTTACACGCATATTCATGCACTTTTGCCATGGAAAATAATAAAATCAAGATTACGACAATTTATTTCGCAATTTTTCTGTTGCCTCTAGCGATTCCCTGCCAATCAAGAGAATTACAAATCACACGAATATCTATGCAAATTGTTAAGGCAGATCATCATTGGTATACGTATTCTTCCCCGAATCGATTGACGCAGAATTCAAAGAAAAGTCTCAAGGCTCATTGGTATAGAATTTTAAATGCAATAAAAATCTTTATAGTGAACTTTTCATTTCGACGATCGTTTATATTAATTCAATGTCGCTCGACGATAGTTTCATCCATTCGTGGATCCGTAACGATACTAATTCCATCTCTCCGCGTTCGGAGGGATGACGAATTTGAATCGGGTAGCGAGCAGAAACGAACGGTCGCGTACGAAGGAACGCCGAGACGGCAATAAAGCAACCGCGGTTTATCAAGCCGAGTGTGTTTGCTCAATAATAAAAGCCACCGGCTGCGGTGTTGTAACGCGGCAAGCCGAATTATCGGCGTGTCGTAACAATTGCTGCGGGTCGATCCGTGGAATTTTACCGTGGTGCATCTCTCTGTTGCTGTGTGCGCATTTGCGCGCGAATCCGCGACTACTTTCGTCGATCTCGAATGCATTATGTGCAACGCTTTTCTTGCTGTCGAGCTAAACGAATTTGCTCGCTCGCGACCCAACGATATTCAAAATTCATGTAGCGGACGCTTTTCACACGAAAAATGTGAGACAATTTCGGAAAAATATGAGACTCTCAAGAAATGTGTCGTACATGACACAATCACGAATTCGTATAATTCAAAGTTCAAATTTGAGCTTTTCAATATTGAATCGCTGGTTCTATTTTTTAAACATTGGGATTTGAACTTTTCAGTGCAAGGTGGCACTTGTCCACGGATTGGCGACTACTTTCGTCGATCTCAAATGCATTATGTGCAACGATTTTCTCGCTCCCGAGCTAAACGAATTTACTCGCTCGCGACCCAGCGATATTCAAAATTCATGTTGCGAACGTTTTGCACATGAAAAATGTGAGACAATTTGCGAAAAATATGAGACTGTCAAGAAATGTGTCGTACACGACGCAATCACGATTTCGTGCAACTCAAAGCACAAACTTGAACTTTTCAATATTGAATTATCTGGTTCAATTACTTGAAAATCGAACTATGAACTTATCAGTGCAAAGTGGCAATTGCGTGCGAATTCGCGACTACTTTCGTCGATCTCGAATGCATTATGTGCAACGCTTTTCTTGCTGTCGAGCTAAACGAATTTGCTCGCGCTCGACCCAACGATATTCAAAATTCACGCTGCAAACGCTTTTCGCACGAAAAATATGAGGCAATCCGCGAAAAATGTGAGGCTCTCAAGAAATGTGTCATACACGACGCAATCGCGATTTCGTATAATTCAAAGTACAAACTTCAGCTTTTCAATATTGAACCGCTGGTTTTATTTTTTAAATATTGAGATATGAACTTTTCAGTGCAAGGTGGCACTGCGGCGCAGATTAGACGAGGAGAGAGGCGCAAACGGGATCATTAGGCCTGTACGTTCCTTCTTTGTCGACTCCTTTGTAAATCATGGTTAGAACGTTTTCCTAGAACCGAACAGCAGGAAGTGTTTTCACCCAATAAAAGCGACTCGGATCGTAATCCATAAAATTGAGGATACATCGTTCCCGGGCCGGGTTAGTTCACCGATAGAAAGCCCCTCGTTTCGTGGCTTTACGTCGTTGTAAACACGAGGCTGACCACTCCGCACCGGCTCCAGAGACGAGTACACATTTAATTAGAGCCGGGCTGGACCGTAAACATAATCGTAATATGATAATTATACGGCCGATCCGTGTCGCTACCGTAAACCACCGAGCGAGCATAAAACTGGGAACGGTCCCTGAATTCTCTCGTTCGTGTGAACGATCTTCGTCGGACGGGTTTTTCATAGCTTCTGATGGATCGGGAATCTGCGTAGGATTGTATTTCTAGAAAAAGAAAACACCAGGAAAAAGGTCTATAATAAAAGTTCAGTTGGTTTTATGGACGTTTCGGCTCGATTCCGCGCATACCAAGGAAGCCTGCGATCCTTCGTCGCGTTTCTAAAAATGAATTTCACCAAATGATTTTATTACGAGTATGGCGACTGCGACGTTCAGTTCCCATGAAAGTTTCCTATCCTCTCGACATTTTCGAAAATGGAACGCACCTAATTAGAATCAGAAACCGGAGACGATTTTCCAGGCATGCTGTGTTAGAGGTTCCCAAACTTATTTCGTCTGCCTCCACGTTCTCCAGAGCAAAATTACTATAATTCTCGAGAAAATTGTCTCAACGTTAACTATAGGGTATCGGCATGTCACTACACCCCTAATAAAGCTAGCTGAACTGCTTGCGAAACGTTGCCGAGCTATGAAAGCCCCAAATAATTAACTAAGTTGTATTATATCCTGAATAAACTTTTATCATTATAATTTTTTCACATATATTTCGGATTGCTTAGTACAGGAATTATATTTCCGATTTCTTAGCACAGGAATTATAATATTTCTGATTCCTTGGCGCAGGAATTATAATATTTCTGATTCCTTGACGCAAGAATTATAATACTTCTGATTGTTTAGCGTGGGAATTATAATACTTCCGATTTCTCAGCGTAGGAATTATAATATTTCCGATTTCTCAGCGCAGGAGTTATATTTCTGATTTCTTAGCACAGGAATTATAATATTTCTGATTCCTTGGCGCAGGAATTATAATACTTCCGATTTCTTAGCGTAGGAATTATAATATTTCCGATTTCTAAGCTTAGGAATTATAATATTTCCGATTTCTAAGCTTAGGAATTATAATATTTCCGATTTCTTAGCACAGGAATTATAATATTTCTGATTTCTTAGCACAGGAATTATAATACTTCCGATTTCTTAGCGTAGGAATTATAATATTTCCGATTTCTAAGCTTAAGAATTATAATATTTCTGATTCCTTGGCGCAGGAATTATAATATTTCTGATTCCTTGGCGCAAGAATTATAATACTTCCGATTGTTTAGCGTGGGAATTATAATATTTCTGATTCCTTGGCGCAGAAATTATAATATTTCTGATTCCTTGGCGCAGGAATTATAATATTTCTGATTCCTTGGCGCAAGAATTATAATAGTTCTGATTGCTTGACGCAGGAATTATAGTGCTTCCGATTGCTTGGTGCAGGAATTATAATACTTCTGATTGTTTAGCGCAGGAATTATAATATTTCTGACTGTTTGGTGCAGGAATTATGATATATCTGATTGTTCGGCGCAGGAATTATAACATTTCTGACTACTTGGCGCAGTAACTATAATACTTCCGATTGCTTAGCGCAGGAATTATAACATTTCCAAAATCTAGACTCATCCAAGCGCTAAGATCTCAAATAATTCCTGCGCTCGCGAGGAGACATCGTCTTTGGGAAACACTGCTCTAAGCCTGCGTCTCGAATTTCATCGACAAAACCGGAGTATCCCTGAAAGCAGGGAAAGCTCGTTATCGTATCTCAAAATATGTATCCCGAAAAGCGGAGAGGTCTGTCTCGGCTTAGGCGATCGGTCGCGCGCGTCTTGATCGCGAATCGACGCTCGTTCGTCAACCGGTCGCGCGGGAATTGTTCTTGCCGTTTTTCCCGCCGCGGTCGCGGGTCTCGCGTCGTTTTTAGTAACGAGCAATCGACCTTTACATCCGCGTTGATATACGGCCACTTTCCTCCGGTTGACAGTTACGGTGGTCGGTACAGCGGCCGCGACCAGAAGCGCTCCTCTCTTTCTCCTCGTTTACGCTTTTTCCGCCTCGAGCGGAACGCGCGCTCGCTCGGCCCGCGCGGCTATTTCACCTGCGGTGATTCACGCGCGCGATTAAGAAACCGGGAATCGGCGAAAGATCGAGGCACGGCCGATCGATCGCCGCTCGCTGTTTCTAGCGCGGTTCTTCAACCTCGCGCTGACTTATTGCCAGCTTCGAATACGCTTCGAAGTTTCTTCGAATTCGTACCTTTGTTCGTTTGTTTTTCGATTTTTCTTGTCCCCAGCGTCTCCGCACACTTGAAATTTCATTAGCTTCGCCTTAGGTGATACGTGAGCAACGCTATTTAGCGCACTAACCGGCAACGATTTGCATTGTAATTAAATTGCTGTTTTGTCACATAAGCTCTTATGATGCATTCGTTTTTAGACAATTTTCGGGAGGATCTCGATTGTCCATATCTCTGATGTTTGAAGCCTCCAGTATCTTACTATGCGTTAAAGAAGCAGCTGCAGCTAAGGAGATCCGTAAACAACGCAATTTAGCGCACAAACCGGCAACGATTTACATTGTAATTAAGTTGCTGATTCATTATATAAACTCATACATAAGATGCATTCGTTTTTAGACAGTCTTCGGGAGGATCTCGATTGTCCAAATCGAGTATCTAGTATCTTACTGTGTATTTAAAAAACAGCTGCAGCTAAAGAGATCCTTAAACGACGCGATTGAGCGTATAAATTGTCAACGGTTGAACGGTTGCGTTGTAATTAAGTTCCTGTTTCATTATACGAAATCTCACGGTTTTCTTTTTAGTTCAGATAATCGAAATTCTAGTGTATACTTTCGGGGATGGAGCTTTTGTTCATTCCAGAATTTAAGATTCGAACTTTTCAATTGATTTAGAATATTTTCGTTACCCTTTCGATTTTATTCAACGATATTCAATTTCGTTATGCAACGGGTCAATAATAAAAATTCTACGATACCAGGTCGTGAAATTCTTGAATCGTCCTAAATACTGTTACGGTGGTTATTCATTTATACGGAGTCGCCATAATGAAAAATTATTTCGTGCTGAACAACCCATAAGGAAATGATAATAGGGATTATCGTGGATCCGTTGCACTAACAGACAATCGAGAGTGGTCAAAGTCTGCCTGTCGAACAGTTTGGACAGCAAATTCCATATATAATTAATAATTTATAAATAAATGGTTGAAGCTTGCGGAACGCCCAACAATATTACGATCCTTCTAGAGTGTAGACTCTAGATCGTGTACGGCTACTTTCTTGCGGAGCAGTTCCTCGAGTTGGGCGTCCCAGGTGCCCCGCGCGCTCAAAGGATCGTTGACGCGGAATTATCAGCTGATTGAAATCTTTTTGGTACGGGTAGTAAATTGCGTGAATCCGAACGGCGGTATCTACCCCTGTCTCAGGATCGCCGGCAGTTCGAGATTCCGTTACCGAAATAAACGCGGACGATTGCTCGCGAGCGGAGCGGAGAAGCGAGTCGGGTCGTTAGGAGGAAATGCTTTTTAAAGAAGGGAGTGTCGGCACGGGCGGAGAAAAGAGAAACGGAACGAAAGAAAGAAAGAAAGAGAGAGAGACAGAGAAAGAGAGAGAGAGAGAGAAATAGAGAGAACGAGAGGGTGTCGGGGCTGTCCGCTTTCTCGCTTACCTCCTGTCCTTACGTCTGTCACTGGAGGCACGCAACACACTCTCTTGCATGCCACGCTGTTATTACCGACCACCGACCACGCTGGCCGCCCGCTCGCGAGAGATCGCGAGCAAACACCGGCCAAACGAGAGAGAGAAAGAGGCGGAGAATGCCGGCAAGAAAGCCGCAGACCAGGTAAACACCGCGGGACTAACAGGTGCACGGCCGCGGACATTAATTCAATTTCACGTGCCCGCGATCCACCGATTTGCTGTGAAATACCGCCGCACCTAATACGCATCGTTATGCGTTCGTTATCGCGACGATTCTATTTCTCGCGCCTCCGCAAGCTTTCCTCTTCAAAAGATTAAACACCTCTGCCACCGTTCGTCCTATAGTTAAATAACCGCCAGCAGATATTTTATTTCGCAGTTAATATTATAATAAGAATCGCGCAAAGTCTAAATCAATTTATACTCGTTGTTTTTGTAAGACGACAAGTTCCAGTTACTTTTAACCCTTTGAGCACTGAGTTGCTCGACGTTAAGCGTGCGTCATGGACTGCCCACTCCGTACGAAAAAGCCTACCGTGGACTGCGTACCTTTTACGAAAGAGCGCAAGTTGAGCAGACTGAATTTTCATTGCAAGGTATATTGATTGTAACTGAAATAAATTATGTGGTGACCTCAAAAGCCTTAATAACCATTTATTTCGGTTACGGTTTTGCAATCGTAAATAACTAATGACTTTAATGCCAAATCTACTCCTTTTTGACGGAATATATTGTCTAAAAAATAATCTTCCTTTATAAAGTAAAAGACTTTCGTCTATGCATAAATATTCATATGGATAAAATGAGTTTCTAAGTTCAATAACCATCGATCTTATTTTTATCAACGGATCGTACGAGCTCATATTATTGTTATCATTAAAATGCAACATTTTTAGCAATGATTCATATCTAACTCTGCTCATTAGTTTTGAAAAAATATATTTCCGAAGGTGAAGTATCTGTCCAGGTATTTACGCGTGAATGAACTACATGTATTTTAGTTTGCGCTAGATTTTTATGGAAATTATTTGTTTTTTCGCAGATACCAGTAATTAATTCTTCCGAGAAAAATACCTTAAACGCACACAAAGGAGTGGATATTTTCGATAAGCGTACCCTTATTCCCGAATTTGATTCATCAAAATTATATAATTTTGGTACAAAATTTTTCTTAGACCATGAAAAGCTTTCTGCCGTATCATTAGATGTCGAGTTAACATTTCCCTGTAGACCTTCATCCTCTTCAGAAGATGAGCTAAATATTCGAAGACGTCTTCTCCTTTGCTCATACAATGGAACTGACTCTTCGGTTTCCGAAGCTACAAAAGTAGGTTTGATTATGTTTGTTCTAACATCCAACCTATTGCGTTGATATTTACCGCTTGTGTCACTGCTTATTTTTAATATCTTGGTCTTCTTATAGAGCTCCTCGGAATCCGAAGACGAATTCCACATCCGTTTTCTTTCAAATTTCTTAATTTCAACTGTTTCAATTTCATGTTCATAGCCCATGTCACTACCACTTTTACTAAAGTATTCAAGCTCATTCTCAGACATTTTAGGGATAATTAAAAATGAAGTTTGAAAACGCAAAGAACAAATTTCCAGAAAGTAGCAGCACTTAACCTCGAAAGTCCTTTGTAGCGATATGTTAACTAATGCACAATGAATGCATACACAAAATTTAATGAACAATACTAATAAACGATTGTA
This sequence comes from Agapostemon virescens, assembly GCA_028453745.1. Taxonomy (NCBI): domain Eukaryota; kingdom Metazoa; phylum Arthropoda; class Insecta; order Hymenoptera; family Halictidae; genus Agapostemon; species Agapostemon virescens. Next base: position 10,360,172 of record CM052097.1, read on the forward strand.
CAAAAGCACATTTAAACGCTTATTGTCTTTTTATATCTATATAGGCTTACAAGCATCAGTCACATATATCTGTTCATAGATTTCTTTTTGCCAGATTGAATGGTTTTGTGAGAAGCCACATACAGTGGCACACAAAAGTATTCGGACACTCTTCAAACTTAAATAACTTTTTTAAGATTGCACCAAACGTCTTGACTTTTCTTGAGCAATTAGTTGCATTGATTTAATAAATGAATTTGCAAAATAAATTTTGTAAATATTGGAATTGGTATGAATTACATGACCAATAAAAAAATAACATTTTAAATATGTTTTATTTGAGCCACGTACTAAAAATTTTAAAGACGCATCTGGTAGATCTATGATAGTTATACACATGCAGAAAAATTCATTGAAATCGATCGACATACACACGAGCTACATGCCATCGAAAATGGTGAAAATCGCAATTTTTCACGATTCTTGGTCAGTTTCTGCTTAAACTCCACAAATTCTTACATCTTTCTACGCGTGTAATTTTTTCCCGCGTCAATCGATTTCGGTGAAATTTTTAGCATGTGTATAATTAACACAGCCCTGAAAAACACATATTTTAAATTTTCATTACGAGTTGAAATAAAAATGTTTTAAGAAATGTCTTTTCTACTTTCCGACGTAATTTCTACCAATTGGAATTATTTCAAAATTATTTTTGCATATCATTTAGTAAATCAATGCTGCTAGTTGCTCCAGAAAAGTCAAGTCGTTTGGTTCAATTTTGAAAAAGTTATTTAGGTTTGAAGAGTGTCCGAATACTTTCGTGCGCCACTGTATGCGTTCATAGCCAAAATCGAATGGTTATGCGAGAACGCATATATGGGTTCATAGCGCTCAAAGAGTTAAAGACCTCTGCCACCGTTCGTTCTATAGTTAAATAACCGTCGGCAGATATTTTATTTCGCAGTTAATATTACAATAAGAATCGCGCAAAGTCTAAATCAATTTATTCTCGTCGCTTTTGTAAGACAACAAGTTCCAGTTACTTTTAAGATTCGGTACAGTGCGACCGAATAACGTGGAAGCTATATTCAGTTCCGGTGTAACCGTTCATCGTTATGGAGACGAAATTTCGCGAAATTCTCGCGAAGGTCAGTGCGAGGCGCGTTCTCAATTACCGCGACGAAACCGGAAACAGCGGTGGGCTTGTTGTACGGCGTCGGTCCATTCATTCGTGTCGTCGTCGACGATACGGACGAGAATCCCTCTGGCCGGTTTGTTCCTTCCTTTGACGCTCTCCTCTCTCGCCTCTCGAACTCGACCGCTCAATTACCGCCTTTATTATTAGCGTGCTACTCCAGTCGACGCTCATTACGCGCCGCTCTTCAACTGATAACGAAACGCATGGGCGAACAATAACGACCGTTTATCTTGACACTCGTGCCCCGATCGACTCGATCGCCGGGGATACATTGACTTCTCCCTCGAACCAGACACTGAAAGCGCCGCGGCGCGAGCTAAGTGATTTTTAATTGTTACGTCGTCGACTCCGGCGCAGCTGTTCGCAGCCGGATCGTTTGTTAACACCGAAATTACCGAGCCGTCGAACTAACCAGTAATTTCCATCGGAAATGATAAGACGGTGCCTCTCCCGAATCTAATCGATTGAATTTTATCTTGTTTATCGGGCTTCCGAAAAAACCGAAATTTAGCGAAAACTGGTTTCGCTCGTTGATAACATACTAACCGAGCCATTCGCAAGCATGCTCACGCTAAAGCTAGTATCGTTAACCCTTTGCACTCGAAGCTGTCCTAACACTAAAATCGCATGTACGTGATTTATTTCCGTCCATGCAAATGGAGTTTATTAGCATTACCGACACCTACCGCGTTTAACTTCGCATCAACTACTCGAATACGGCTAAAACCATGTTAAAATTGTTGTAAATAATAGAGTCGCTGTTCGAGCGTTAAGAGTTAATTATTTCACTCTCCCAAAGGCATCTCTGAAATACGCTCTGCGCCAGAAGACGCAAAATTCTCAGCTTCAAAGATTCAAGCAACTCGCGACGTTAATTCAATTTAATTGGGTCTCGCAAGATTCGGAAGAAGCTAGATTTTAATTTACGATTTCTCCAGCGTTTCCTTCTCCAAAGCCAAATGAAATTAACGAACGCGGTCGCGTTCTTCACGAGCGACACGGAGAATAACATTTTCATAGAAAAATGATTCCATTTCGCGCTCGATTCCGACCGGACTTCACTTTTGTTTTTGATGTGACATCGTTTCAACGTGCTTCTAGATAGACCCACGGCTAACCGCAAACACCGTCGTTCGCCTCGTCGCCGGTAAACTGGCTAACTGCGATTCTCGCAGATTTTTCTACCTCGCCTCAGCAAATGAACTCTGATATAAACGCTAACAAAAAGCGCAAGCTCTTTCCCGCGAAATCACGTTGCGTTCCGTAAGGCGCCTCCTTTCGAAAGCTCCTCGCGCCGCAAGAAATCGTTCCATGTCTTGTCTCTCCCCCGAAAAGAGACGTACCCACATCAGAAGTTTTAGCGTGGTCGATCCCACATGGGACCGGTGGCACAGTGACACAAGCGGCGTTCCGAGTTTTCCCCGAGCTCGTACGTGCCTTGGCAGACACCGGTAAGAATTTGCATCGCGAAGGTTCGCCCGACCTCGTTAAATATGGATGCATTTTACGTATATGGATCCATATACCGAGAAGGGGAGCGCGATCAAGGGAGCACGTGACACGGGTGTGGCAACCGGTGAATATCCCGGACGTGGACGAAACCGAGTGACAGCCAGCGAACCGCATGTCACGGACTCTCCAGCTCGCCTTATCACGACTCCGTATCAGATCCACCCTCGCCAAAGGTTTCCCTGGCTTCGTCGTTCACGGAAAACGTCCGAGTTTGCCCCAGTTAGCTCCGCGCCTAGCCAGCCCCGACAGAAACGCTCTTCGACAGACTAATTGGCTTCTCGATAGTTCGCGCCGTCTAATAACGCGGTAAACAAATTCTCAATGGAGAATATTCTAAGGGTAGTTAACCCTTATCGGTGATTCCGTTTCCAACTTGCTTTCTGAATTTTATCGGACCGAAAGTTTCTTTCGTCTTCGATTAACACGGGATGAACGCGATCTTTTATATCGTAAAGTTGGCTGAGCGAGAGCTTGAGAGATAGAGAGACGATATAGAGGAAAGATGGCGTGGCTGTATATAGTACAGCGAAATCGTTATAGTACACCGCACAAGTGTATATCGTACGCGCACCTACGGAAAGTTGGTTTGGGACGAAATTAATCTTAACACTTTACCGACCGACGAGTATTTCCGGAATTTTTCAAGGTTCGTTGTACATGATTGAAAATATTTCAGTGCATCTCTCAACGCTGACAGCAATTTTTATTGTACATTAATTTGACACATCCTCAGTAACGTTATTTAATAATTTAGTTACAGATTATAATGTAAAAGCAGCTTGTTAGGCTTCGTTTTGTGCAATTATTCGTCGTTCGAATTATTTAATTGCAATGGATGTGTTGGTCGTGAACTAAAATGGTACCGATCCAATCGTCTCTTTCGGGATTTTCTTCTAGAAGGAGATTTTGAGTTCGTTCAAGTTAACAGTTCCTCATTCAAATTATTTCATTGCAATAGAAATTTTGTTCGTGAACTGAGAGGATACCAATTCAATTATTTCTTTGGGGATTATCTTCTAACAGAAAATGTTCAAGTTATTTTTTTTTGATCTCATTGATAGCATCAGACATTGTGTTCGTTCCAGTTAACAGTTCATCATTCCAGATATTTACCTACAATGGAAGTTCCGGTCATGAATTTAAAAAGAATCAATTCAATCGTTCCTTTTGGGATTATCTTCTAAAAGCAAATTTTCAATTTGCTTTTCCTTTAAATAGTACCAATATCATTACACATTATGTTTGTTCCATTCGAGTTATTTAACTGTAATGGAGACTCTGGCCATTAGCTAAAAAGGAAACAATTCAATCGCTTCTTTCGCGATTATCTTCTAAACGGAGATTTTCAAGTTATTTTTCGAAAATAGTCCCGATGGTAATGCATTCTCGTTCCATAGTGGCGTCCAGATTCCGTCTGAAGAACTCGGCGCTTTCAATTGCCCGTGATGTATGAACTTTCTATTTAAAACCATTATGGCACATGCAAGATTGATGAAATGGGTAATTAATATCTTCAGGTAATAATGAAAATTGAGTTATGAAACATCGAGTCGGGGCTCGGTAAATACAGCCGGTAGATTATTCGGAAGTATTATTAAAACGATATAAGATCTTAATTTTACCGGAAATAAATATCGGATTGAATGAAAAGTGTATTACTTGTTGCGATTAGCGTGACTCGCTGGAAACCGTCTATTATTTTATGATCGATCATAAGAACGACCGCAGTTGTGTAGTCTTCCAACTGATGGTAGCATGTCGGACACGGGAATCCAGATGGACAAACGTTTCCCGGGTGACAATTTCCCGTCCCGAAAAGTGGTGTTTTCATGGTCCGCCGGATTTTGGGACGCTTTCGGCGTTTCCCCCGTTCGATCATGTGCTCGCCGTATGCGTGCGCTGGTATGCGTCACGCGCCGCCTGTGTGAATGCGTTAACATATGTGGACAGAGTGGTCGCTATCAAGGCTCCAGTCGTCCGGTTCGTCTCTCCTCGGCTTTCTCTCTTTCTCTTTCTCTCTCTTTTCCTCTCTTTCTCTCTTTCTTTCTCTGTCGGACAGTGGTTCTCACGAATGATAATCTGATCCTATTCATCCGACGAATCAACAACAAAATTTCAACATGCAAAAGCCCGCAAGATAGACTGCGCGTCAATCCTTATCAAGCACCCATAATCATAATACAAAATTCTATCTCGGTGTGACACAGTAGAATGACCAGTACAACGAGACTATATTTATACAAATCGTTTCGGAGCACGATGACTCGGATAATTACATCATAATGATAGTCGGGAGTCCGTTAACTCTCTCCCCTTCGCTATCGTCTCTTGGTTCGCGCGATAAACGACGCGTTCGGTATAACTGGATATACTCTTCGAATACAGTTCGAACAGGAGACATACGTCGCTGCCCATTCGCATAACAGCAGTTCAGCGATCGATACGGGTAAATCGGTGTACGATACGTTCTAAAGTACAATGTTCCGTTTGAGAATTGATGTGGCCACGCATTCTGAACGTGTCGATTAGGGACGCAAAACGATGCTCTAGAATCCAACGAGTTAACGCCGAACAGGACTTTCGTTCGCAAAACGGCCACCGAAGAAATGCTCGTAAAGCATTTTCGAAAGACCCCGCGCATAGAACGGTCGTATTTCAATCGTTCGGATCGGTAGGATTTTTCGAATGGAATAATTGGAAGCGCGGGAACCGTTACTCGGTTTTATTGCGCTCGTTCGGCCTCTCCATCGGAGACGAGCGAACTATCAAAGAACATCATCTCGTCTACCAGAATGGCCAAACAAGTGTCCCCGTTCTCCTGGTTCTCTATCGCGAGCGAGAGCCCCCTTTTAACGACTCCGAAGACTCTCGCTCGCTCGGTCGCTCGCGAGGCACCGCTCGTGAGCCCTCAATTATTTTTCGCTAACGAACAGTATATAATAGCGGCTGGGCTGGGTGTCACTGTCCACGCTTAATGCGATCGCCGTTCACGATAAGATGCCTGCCTCTTGGCAATCGTTAGCAGTCCGCTTGTCTCGTACGCACGCGTACCTCACCGCTCGGTTCGCGCTCGCGCGCACACGCGCGCGATAAAAGTTCGCGGCCCCTCTCGTTAAAGCCACCTCTCGGCGCAAACGATCGACGCCGATCTTCGCCCACCAGCCGATACACAAGCAATTTGCATTGTAAATCCACCGTCAGGTGTCGATCCAACTGCTCCCTTACATTCTGAAACATAAAATCATTTTTCTCGAGCAGATACGAACCGCGTCGACGATTAAAACGCTGGCTGGGACAAGGTGCACGGCTCGCGTTCGAAACTAACGCAACTCGAAACGTCTGAACCCTTTTACACGCCGTGGAATATTTCTGGCACGCGATTTGGAAAAACGGACGGTCGCCTTGTATCTTAACACGTTGAGTGCCGGCCCCTTAATAATGCGGGTTTTGTAAGTCCTGTTACTTGAATCGAATACGAAAGCTTGAACGATTTTGTTTTTATTAAATTGTACATTGTTAAATTGTATAAGGTTTTTGTTGGAATTTATTTCGTAAATTTAGAACAAAATTAATCCATTATTTTTTTTGAAAGGAAGGATCGATTGAACCGGCTTTTGACCTGGTATATGCAGACATTTTATGTTGTCCTCGGCATGGCACCCTCGATCCTCAGTTGTTTATATTTGACTGTTCCTCCTCTGTATCGATCTGTTGTGTCATTCATTCGTAACGTTTCTTTCGAAGTGAAAAGACGTGTCTCACAACGTGCTTCTAGAGAAGCTATTAACCTTTAGCACTCGAATGATGACTTTAAGGCACCACTAGAAAATGTCATACTATTATTTAAAATAATTTTTACATCGCTATGTCTGCGTCTAACAAATTGGTAAAAATTTCGCTGTTGTAAGAACGAGTTACAAAATTTTTGTGCACAAGAGAAAATAAATCATGTGGAATGAGAATTTTCTAAAACAGAAGGAAAGCTTTAATTTTGGAGGAAAAACAGCTTCCATCAGACTTACACGTTACATTTGTTGTCCTTCTTTTTTTGTTTTTGGAACATACATAGCACTTTCTTCGTTTTCGTTTGACGGTTTCGGAAATTTGTATTGGCTGGTGTTGCTTTAGCTGACCGGAAAGTCTGTCGATCGAATCATAATTGGAAACACGCGATGTATTTTCAATATTGATAGTTTTGCACATGACACCAACGCGGTGTCACCGGCCTTTGCGCGATAGTTCTTGCACGACACCAATGTGGTGTCTCCGGACGCCATAGTGTTAACGCTAAACCTATATTTTAGAGTATTATAATCGACTGGTGTATATTGACTAATAAAAATGCCAAGACTCAATTTATTTGGATTATTTGCGATTTTCGTCACGAAGTGTTATTACACAGAGAGGTTTGTTGAATCGATTCCTATGAAGGCAATTTTGTAACTTCAATGATTGCAAAATAAAAATTCTGAAAACGGTTATTTTACCCGCTGTGGTGGGTTCACTGTTAATCCTTTGACATACAAATAAAATTCGCGTCGACGCGTCCGTAAAATACCATTCAATTTAGCTCAACTGTAGACTCTCACGTGCAAGCCTAGAAACAGAACGTTTTATTTTCAAATTTACATTGCTATATGACATTCAATAAAGTTGATATATAATGTTAATGTACAATAATTAAGTAATACTATAAAATAATAATTTAGTAGTTCTGTAAAGTATGATACATCTCTTTTAGAATATGTAGTTCGTCGAAGACAATTCTTGTCGTCTCAAAGACGTCAAAGTATACAATGGCACATGAAATAAATGACGTCTCCCAGACGTCACTGTATGTCAAGGGGTTGAGAAGTGTACGCATCTTGGGAATTACCGTATTGCGCAAACTTTTAACGAGACCTGCAACAAATAAATGCTAAACACCGATACTATAATCGATATCGATGATAATATATGCTTGAATAATTTTATTTGGAGACATCTCACAGTTTTAACACTTAGCACTCCAATGCTTACATTCAAGAAGATAGTAAAAATCAAAGTGTTAAACTTACAATTAATAGTAACTTTGATATGTACAGAAAGAAATGAACCACGTACAATGGGGTTGTTCTAGAACAAAGAAATGTCTCGAGCTAGAAACAAAAATTGCTTGGAGCGCAAAGGGTTAACCCTTAGCAGTGCAGTGGCTCCTCTCAGGAGACGCTAAAAATTGTCACACTATAATTCAAAACAATTCTCATACCACTATGGAGCGCAAAGGGTTAATACTTGCAAAACGAGGAACCTGGGAACCATTGACCTGCGACGGTTACCGTAAATCCTTCAAGGTCTGTTATTTATCCATTGATAACTTGAATCATCTTCGTGGAAAACATTGATGTCACAAGATTTCCACGTCCGTTCTTGGCCACTACAGCGGTCACCTGGTAAAGGTCGGATAAAGGCGTTTATTTTAAGCAATCGTCCTCCGAGTTACATATTCGCCCGGAGGCAGTACATAATTTCGCCTTAAGCGAGGGCCATTGTCGCAGTGCCCTAGGGCAGCTGTGGGGGAATCATTGTTACTAGTGGTGGGGGTGTGATGAGGGGGGCATCAGGCCCCCAGCGTGGTTAAAAGGATTGTATATTTTACAGATAAATAAATAACTAAATACATAAAATAAAAGAAGGATAAAAATAAAGCAGTGCAAATAATAAATAAATACATAACTCAAAACGACTAGATATATACAATGTCATGGAGCATACTCAAACACACACGCTCACAGCCACTCATACCTGGTAAAGATCGGATAGTACAATTTATTGGTACCTGAATGTTTCGTTTCGCTGGAAGAACGTGTTTCTGAAAGCGGGCATTCACCTCGGGGTGCGAAATTATGGTGGATATGAGGATCGCGGGAAGGTTGGGGTGCTGCAAGCGGCTCGCAGGTTCCGCGGAAATTCCCAGTCGCAGGAATCTCCGCAGCAGGGCCGTACAAAATCATCAATAACGTCCTCATTACCGAGATCGGCTTTCCGTCGATTAAGAAAAAATAGAGGCTGTGAAGGACGATGGGGAAGGCAGCACGCGATAGAACAAGGGGCGACCGGGCTGAGGGGGAGGGCCGAGGATCGTGGTCGTCTTATCCCGAGGGAGACGAGGGCAACACGGGAAACCAATTAGCCGAGGAACGCCGCCACCGTGCCACTAGATATGAGTCCGAGGCTTCGTACCGTATTCGCTGCCGGTTTGACCGCGTTGTTACCGGCGGTCTGGCTCCCGTTATCGTTACCTGCGAACCCCGTAGACTTAGCGTAAACCTGGCTCGATCGACGTCGCTTAAAATCCTCTTCCTTCTGCCAGCCTCGAGATTACCGGATTTATATGTCCCCTTCTTCTTCTTCTGCTTCTTCTTCTTCTGCTTCTTCTGCTTCTTCTGCTTCTGCTTCTTCTTCTTCTTCTTCTGCTTCTCCGCCTCCTTTCTCCACGCGGATTCTACGTTTCTCACGACTCGGCGGATGAGGCGTTTCGACTGATCGAGTAATAGCAATTGTTATCTGCACTGCCATTCGAGCCATTTATTCGCTACTTATCTCCGTAACTCTGCGGTTCTCCGACTTCCTGTAAAAGGACTTTCGAACTCGAAATTAATCGCAATCGGAGGGGGCTGGTTCGTTAGAACCCCATTTGCTCTGATTCCGTGTCCGTTATGACCTGTTCTGGTAATTCTCTAATAACTACAGAAACGGTTGAAACGGCTTCGATATCTTTTATTTTAGACTGATTGCTACCGATCACCGGCTTTCGCTCGTTTTCGTTGCACATACGTACATCGTATACAGGGTGAGACATTTAAAACCTGAATAACTCGGCTGCTATTGCTGATTGGAAAACACGCGTCGGATCAAAATTACTTGGTATCGAGAAGCCGATCACGACACGAGTACTCTTCTTGTACGCTCTTTCACATCTTCTTTGGTTGTTGGTATTTCGTTATTAATTTTCTCCATAAATGGAAGTCCAGAGGTGTTAAATCTGAAAAACGTGTAGGCCATTTATGATTTCCTGCACGGCCATTTCTACGATCTTCGAATGTCACGTTAAGGAATCGCGTAATCATCCGTGCAGAATGAGCAGGGCATTTGGCTTAACCCATTCGTCTTGAAATACTCTATCAGAATATAAATAAAAGAAATCATATCGTTCCATGTAACACGTTAACTGCCTAACTGACGACCTCGAAAATTAATTCATTTAACGAAGCAGCGATTGAAAAGTTTAAGTGTATGGCATACAGGGTGTCCCAGCATCGGTGGTACAAACGAAAAGGGGGTGATTCTACATGAAAAAAACAAATCGAAGAAGAAGAATAAAATTTTTTCATTTGAGGCTTCGTTCTCGAGAAAATCGACTTTGAATATTCAGCAAGTATGCGTACACGTAACTATGGTTTAGATAGATATCGATACAGACTTTTGTACGCGTACTCGCTGAATATTCAACACCGATTTTCTCGAGAACGAAACCTCAAATGAAAAAATTTTATTCCTTATTTTCGATTTCTTTTTTTATGTAGAATCACTCCCACCTCGGTTGTAGAGTAGATCCCCATCTAAACCATAGTTACGTGTACGCGTACTCGCTGAATATTCAAAACCGATTTTCTCGAGAACGAAACCTCAAATGAAAAAATTGTGTTCTTCTTTTTCGCTTTGTTTTTTCATGTAGAATCACCCCCTTTTCGGTTGTACCACTGATGCTGGGACACCCTGTATAGTTATCTATCAACCTTCCTTTATTCTTCAGGTATCAACTAAATTGAATGTAACGAATATATTACCGTTCAAATTTATTTTTAAATATGGACTAATTATTCTTTCACCCATATATAGGTGACACGGCAGTCAAAGTATTAAAAAAGCAGAGATGACTTTCGTATATCCTTGACCTATCAAAGCCTTTACCTATCAAAAAGCTAGTAAAATCGGATAAATAGCCCCTGGATATCAAATAATTTTGGCCTGATGCCTTTTTTCCTGTCACGAGGAAGTGGCCGGTTTTAAATGCCTCACCCTGTACATCACAGTGTCCACAATATTCTCTAATTTCTGCGAACGATTTCCGTCAACTCTTGCCTGGTTCTTCAGGAAGGTAGCAAAAATAAAGGCTACGATTAAAATATAAAACGATGAAATAGCCAAGAGGATATGAGAACGTTAGAATGTTGTTTTTAAATGATTAAAATCACGGTAAGAAGTGAAGTGCATCGTGTCGCCCAAGCGACGAAGATAACGTATGAAGATCCGCAGTCTCGTAATCCGTGTTACCATCGAAGCCATTCGTTCGCAGTTTGCCTCTTGAACGTTAAGGTTCTTCGATTCTTGGGAGGACGACTTTAGCACTCCGAATGAATCACGACCAGCAGGTGCAATGTTTGCTGGTTTCGCAAACACCTATCGTTAGCCGGACACTTCTCTCGACAGGAAACCGTTTAAACGCTTAATTAATACCATGAATCTAAATCGCCGCGATCATCGATTAAGCGATATTTGTACGCTGTCGCGTGGAAGATTAAAGAGTTTTCGACACCGGGCGGGAGTCCGTCGGTCGGCCGATTATTGGAATTTCGTAAAAATAGCTGTCGGGGCCGGTGATTCAGTGTTCCCGGCGATCTCCGTTGGCCGATTCCGACCGCCGCAGGATCCTAACCGGCGGGGTAGGATCTCGGCGCATTGTAAATCGAGGAATTCGATTTCGAAATCGGCGACGTAGGATCCCGGTTTTTCGTCGCGGTTTTTGAGCGGGACTCGGATCATTTGGAAGTCTAATTTATACGGCGGCCAAATTAAAACGAACACGTCGCGCTGGGGAACGCGTCTGCAAATCTGCGTCGAGGCTCCGACGGGTTCGAGGAGGACGGAAGACCCCGGGGTCCTCGAGGAAAAGGGAGTGAGGCATATTGTGATTAGGCAGGAATGTTGATTACATCCATCAGCTGGTCGAGTGTCGGCCCACCCTTCCTCGCTGAACCTTCTTGAAGCGTTCGCTTGACCCAGAGCCTCGAGTCCTCTTCAGCTCTCTTTCTCTCGTCGAGGTCCTGGCTCGAGTGGATCGTACAAACTCCCGCGCGATTAACTTCCACGAAAATTCAATTCCCTCGACAACGCTCGGCGAAGAGACTTCGGCCTCTCTCGTATCCGTGAACGAGCTCGAAACGCTGGCTCGCGTTCGACTGACCTACCGATGACTGTCAATCGGTAATTACTCTGGCATTTCTCGCTCTCGCTTCCTCGTCGCTCGGTGACGCAATTCCCAACGATCAGAAAACGAACTCTCTGAACTCTGGAGTGAATTGCTAGAGCGAGCCTCCAGAGTCTAATCCCAATGCGCGCGGAGATCGGTTTCGCTCCGGTGAAACGGAAGCCACTGAAATTTCATTTTTTCGAGGAGTATTCACAGAATGAACAGTGTCTGCTGATCTTTCTTCTTCTTTTTTCTCGAGCGTCGCAAAGTCTTGACTTACCTGCCGCTATCCATTGCATCTTTTTCGAAGGCTTCGGTTGACAGCAAGAAGGTACATCGGACAGTCCAAGTCAGGGATAAACACGAATTGCCCACAGTTTTATGAATCCTTAAGATATAAAACTGATTTATTAACACGTTAAATGCCAAACGAAATTTATATACTTCAGACAAGTTTCATTTATTTCATTCATGGAAGTGATCAGTGTTATTAAAAAAAAAATTGTTAGTTACTGTATAATGAAGCTTCCACCGCATACTATAATCTCGTGAACTTCCACAAGAGTAAATCAATGTTCAATGTCACTAATTTGATGATAATCATCCTTAAACAACGCAATGGTGTCGGTCACCGGTAACCAGCGTGGCATTCAACATGTTAAAAAAAAACCATCGTTATCTGATCTTTGCACAAAGTTATCTTTACTATTTTTAAGAAATGATCACCGTATCCGTGACTCCGAAGTCCCCCATCGTCGTTGCCTGTTCTTTCTCGCACGGCTTGTCGCTGCCGGAGCAAAAACTGTTAGGCCTCGGCCGCTCCAGATGTATCGCGTGAACAAAGCGCTCTATAAGTCAACCGGTAGAGTTGCTAATGGTTGTCAGAGAGAGAGAGAGAGAGAGAGAGCGGCACCGCGTTAAATCCCCAAAGCCAAAGAGCAAATCCAGCAACCCCCAAGAATCCGGACACGGTGTTCGCGGCGGCGGCGACGTGTCTAGAATTCCATTACCAAGGAAATGTAAATATAATTGTGCCGTGCTGACATAACGGTAAGATAGTCGTTCGCGCGGAGGCAGTGCCTCCGCAATAAATCGTAATTTATGATCTCGGCAAGGCAGGCCGGTATCGTCGAGAAATTCAAGACTGCGCCGGACAGGGAACCCGGTGACTGCTTTTCAGCCTCGCCGGAAGATCCCAGTGGTTGCCCTCGACCCTCGCTATCGTGGCATGTGCCCGCCTCCTCTGCGACGATCCGAGAAACAGCCTGGAGAAGCTGCGGCCGATCGCGCCTCTGCCTCGATGGCCATACTTATGCCTTCTCGCTTCCATAATCTCGTTGGGCGCTCTCCTCTTTCTCGTCCGCTCGCGCGACGCCTCTACGCTTCCCTCTCTTTCGGTCCAGCAGCGTACCTCGCGCGCAACGCTCTCCTCGTTGCTGATCGTGTCTCTTTCTCTCTCTTTCTCTCACTCATTCTCTCTCTACCCCTCTTTCTCTATCCCTCTCTCTCCTTCGTTGCTCTTCGGATCGCTCGTCGATGTCCCGCCGCTTTTCTCCGAGCACCAATAAATTAATTGCGGAGATTTACGTATCTCGCCAGTAAACCAGTCAGCGAGACTAATACCCGGCCGCTAATTACATAATTATACGGCATTATGTTACGACGACCAATTAATACGTGGGTACAATGACTCGGAGGCGAGCTCGCGAGCTCGCCTGCTTTACTCGCTCGCGCGTAAGTCATCGGCTCGCGATCGCCGCGCGATACACACCGGCGCGGCGCATCGCGGCGCCACTTCGCCACCGGGATTGTGATTTATCGTCGTTGACGCCGCTCGGCTGACTATCATTCGTCTTCCTCCCGGGACCCACGATCGGACACCAGACCCCGGGCGACTTTCGAACCTTGAACTTTCCGTGCAACCGACGAACCATGCGTTTTCGCGCCTCCGGAGGAACTTTCTCTCGATCGGGACCAGACGCGGGATGCCTGATGATTTACTTTCGTCCCGCGCTCGACCTGCTGCTGCTCTTTCAAAAAGAAAGGCGTTGATAAACTAATAGGATAGTCCGGCGACTACGAAGTCGCAAGGAAGAGAGAACTTTGTGACGCATCCGGTCAACCTTTGAACCGCCACTGGTCGCCATTTTCGGGTACACCATGGTGCACCTCGCTGGCTCATCCTCAGGACTCACCATGTCTATAGTAAACTACAGAACCATGACACATATTTTCGGCTACATCGCAATTGAACTTCGAAACAACAAGTCCCACGCGAATCATCCTTCACCCCTAGAAGAGGAAACCCACCCCATAGGCTAAGCGGTCTTATAAATACCGCCCTTCTTCGATAATGAAGCAGTTACCATTTTCTTCTCAAACTAGGCGTGACGTTACTCTGCCCGATTTTTAACCCCTCGCCCTACAATGAGTCAGACTCGTGATCTAGATTTTGAACATAATTTTTTGAACATATTAGGTCTACCGGAAAATGCTGTCAGAGGTAACCCCATCCCGTAGGCTAAGCGGTCTTATAAATGCCACCCTTCTTCGATAATGAAGCAGTTACCATTTTCTTCTCAAACTAGGCGTGACGTTTGTCTGCCCGATTTTTAACCCCTCG
>CM052097.1:10374725-10393942 GCA_028453745.1 Agapostemon virescens
CCCTACAACAACGAGCAGACTCGTGATCTAGATTTCGAACATAATTTTTTGAACATATTAGGTCTAGAAAGTTCTGTCCGTTTTTTGAATAATACAAAATACGAATTTTTATTACCGTGAATAAATTTTATTGAATAATGTAATTGCATATTGTAATAATATATTAATGATTTCTTGCCAGCGTGAGGGCAATTTATATATCCCATTTTCGGAAAATGTTTTATCTTTTGATGAGAAAAATTGAACCAGCCAATTATCATTAGCCGGTTGGTAATGCGTTTTGCAGCTTAGGCTGCAGATTACTTCAATTTAGAATGATTCGACTTCCATCGAAAGTGGAGATGTTAACGCTTTTTTGAGGTGCACGGTTCATGACTGAAAACTTTTTAGTGGATCTCTCAAAGCTGACAATAATTTTTATTGAGAATCAAGAAGCCATGCTCAGTAATGTTATCTAATAATTATGTTATAAATTGCAATGTAGAAGCTGCTTTTTCAAATTAATTTTGTTACGGTGCAATTATTGAAAGTCTCATTAATAGGCGTCCGGTCAATGACTTCACTGAAAAAAAAATGCCTCCTTGTGCTATAACATCGAGTGACACTCGTGCTAAAGATATTGAAAAGAATCAAATAAAAATATTCGTTATTAATTTCCATTGCACCGAAATCAAATTCTATTATCGAATGATTAACCCTTAGTACTATAACATCGAGTGACACTCATGCTCAAGACGTTGAAAAGATTCAACCAAAAATATACGTTATTAACTTCCAATTTGTAGCCATTAGGGAACGGACAGGCATTCGATAAATATAAATTTCCCCCTTCTTTTAATAAATTATGAACGCCAAAGAAATTCTAATCACGGTGACAGCACAGCGACTCGCAGTACAAAGGGTTGAATGTTACTTGCGAAAGGTCGGTGGTGTATCATTTGCATTTGGTTGATTTCGCTTGAAGTATTCGTAACGAGTCTGCCTCATTGTCGCCGAAGCAAATGAGTTGAATAGAGAATACTCTTGCTGGAATGAGTAGCATGGAATCAATTTGGCCGTACTAAAACAGAAGCGATCGGCGCAGAAAGAGTGCGGCTGAATCGATTCTCCGCGAGACGAACGAACAATGAGCGGTATTCTTGCTTGACAATCGGTCCTGCCTGAACGAACCTTGAAGAACGTCCCAGAATTCCCTTTCACCGGGTGTTGTCAGCTAGGTGCCGCCCTAATTTCGTCACCGATCACGTTACTCTGAAATCCATGGACCGGTCACTATGCTCGATATATATCGGTCGGGTTTTCCAGTATCCGCGTACGCCGCGTTACGAGCCGACGTTTTTCCTCGGTGAACAGGGGTGAACGAAACGCGGGGGAGTACGGGTGGCAGTTGCCAGCAAGGGTGGAATACGAGATGCGGGCAACTGATTTATTTAAGGGGCAGACCAGACATCCGGTTTGTCGAATTACGCTTTAAGAGCGCCTGTAGACGGAGCGGTGGCCGGCGGAGGCTGCGGCGCGGCGATGAGAGGAGAGCGAGAGAGACAACGAGGTGAAACGAGAGCGCGTAGCCCGTCGACCCGTTAACCGTTTATCATTGCATCGACACAAGTCACGCAGTGGACCCTTGCTGTCCATTTAAAAAACGAAAAAGAGACGGGGCTTTAGTAGGAAGTGACGTCACCGGCGTCGATCCGCCGTGGCCGGTGTCCTCGCGGCGCGGAATCTGGATCGAGACTTCGTCTCCCCTCCTCTTTGCCCTCTAACGTCGCTGTCATTCGTTCAATCGAACGAAAATGTGGGATGAAACCAACGACACTCGTGCCGGAAAGATCGTTCGTCTAACATTCGATATCTAACATAACTGCCTGATGTTAGGGAAACTCGGTCTAAATTAGTCTTCCAGGATTCTTTATAATTAATACTTCTACCGACCTCGGTTGGTTCGTCGAACGACCCTTTTCAGATTTATTATTTTACGATTGTCCAAGTTGTAAAATTACTTTTACAGTGCCGAAAACAATTGCTCGAGCGACGCCTTTTATCGGCGGTTATATTTATTAACACGTTGAATACCACGGGGGTCACCGGTGACCGGCACCGTTACATCGTTTAAGAACGGTTATCAATAAATTAACAGCATTGAACATTAACGCAGTACTGCCAAAATTAACCAGATTATAGTACGAGGTGAAAACTTTATTTTTTAGTAATTAACAATTTTGTTCAATAACGCTGATCATTTCTATTAATGAAACTTGTTCGAAGCATGCAAAATTCGCGTGGTATTCAACGTGTTAAGAAAATGCCGATGATACTCTTCAACGCTCGCCTGTGACCCTTTCAATGAACCCGAATGCCTTTCGGGTTTGATTTCGATGGTCATACAGTGTCAAACTCAACAACACACACATTCGAGTTCGACTGTCTGTCTTATCCCGTTTCTCGAAACAACTCTCAAGAACGACTGTCATTAGGTCGAAAACGTCTTCGTTCACACACAACTTGCTCGGACTAAAATATTTTACGTCGAGTTTTACGATCCCAGAATCCAATATAAATGCATAAAATCCGCAGTCCGTAATTACCGAGATCGTAAACGAGTTTGATTCGAAATTATCTAATGAATCGTCAATTTGCACACTCGCATTGGTAAACGGTTAATCGAAAACACGTCGAAGTACGTTTCAAGAGAGAGAAAGTGTGTGTTGGTGTGTAAAACGTGAATAAATTTAGTTCTTCGTTTTCGAATTATTTTATGGCGTAATTGATTAGTTTATTCTGTTCGGCGCAAAACGTAATTTATGTACGCCTGTGCGTTAGAAAATAGCGTGGAAGAACCTGAACGATGGGAACAGGTTTCTACGTGCGCACGCTCGCCGCGCGATCATTGGTTATGGTTATGGTTCACCGTGTGGCCGATCGACGGTATAAATCCGTTCACGTTTGGGTGACATAAGAACGTGTAATCGATTCATCCGCACGCTCGGTGTCTTCCACGCAATTACTCGATTCAAACGATTGCGGCCAACAAGATGATCTTCACCTCAAAGGTGACAATGACAACCAGCGCCCTTTGTTTCGTACTTGGTGCTAGTAGGAAGCAATCCAGCGACAACCGATGCATTATTAATGTCCCCCCTTCGCTTGTTACCGCTCTTGTACTCGCTCGCTCGACGTATATCCTCTCTGCGTGTCCGGGACAAGCGATTGCCGAGCCCGTCTAATGAAAATTAAGACGTTCGGGATGGGAATTATTTCAACTTAATTAAACCCGCGCTGAATCATTTAACTCCTTGGAAATCGAATTCCGCCGCGCCGCGTCTACGCCGAACGAAATCTTCGCCTGCAAAATACACCCATATATTGGGTAGTCGGAATGGTATTGAGAGATTTTTGTCATTTTTTGATTAAATGTTCCTTTTGTTCAAAATCAATTCTATTTAAGTACATATTGGCCATTATTATCTATGACCTTTTGCCATTTTTGGGGAAGAGCCATAATCCCATCGGAATAAAACTTCCGTGTGGTTTATCGGTTAAAAACTTGGTCAAGTAATTTTCACAATACTCTTTTGAATTAACTTTTTATCATCAAGGTAGTTTTGCAGACATCAAGGTCTGGACTTTGCGGTGGATGCATCAAAACTTCCGAGCCAAACTAAAAAATGGTTCGATTTCATTACGTTTGAGCAATGATTCGCAGATGGAAACTCGTCACATCAAATTTTTCTCTTTTAAATCATGAAGCATCCAAACATCGAGCTTCTTTTTATATCCAGCCTTCTGAAAATGATCTAAAACGGTCGATGGCGAATGTTTAGTTCCCTAGCGAACTCGTGACTGCTTATATGCCGATCTTGATCAACCATTTGCATTATTTCATATATTTATTATTTATTATGCATCTTTAATATCGAAATTTCAAGAATGAAATTCTTTCACCATCTACATGCTGTTGCATTTGATAAAGCATCTGGACCATAAATACCATAAATTTTTCCCTAGGCTTGTGCAGCGTTTTCGCCTTTTTCGTAGTAAAACTGCAAAACAACGAATCTTTTGACACGATCGACGAAAACTGTCTGCATGAAAACTGTAGACTGAAATGTCACCTCTCAAATACGTACGAGTATGGCACAATCTGATTAGTGTTATTCGATCTATGACACCAAACAACATCTAGTGACAAAAATCTCTCAATACTTTCCCGACTATCCAATATTTTCTAACCGAACGCACAATTCATGTTCTGCATACCAAGCCCTCGTTCATTTTACAATACCATCGATTTAAACAATTTTATAAGACTCGTTCGAATCGACGTTTCAAACTCAACTCGACATCGAGATCGTATCGACAATGCCTCAGTGGTTGTTCGATCACCATCAGCAATACGATCGTCATCGGCATTCGTGCTTGCCTTTCTTGTTAAAATATTTTAACAAACAATTTATCAGAAATTATGAATTCTGCGAGTGTTACACTCTCCGTTGCAACCGTCTCACACGTTCTTCAGAAATACTAGTACAAAAGATCACAGGGTAACCTATCAGTAATTTTTTGTACTTTGTAGCAACTAATTACGTTTATAGCGTCTCGTTCTAAAGAAATAAATGTTACAGCACACTGATCAATCGTTCAATCATTGTACACGTAAAAATAGTAAACGAGTGAGTTTTTATCCTGAGGAACGTACGAAGGTTAAACAGCAATATGTGTAAAATTATAAACTACATCGAAGTAAACTACAAGATCATGGCCGTTGCGTATCCGCGACGTTGACAGCGAACGCGCGTTAAGTATTTTCTCTGCGATTCGCAGGAAAATTCTTCGATTACTTCTTTGACGTGACACGTTCGAGACTTGTTGACGGTCTTCCGGTAGGTGAAGCGATAAATTAAATATGATAGTTTCTGCAATTGAATTCCAGCCAGCCGGAACACTCACTTAGCCGCAAAATCTCGATATCGATCGCGGCTCGAGGTCATAGGATAAGAATCCCGTAGCTAGTATCACGAAGCGAAATGTCTGGATATATCACGTCTGCCGGAGCAACAATGAGTGACAGCTACTCCCACATGCTGTCATAGGCGTCATCTTCGCGATAATATACCGACTCGCTCCCTCTCTCGATTGCCTGCTCTCGTATCTGGTTAAAATCGTTACACGGTCAAATCTATAGGACCTTCCTGCACGGAGACGCATAACGAGGACGTGGAACGTCGACGAGGAGACCGGTCGAGACTTCCCGACCCGACCAGCCATTCGTCCGGCTCTCTCTCTCTCTCTTTCTCTCTCTCTTTCTCTCTCTCTCTCTTTTTCTTTCGCTCCTCTCATTCTCTCTTTCTTTCGTCGCGACCACTGTTATTCACCTTGGAGATGCGGCGACGAACATTGAAATTCCGCGCGGCGCGGACATTTTCTGTCGAATGGAGATATCTGATTTAAACAGCTTCACTTCGACCACGAGAATTCGCGATCTTCCTAGCGTAGCAACGACTATCCGTTGTTTTCAGGTAATTTTTATCATCCCGGCAATTAGCCACGTCGATCTCGAATATTCGAACGATGCGAGACAAATAGAAATGTCCCGGAGACTAACGTAACCTCGATTCCATTAATTGTCTTAATCCTAACGGTTTTTATTCCCTCATGGTTCTTACGTTTCTGCGTTTAGCCTTCCCTGGAACGTTATTCTTCTACCGTGGAATTCGTTTTCGAATTCTTCTGGAAAGAAACGTGAAACGTTCTCGACGCGATTATTTTTATTCTGTAATTCAACGGTATCAACGGTACCTCCGAAATTAAAAGGTACGCAATGGTTATAGATCTTCCGGATTGCTTAATACTATTGCAGTTGATCTTGAGTGACCTTGATCGACCTTCTCTAACTGTCATTGTATTCGTTTCGAAACATTCAATCAGAATTCGTGTCTGCTTGACGCCTGTAGGTATACAAAAATGAATAAATCAGATTATGAGCCCCTGGATACCAAGTGAAATACTCCACCCTGTATTTATTGCAAGAAACAAATAACAATTCAATAATTTCATATATTATTAGCATATACTACGTATAATAGACTGAATATGCTTTGGTTCACAATAATCAATTTTCCTACAAGTTATTAAATTAAATTATTACACAATAATTACAAAAATTATTATACATTTCAATGATATTTCTACTCAAATGCCCAACTATTGTAACATTTAAAATCGAGCAACACCAACGTATCGAGAAACAAAAATCTTACAATAATCAATTATTGTCATAATCGAAACACGGACGAATTACGTACGGTCTCGAAGACTATCAATAATTATTTAAGCGTTAAATGACATTCCGAAGAAAACTGGTTGCGTTTCATTATCGAAAGTAATTTCTCGAGAGAAAATTGATTAAGAAATCTCGGCAACGAAACGCAAGCTTTCGAAAATGACGAAATGCTCGCCGGGGCGGGTAATGCGTTGATAATTAATAAAATGGCGTATCGAGGAGAGCCGATATTGGACCGCATGTATCTGCTGCGGCATTGATCATTCGCGTTCGTCTCGCGGAATCATTTATGATTCGAGCGCGAAAGACGAGGAGCCCAGGCAAGGAACAATTAGGCCCGTTCCCGAAACCGGGCGGGCCCGATTCAGCATCGTCGATTCCTCGCACGGGTCCGCGCGCGGCGCTTTGCTCGCCGTTTTTTCCCGAAGCGGGCCAGGATCCGTGATTATCACACGGCCTACACCCGCGGAATAACCGAACGCGAATAATTCCGGGCCGTGTCGATTTGTAGGACGCGCGCGTCGCCGAATCAGTTATGCCACGAGCATTTTCGAGGAGTGGTACGTGTGCTCCGCCTTTAATCGAGATCGAAATCGGTCGGCCGCGCCGCGCTGGCTCGTCAATGGTATTCCGTGGACGCACAACGGGACCGTGTACAGTGTACACTGTATATCTACGATATCAACATTAACCCTTTCCGCTCGACGCAATTTTTATATGAAAACCAAAGATATTTCTATCGGCTCGGAACATTTTCGTTGTGTGGAATCCTTTCTACATTACACGTATGTAATTAACCAATTAACTGTTTGCGACCTTTTCTCAAAGCGGGGACTTATAGGTATCGCGAAAATCAAGCGAAACAGTTCCAGAGAGAACATACGAAGGCGCATGAATCTATCTGTAATTGTTTATACTTTTTATTTGGTCTTGAACTCCAAATGTTTTAGACATATTGAAATTTACTGATTTTAAATAATTAATTTAAATTTTAGATAAGTAATTTAATTTACTCATGACACAAAATACTGCCAATTCTTTATGACAAGTATAGTCGCTAAACACAGGTGACTGGTTAAATCTGCTTTGTCGAATTTTAACGATTAATAGGTATGTAAATATGAAACCGAAATTTTTCTATAGAAAATTCACGTTTATTGTATGAAAATGATACAAAATATTTTATTCAAATTCTTATTTCTCATCTCCCGTACAATTTGTGAATGCCACGCCACAATATTAATTCTTAATGTCACTTAATTTAATTCTTATATTTTAATGGCACAATTTTAATTCTTAACTCGAGACATTTTTCTGTCCTACAATAATTCTATTGCACTAGGTTTATTTCCTTTCGTGCATATCAAATTTGTTACTGTTAATCGTACGGCAACGCTTCAAAATTGTTTGGAATAATAATCTGACAATTTTCAATGTCTCCTCAGAGGAGCCATTGGAGTGCTAAGGGTTAAATTGGGCATTTATTGCGAAAAACGGTACCTTATGTTTTATTCAAAGTATTATTCATTGCTGCCCGCTACTTTTTCCCATCTTTCTGGCAGCATCCGGATACCGGGTCGAAAGAACGCTTCATCTTTTGATGTTATCCATGAATCGACCTAATTTTTGGCATCTTCATATGATGTGACGTGCTGCTCGGACAGGCCATGCGTCATTGAAACGCTGGATGGGGTGAACCTTCCCAATTAAGTGTTTCCAAGTAGATTTTGACCGATTTTCTTCGTCAATTCACATGGAACTCAATGTCTTTGCTTTTCAATCATTCCCAATGATTTTATACGATGAGAAATCGCTTGTCGAGTCACTGATAATGCAAGTGCAAGTTCTTCTTGCATTTGACGCGAATCTTCATCCAATAATGCTTCCAATTCCGCGTCTTCGTACACTTTCGGCCTTCCACTACGTTTCTTGTCTTTGATATCAAATTCACCGTTCTTAAAATTTTGAAACCACTCGCGACAACTTCTCTCCCTTACTGCAACCTTATCATATGCTTCTACGAGCAATCGATACGTCTCGGCTGCAATTTTCTTCAAATTAAAAAAGTAAATCAGAATCTCTCGCAAATGACATTTATTCGGCTCAAAACTCGACAATTTCGCACAAATATACGACGCTATTATACAATCGCTAATATTTCAAAGTTATGTTTGTATACGAAGATGTCACGTCGGTAATACCTTCTTCTCAGCTTGCAAACACATTTTCATAACCATATCCTTCTACAAGCAATCGATGCGCCTCAGCTTCAGATTTCTTAAAATTAACACTTTGACTGCCGTGTCACGCACATATGGGTGACAGAATAATTTGTCCATGTTTAAAAATAAATTTGTACATTAATATATAATCGTTGCGCTAAATTTAGTTGAAGTCTGGGAATACGAGAAGGTTTAACGATAACTATGTGTCACACATTTTAAATTTTAAATTGTTGTTTTATCGAATAAATTACTTTGATTTTGTGAAATGTTTGAGGTCGTTCGTCGTGCAGTTAAAGTGTTAAAGAAGTAAATCAGAACTTCCCCCAAATGATATTTATTCGGCTCAAAACTCGACATTTTCGCACAAATAAAAAAATATACGACGCTGATACACAATCGCTAATATTTCAAGATTGTGCCATTGACAGATGTGCAACCTTACGATACGACACCTTTTTGCCTTGGCCAGTTCTGCTGTGTGTGATGATACATTGTCATGAAGCAAAGTCATTTTGCGTCACCTTTTAATCCCATTTTCCTATCCTCTGAATCTTTCCCATGACATTCAAACGTATGAAGTAGGCTTCTCCTTGTAAGACAAGTCTTGTAATCATTGGTGTTTTCTTGTTTTTGTTACAGAGGCCACCCTCCTCGTCGCTCTCGTACCCCGGCGCAGGTGGTAACGATGATGCACGCAGCCCTGGCAGTGGGGGCACACCTGGACCCCTCAGCCAACAAGCACCCACCAGTCTGGACTCCTCGGATCCTGGTAAGTCCCACTTTTTATCAAGAAATCTGGAAGAAAGTAGACTCCGGTGGTTCTCGTAACTCTCTACTGTTTCATTGAATTTGACAATCGATGAACACGAATTCTACACGTAAAAAGTGCTTTTTGACACTCGCTATAACGTGGCAATTTTATCGCGATGCAGGTTCTCAAAAAATAAGGTGTGAAAACCGTTACAACTGAATTTTACTCCTTAAAATCAACAAAGATCTGTTAAAAAATGTTTGGTAGTAAATTAACATTGATCGATTTTTTCAAGGTTAAATTTTTGTATTGGATGAGTAGAACATGACACAATTATACAAAAATTTGACCTTCGTAAAGTTGGTCAAGATGAATTTCACAGTAAATTTTTTTAACAGAGGTTTATTTAGCTCGAATGATTTTTGCAAATAATTTCTTGATATTCTGTAAATGCAGTATGTAAATTACTCCTCTACTTTCTTCTGCAATTATTATAGTATGTAGTGTACAGCAAGAGAAGATTCGTAGATCAGATTTTGATCCTGTTTGCGTGCAATTCCGTTCGAAGTAATCGGAATCGAATACGAAAATCGTTGGCCTCTTTTTCGCATAATTGTCCAGAAACGCGATCAACGTATTTTCCGCAAGTTTTTAAAATAGACAATCTCTTTGTGTATTCCCTGCATGTCAATTTCACTGTGATTGAAACGGGTGGCGATGCTTTGTCATTCGCTGTTACTCCATTTTCGAATTTCAATCTCCATTAATCTGTTGAAAATTATAGTTCAATCGCATCTTCTATCTCGCTGAAATCGACTTCTGGTTATTAAACTGCAATCGCGATAACATCAATTTTTATGGAGCAATTTATGCAGTCGAAAGTCGGAACAAAAATGGCTTTTATGAAACGTCCACTCCCCGTTCGCGTAAAATTTTGTTTTAATCCTCGATCGAGGAATTCCTAAACAGCTCCGAACACGCGTGTTTCCATGCTAAACGCACCGAATACCGTAAGCAACTGGTTCTCTCTTATAAAAACGATAACATTGGTTTCGTTAAATTTTTATTCGACCATTTCTCCCGACTGCATCTTCGCAATTTCAGAGATTGTAAAATAACAACTCTGAAACCAATCGTTTCACCGTCGAAAGCAAATGTACTGCTAAACGATCGACAACTTTATTTTTCTTCTGTTTTAAATAATCGGTTACACGGTGAACAATTAAAATTCATAGTTCACGTTGTTCCTGAATGTTCCCAGCGAACGATTTTTGATTCTTCATTTCTCAAATAGTTTAAATTACATGCCTTGCAATTAAAATCGCATAAAATCTACATAAATTCGATCGTGTTATTTTTACAACACGACACGCGCCAGCTAGTTTTAAAGACAGGTTTCGTGTTAACCCCTTGCCATATTGTAGCAAGTCAGACTCGTGATGAAGAATTTATACAAAGTCTAACAAATACGAATATTACGCCTTTCTTTTTAGACAGAATCAAATTTTATTCGTTGATAATTAATATTTACGTATTGAAGTAAACGTAGCAGTGTAAAAGATATAATTTGTCTGTTCAATCCTGTAACATTTTTGGCGACCAAGAAATTATAATAACTTTCGTTACAAAGAAATTCGTATGGCAAGGAGTTATAGCGAAAGCAACAAATGTTATTTGAATTATATATTTTTTAAATTGAGTACGTTTCAAATCAAGAAACTTCGACCATTGCTCTAACTTCTATCGTTCCGTTGGTTGAAAACAAAATATTGGGAAACTACCTGAATCCGTATGAATTGCAGCGAAGATAAATAAAACATTTTGATTATCTATTATATGGCAGCATAAACAGAAGCATATGTTTAAAATAAATTGCTAATCTGTCCGAGACAAGCTGAACATTGGCGTTCGTAAAATGATAGAAACCTGTTTTGTTTATTAACATTTTTGGCGGTGTAGAAGTTGCAATTATTTTATTTATTATTGAGGATCTTTAATATTGGAATAAAGATGTAAGTGAAATACAAAGGACGGAGGCAAAAATGGGAAGGCGTTGCGCAAAATTTGGCCCAAATGGCGTTTGGCGTCGCCAAATGGTCATCGGGCCCCTGGCATTTATGGTTTGACCCGAGCCTAAGTCAAGCGGAGTGTCGAGCAAGCGGAAAACGTGAGATTCAAAATATAAGCTATTCTCAATAGCTACCAAAAAAATGGTATGGTAAAGGGTTAATCGAAAGGACGATTTGTTCACCTACGTGGA
Source organism: Agapostemon virescens (assembly GCA_028453745.1). Taxonomy (NCBI): domain Eukaryota; kingdom Metazoa; phylum Arthropoda; class Insecta; order Hymenoptera; family Halictidae; genus Agapostemon; species Agapostemon virescens. Next base: position 10,386,242 of record CM052097.1, read on the forward strand.
CGTCTACGAACAGTTCGATCGAGACGTAAGAAGTTTTCGAATCGATCGGTCGACATCGATCGGCAGCAACCTAAGTGGGTCTCCGCGTGAAAAGAGACAACGCTCATGGACTAGGCGGGCTAATGACAATATCACGCGACCAGCAACGGGTTGAGGACAATCAAGACGCGACTCGTCGAGACCCCACGGAGCTTCTGCACGCCCTTCAAATTTTACGAACACCGACATGCGCGTCTACACCATCAAACTCGCGGCAACGCCAGCGTTGGGGCTAATGGGGAACCCGTCGCCATTGGCGTAGCAAATGCTCCATTTTTTTCTATCCACCGTCGCAGAAATTTCGTAAAAACATTGGCGCCGGTTCGATGTAATCGACGTCTCTTAATCGGACGTCCAATTTCATCAACGAAATCGGTAGTTTAACGAAGAAAATTAAAACCGATTTCTGAGAGACATTTGGTATATGCAGACGAACTTTGAAATTTTTATACAAATCTCCTTTAGACCCGAAGAGTGTACAGTAAGCCTTAACACTTTGACTGCCATGTCACCCATATGTGGGTGACGGAATTATTTGTACGGTTTCTAATTAAATTTTTACGTTAATATATTCATTTGTACCAAAGTTGATGGTTATACAGAAAGTGCAAGAAGGTAGGGCGAGCACATTACGGTATACATTTTATTTTTCCCATTTTTATTACAGTCAATATCTCATTTCGATTTTTTAGAAATTTTGTGGCTGCTGGTTTAGCAGTCAAAGTGTTAAACAGCAGAGTCGTTGCTTCATACAATGAATCTGTTCATTCTCTACTGGACATCGTTTTCACGAAGTCGAAAAGTCGTACTTCCAACTTTCCGAAATTTTGTGGATAACTTGGTTGCTAGGCTAACTCGAAAGAGGAAGAGTATACTGTTAACTATGCTGTGTATCTTCCTGCAAATCTGCACCCTTATAAAGCATTCACAGAAACGAGGATCCAAACATAGTCGCATTTCCTTAGGTTCCAGCAAATTAAGTGGCATGTGAAGACTACAAAAGTCTGTGCACGTTATAAACGCATAAAAATCGACAAAGAAAATTCTGACAAGTACACCGGAAAGAGGAAAAGAACATAGTTAATTATACTGTGTAACTTCTTAAAAATCTCCATTATCATAAAAGCATTCACAGAAACGAGGATCAAACGTAGTCGCATTTCCTTTGGTCTCAGCTAATTAAATGGCCTTTGAGGACTACAAAAATCTGTGCACGCTACAAACGCATGAAAATCGACAAAGAAAATTCTGAAAAGGCAGGTACGGAAGAGGAAAAATTTACAGTTAACTAAACTGTGTAACTTCTTAAAAATCTGCACCCTTATGAAGCATTCACAGAAACAGCAAATTAACTGGCATTTCAGAGCTACAAGAATCTGTGCACGCTATAAACGCATGAAAATCGACAAAGAAATTGCTGAACAAGTAAACGCAAAGTTGAGGATCAAAGTATTCGCAATTCAAAGACTCTAAAAATCTGTGCACGCTATAAACGCACAAGAATCGTCAGCCCGGTAACAACGATGCATATTCCATTGCTTCGAAAGAATATTTTCCAAGTTCCCCGAGTTAGGTTGATGGAACCGCTGGCGAGGTTACAGGAAATTTCCTTTGGCAGAGTTCGATCGTACGGTCGTCGGAAGGGGTCGAGAGGTTTCGCGGGGTACAAGGGGAACGATTTCGCGGTGCAGAAATCGGCGGCGAAGTCGCGCCAATGGTTAGCGCGGTCGGGTTCAGTCAGTCACCGGAGGGTATACAAGTTCACGACACCATCCCATAAAGATTCATTAAGGTCCGCCGTCTCTATATTCGCTGTGTCGTAGCAGCGTTATAGAGCCGCGTGGCATACCAGCTCTCTCGCCGGTCGGTTTGTGTGCAATCGTATATAGGTGTGCCTCCTTCTGCGGCCTGTCCTCTGACTTTTCTGCGTGCTCGTGTGCGTGCATACAACAGAGTCAAAACGGTTGATCAATAACAATCAAAAGCGTGCGCTGACCTGGTGGGGCGGGAGGAGGAAGAGAGGAGGAGAGTAAGAGACGGAATGAATGGCTTTGGAAACGGTGCCGCGGAACGTTTAAGCCTGTCGTTGCCTTCGCGTCTCGTCTGGTCGATGGCGCTTCTCGCAGACTCCGATGAGGTGCCGCATTGCTATCGCTAAAATATAGTGTTACGTCGTAACAACATTATATATAAGCGCATATGAATTTTACGACGTTGTACAAATTGAGCACCCGGTATATTCCTACAAGCCAGCGCATTGGAAAATAAGGAATAAACCACCCCTACGTCCATCTTGCGACCAGGCACAACGGCCAAACCGAACAATTACCTGTGATCGTGCAGTTTGACCAAACCACCATCGACTCTGATAGATGCGCTTGCATGAATCATTTTCTGTATAAATACTGCACAATTTTCAAACTTTCGTCGATTCACATTTCAAACGTCACTGAAACAACTTCAACTCAACCAAACCGCTCGTTTGTAAATCCGTATCATTTTCGTAAGAAAAACCAGTACGTCGGAATTATTAACCCTTTGAGTACTAAATTATTTGAAGATTTTTATACCCATGGGACGGATTTAATTTTTCGCTATATGGATTAATATGTAAAAGTAATACATTTTATTTGGAATATACTTATATTGGTGATATAAATATATTTTTGAAACAGCATTTTAGTTACAAAATATAAATAAATATATAAATGAAACAAAATAGAAATATTTCTATAGAACAAGAACCAACTTAAAGTCTAATAATTTTGTACCGTGTGCTATTTTTCAAAACATGTCGGTAAATGCAATGGTACCTGACATTGTTTGCATTGCCAAGTGGTTTCTTTTCTTATTTTATAAATTACAGTTGATTTTCTCTGTAACCAAATGTTACCACTAGAACCGTCATACTATTATTTAAAATAATTTTTACATCGTTATGTCTGCATCTAACAAATTGGTAAAAATGTCACTGTTGTAAGGACGAGTAGTAGTTACAAAATTTGTGTGCACAAGAGAAAATAAATCATGTGGAATGAGAATTTTCTAAAACAGAAGGTAAGCTTTAATTTTGGAGGGAAAACAGCTTCGAGTGCAAAGGGTTAAAATATATAAATTTTATTTCATATTTTATAACATAGTGTATTTTATTGTATACTCATATCCCAATAGTTGTAAATATTTTCTTTAGCTACTCGTTGTTCAGAAACAAACAAATGCGCTTATAGTTAATTAAATGCCATTTAGGTTGCGTGGGGCGTATACGACCCACACTTTTACGATTAACCCCTTCGCATACGCCGAAAATCGTGCATCGATTCCGATTCGATTCGAGTACCAAGGGATATAAAAAATGTTCTTTTATCTGATTGACATAGCTGTTTATAATGCTTATGTTAATGCAATGTAAATTTCGAAATAACATGTGTTCTCTTCTCAAGCGTGCATATAACTGTTCAGTTGAGCCAGTTAAATAATATTCTTCGGTCATGTCAAATTCCATTTTATTTATACATCAAAGAGTTAATCGTCTGCCACTGTGCCACAGTATCTCCATTAAAACCAAAATACCGACAATTAGAGAATAATTGCAATCGATCTCTTGCCAAGTCTGAATAAACTATGAAAAACTTGAAAACGCTTTGAACCAAGACGGGAATCAAATTCTTCGTTCGTAAAAGTGCTATGAATCCATAACACGGTACGCTAAGACTCCATTGACAAACTGACATAGACCTCGAAAGACTGCCAGCAGCAAATACCGTGAATATGTGAATGGACTTATTACCTGGGTAATGTTTTAATAAATATCGCAGATATGCAAATTGAAGTTACTAAATTATGGAGCAAGTCGTTAGATCGTGGAGCGCGGTAATTGAACATGAAAAATTTTATTGAGAATATAGTTTACGCGACTGCACTTGATCCAGCAGTAATCGTATGCACGGTGCTCCTTCTCGAGGAATTAAAATCGAAGGTGTTTAATTATACAGTACGTTAATTTAACGTGAACAAATTTACTCGATGTGTAGCACGGAGCACTGTTTTAGATCTGCTATGAACGATGTACGCTATAAACAGCGTTCTTGCTCGTAAATTTGAAATTGGATATACTAAATTATGGACGTGCTGCTTCAACAAAATCCTGTACATTTTACGATTCCTTCAACGATACGTCCATCAACGTTACGTTCGTGTTAACGTTTTTATAGAGGAAGACAGGGAGAGCGACAGAGAGAGAGAGAGAGAGAGAGATAAAAAGCAAATTCCACAGGTAATTACATGCGTCGAAAAGAATCATACGTTTTCCCGAGGACAGCGCGCGATTTCATAAATCCGTCTTGCCGTGGGTGTCATCTACCTGTAACAGCTGTGACCGCATATTTGTCGTCGTATTTAAAATTCATCGCATGAGAAACGTCGCGTTCGTGACAAGATTTCGATCAGGCTTGCGAGCAGCCGCGGTCGTATTAATTAAAGTACGTTAAACAGTAACGCAACACCTCGGATCAGCCGTCGTCGCGTTTCATGCGATCAGCACGGAATCGGCGAACGTCGGCCTATCCGCGGGAGTATCTAGCATCGCGGCAAACTATCGCGATCGTTATCCCATTACTGCATCGGGTATAATGAAACGGTCGCGAGCGTAACATTGTTCCCTCGTCCCCGATCGCGGTCCCCGCTCGGCTCTGCTTGACTCCGCGCGACTCCGCTCGACTCCGCTTCGATCCGTGCGCCGCGTCAGTTCGTGAGCCGATACCGATCTCGCGACGGGATCTGTCGCGGGCCGCGGCTCGTGAACACTCTTTGCGCTTTGTTGCTGCGAAAGAAATTGCACGCTTACATGTCTGCCGCAATCTTCACCAATTTTAAACAATTAGATCTTGAACCTGTACGATGGATGGCGGGTGGATCGGTAATTGAAAAGGGTTAACAGTGAAATCCAAATCGTAGTGTGATACAAATATATATTTTCTAGTTCGTTTTTGTGAGTACTCTTGAGAGACATGACTCCTCTCAGGCGACAGTAAAAATTGCCACACTGTTGTTCAGAATAACTTTTGCATCGTTGTGTTTGCAATTAAGGAATCGGTAAAAATTCAAGTGTTGTAAGTACAAATAATAGTTATAAATTTTATATGCACGAAAGTAAACGAGCCATGTACAATTTAACTATTTTAAGTAGAAAGAATATCTCGATTTTGGAATTAAAATTGCTTGGAGTGCAAAGGGTTAAAACATTGTACAAATTTCGACCGTACAGGTTTTACTTGTCGCCGAGTCTTACCCCTTTGCACCAACAACTTGTAACACTAACTAACTTGTAACAAGTCATTTCGACTCTTCTGGTAATTCTAGTGTGAAGTAACTCCTGATGTTTCAATTTTGTTTAGCCGCTATTGAAAAGAACATTCGTTTATTTTAGCAATATAATGTTAAACTGGCACGGTGGCGTACCCCATCGAGTGTGCACTTCTGTAATAGGAATTTTCGCGTGTGGAAAGTGTCCGGAGAACGAACTCACGAGAAACACTGCCAATACGTTGCTTTCTCCCGCGACCGAGCGGAAGCTGCTCGGCAACAAACAGAGAATTTTACTGCGCCGCGGAAAACGAGGGTTGACGAGACCCGATTCTCTCCAACTATCGACTCGGATTAGAGGGAACTGGTTAGAAAGTTGCTCGTGCTGACCAAATTTTCGCCATAAAAGTAGCGCCGCCGTTTCCGAGATTCGAAAGCTTGATCCACTCTGCCAACATTTTTTCGATCGCGTACTCGTTGTTTTAGAGGTTGGAGTCTGCAGCGTGTGCCGTTTACCCTGGATAAAATGTGTCGAAGAAATAGACAAATAGAAAATAAAATAGAAAAGTCATTGGTATCATCAAAGTAGCAGTTCTTCGAGATAAATGTAGTTAAGTTAATTAGGAATAACAGCTTCTTCAAGTTGTACATAGTTGGGTGTACCGTTGGTGTACCTCTGGCAAAGAGTCTTCGCTGAAAGAAGTCATATATTCGCAATTACAATCGCTTTTCTATTAAAAAAATGTATTTAATAACGGTAATAGAAATTATGGAACTCGTTCTCTATAAAATAATAAGATATAAATCAGTTAAGCGCGGAATTTAATTTTAGAAATGCCCCACTGGTTGCGGAATTAAAATCAAGTAATGGCATGTATGCACGTCGAACGCAGGGCAAATGACCTATTATAAATTTTACGAAAAACGAGGAAGAATTACATTCTTATTTAATAAAAAATTAACAGTTCTATTAGAAATGTAAAAGAAACATATCATCAAATAATATTCTTGTTGTGTTTATTGAAATTTCGAGTTTTGATAGTCAATAATAATTTTTTATTTTACACGACGAGTATACACGTCGTACGCACCCCAATAGAGATTTGGCCCGACGTGTCTACACGTCAAACGCGCTTAACTGGTTAATACGATAATGATTATGACATTTGTTATAATGCGTGGAATTTGAAAATTTGGCACAGAGTTAAGGAAGTGTTTAATATTGAACTTATTTACTTACTTTAATATTGAAATCTTAAAGTTATGAGGTTGCTTTATTGGAAATGATTAAAGGCATTCTTTTGTTCAAACAAATACTACAATAAAAATGATAGAAACTCTTTATAAATTCAATCGTTTCAAATTCAAAGTGCTCGTTCTGTCACCATTTAACTTTCATCTGGAACATTTTTTAGTATTATCAACATCATCGATGATATTCGACTTGATGGATACCTTATAAAATCAACATGGTACACAAAATTTCCAAGTTTGCCTCTGGCCACTATAGCGACTACATTAAATATTTATTTAATACTACTACACTAAATAAATATTAATACTAACACTACTGAGCATTAAAATTGGCTACCGTGTACATTCTCTTATAGAAAAGACAAGATTTAATTTATTCAAATTTTGTCCAATTTTTATCACAATGCACGAGCATAGAAATTTACTTTATAACTTGAATAATTTAAAAATGTGTAGGCACTTTGTTTTAGGAAAAGGCATTGTTCCGATCCGCGGGAACAGTCAGTCGTATTTCAGCAACAGTCGCGATTGAGTAATAAGTCGTGCTAGAACTTCGAAACAACACCACTCTTCTTTCTCGTCACTGTATATACATCTCTACCAGTTTGCAATAAACTTGTTAAATATTCCCGTTAAATGATCCTGACTCTCTCGCGGTCAAGTTTCACAAATGAAACATCTGAAAAGATTCATTTGGCTGACTATGGTAGGTTTAGCGTTAACGTAAGATTTAAAAGTGAAATTCAAAAGCGAAGTGCTTTCTTGAAAAACAAAATTTGATATCTTGCATTTTCTGTAAAGGGTGCCTCAAGTGGGTACAGTTTGATCTGTGTTTGTATCCAAATACTGCAGTATAGCACACGCATCATTTATATGTTCAGCGGTGCTCGTTTTAGACTGGAACGATTAGTACCATTCTTGTACTCGCTTAGATATTATAATATAAATATAATGTAGATAATATAAATTTGATATCTTGCATTTTCCGTAAAAGGTGCCTCAAGTGGATACGGTTTGGTCTGTGTTTGGATCCAAATAGTGCAGTACAATACACGCATCGTTTATATGTTCAGCGGTACTCGTTTTAGACTGGAACGATTAGTACCA
>CM052097.1:10394342-10438723 GCA_028453745.1 Agapostemon virescens
GCGGTGCTCGTTTTAGACTGGAACGATTAGTACCATTCTTGTCAGAACTTTTCGTCGACGCGCGATCAGCTTCAGGCTCGCCCACATGCTTAGAGGATCGTCAACCCGCGTCGCGAGCGTCTTGGTCCCGGTTGGCCGACGTCGAGATAGCATCGACCGCCTCATCGAAGTTGTCACCGTCGGACAAGGCATTTGCTCGGTGCCCTTCGAAGGCTTTTCTCCGTTGTTTCGGCCAATCTATCGGCTCTTTTCGTCGTTTCCCTCTCGTCCCGGGGGCTCGTTAACGTGCCGGCTTGTTTGCCGTCAGATATCATCTTTGACGTTGCCCGTGGAACCTCCGGGCCCTAATTTCTATCGTCTTGGAGACGCCGGGATCTTCTCTTTCTCGTGTACCCCGATCGTTCCACTTGTTTCGCCGGAACTTTTCCACCAGGGAAAAATACAGCCTCGTCGGTAATGACGCGAACGAGCCGTAGACGCTGATACGAGATAACGTCCAATTTATTCCTCCGTCCCACGGATTTTTTTCCTTTTCTTTTTTCGCTTCGCCGTACAAACTCGAAGATGCAAACGCTATGAAAAATTGTCGAATGTTCGATCTTCGCAGTCGTAAGACGCATGTGTCGCGTGCTGGTGTCACCTCCGGACCGATTTCGCGATACTTTCTAAAACGGTTCGTGAATGGGATATTATTAATTTCGCTGAAAACAGCGGGAACCGTGCGAGATCCGACTTCTCCTCTATATTTAGTTAATTCTACCGTGAATTCGGATATCCAAGTATTTTTGCTGTTGTCATTAGTCATGGAGGAGTATCACAAACCTGACTACGGGCTTTTAATACTTTTAATGTAGCCTTTTATAGCACGGTGCGGCTAAAATTAGCGGTATCAGCGGAATAACATCCATAAAACGTTGATCTATCTTGAAATCGTCCGCGAAACGGTTTCTATTTCCGTCTCCTCGCCTTCTAGAGGGAACTTCGGTTACGGAGTGAGGTAATTCGTTGACTTTGCTGCGAACATTCGACCGCGCGAGAGTGGATGACGATTATTCTCTATTAATATTGTTGAAGCCTGTGACGCGCTCGTGTTTGCGTATAATCCCCGGGCGTCGGGGCGGAATATCTTTCCGGGACAAGCTGCAAACGCGTGTTAGCGACACGTGGGAAGAGCTCACCACGGACATTAACATATCGTGTCGCAATCGCTCGCGGATAAACACGTATACCTTCTATCCCGTCGCTAGGCTAGCGGAGATTCTATCTCGGCTGATCGATCGCGATCCGACCTCGCCAAACAAAACGTTCCGCGTTAGGAAACGTGTAGCCGTTTTCCGTGAGAACTCGTCAATTTGCCGGGCGAAACTTTGCATCCTCGTACACGATCTTATTCGTCCTGGATGAATCCGTGTCTCCGCGAAACCTCCGACGCTCGTTGCAGGAGCTAAGACCAAAAATCTGTGGAAAAATTGAGGTTCCGTGGCGAAAGAACAAACCAATCCGCTACTCGTGCCGTTGATCTTCTTTTGCTTACTTCGAAGCCGCTAGGATCGTCGCAACATGCTCCAGGACATTTAACAACTCGTTAAATAGCTTAACGTGCGAGTAAGATTCTACCGTTGACCTGACAAATCTGCATTTTTATGGAACCTGAAGTTCTACAAAAGTCAATTTTATTGACTAAACGTTTAACTAATTAGGAATTAGTTCGAAATGAAATCGTGTTTAACACTAACCCTACCATAAGAGATCAAATGACCCTTTTCAGATTTTCTATATTACAATTATTGACGTTATAAAATTGTCTTCGCAAAAATTGATTCGATGGATTTTTCTATTCCAACACACATTCTAATAAAAATTGCGCAAAATCCAAATAAATTAATTCTTGTCACTTTTATAGGACAAAATACATTAACCAAGTTTACTGCTCGGTAGGTTTAGTGTTAATTCGTAGTCGATCGTAGTCAATTTTATTGACTAAGGTTTGACCGAATTAGCCGGAAATGAAATCGTGTTAACGATATAAAATATTTTTACTTTGCTATGTTTGTATCTAAGAAATTGCTAAAACTTCAATCGTCGTAAGCATAAAATTTAAAATAACCTAGTCTGTCTTTTTAGTCTATTTTCAGTGCTGTGGATCGTTGATCTTTTTACAGTCATGATTGCACAAATATATAACTGCATTTTTCACGTATTCGCACGAAAATGGTTAAGATAATTATAAAATAATTTAAGAAGGTGTACGGTTGTCACTGAGTTACTCAGTGATAGTTAGAAAGTTACTGAAAGAACATCACAGACGAAAATTCCTTTTTGTAATATATATCCAGGTGTTATATCATAAATTTGATTTAAGATTCTTAAGCATTGCAGCGCGCAATGTTCTTCGTCGTCGTCGACTCTTTTTCAAATGTGCACAATTTGAACACGAGCGAACAAAATGTCTGCCACTTCTCTTTGTAGCTAATCATAGACACTTGTCTCGTAATATTGCGCCAGCTTTGCGACGACTATTTCAAACAGTTGCTGTGACGAATATTATACGATTTTTCCGAGTACAGCAAAACCTAGTTGCACGAAACGGGACTGAAAAAGCCAAGTATCGAGATTTCAGCAATTATCATTCCAGTCTACTAGAATATCTGTCCCAATTGCCATGCCCGTCAAGCTAGTTTACGAATCCATGAATTATTTAATTTTAATTTTATCCGTTCAATCTCAATATCGATTCTACAACTCTTTCTTTTTGTTACAATACTTTCTTTCAAGTTAACACGTTCAACGCTACGTCGACTATATATTATATATAATTCATACAATATTAAAAACTACTCACAACATTTTAACTGTTAGGACAAGGAAGTCGAAACATAATTAGACCGTTCACGTTTTACGCCTACGTTACCACCGGCCGGGAAAACCCGCGCTCCCACTACCCTTAACGCCCCAATCAAAGGACAAAAATCAAGCACCACCATTGGCCACCGAAAGTAGTATATAAACAGCCAATGTATCCATACAAATCAGATTCGACCAAACAGCTCATGCTGAAACTTGTACAGTACAGAAACGCAGAATAAACTTCCAACCATAACCTACAAGTTGATCGTCTCTCACGTGTTAAACTCATTCAGTCCCACACCAGTGGATGGTCCTTCGAAGTCTGTAGGCACCAAGTGCAATATTCAAAGAATTTCGGTCTCTACAGAGAGCGATCTTTAACATTAACACTTTACCGACCGGCCATTATTTTAAAATTCTTCAAAGTCCATGGTTCATGACTGAAAACTTTTTAATGGATCTCTCAACGTTGACAACCATTTTTATTGCGAATCAACTGGGCAGTCTCTCAGTAACGTTGCCTAATAATTTCATTAAAAATTACAATGTAAAAGCAATGTTTAAGTTTCATTTAGTAACAGCACAATTATTGAAAGTCCTCTTATTAGGCTTTCGGTCGGTAAAGCGTTAACACATTGAGCGCCGGTTTCGCGATAGTGCGGGTTTTGTAAGTCTGTCATTTGAATTGAATCCGAAAGCTTGAACGATTTTGTTTCTATTAAATTGTACATGATGAATATGCAATAAAAATATACTATTTTACGAAAATGTATAAGGTTTTAAATATTTTCTTTAGCTACTCATTGTTCAGACACAAGCAAATGAGCTCATAATTAATTAAACGGCTCGTATGTCGCCGGCACTCAATGTGTTAATAGATTCGATTGAAATAGAAGAACATAAATGGGGTATAGGCAAGCCTTTCCCTCACGCCCTCAGATTCAAAGAAAATAGTATAGCAAGGGGTTAGTCGATTCGCGAATTGTCTTCAAACTTTTTCTGTGGTCTTCCGGTCTTCTTCAAATATATAAATTTTATTTCATATTTTATAACACAGTGTATTTTATTATATACCCATATCCCAATAGTTTTAAGTATTTTCTTTAGCTACTCATTGTTCAGAGACAAGCAAATAAGCTCATAATTAATTAATTGAATGAAACAGAAGAACATAAATGGGGTATAGGCAAGTCTTTCTCTCACGCACAGTTGCAACTTTTCATGTAAAATCTAGTACAAAGTGGCACGAAAAGTTAAGCAAAATATGAATATTTCACAATAGTGTAATTAAAATAGAAAGAAAATCCTTAATTGCCCTTTCTGCCCTAATCAGTGTGCCGAAACACGATTCGAGCTACGGGGGAGGGGGTAATATTTTTCTTTAAAATTCGAAACGTTCGGCTGGCTCGTCGAAGTTCGATAGGTCCGGGTGAATCTGTTTGCGAAGGAGACTCGTTAGCTTAACAAGCCATCGATCTACGATCTAAGCCGGGGGAACGGACTCGGTTCTCCAATGCTGGAAACAATCTCGGGGTCTCTATCGATCCGTTTATCTCCGTGGCGCGCAGCACCACCGGATCGGGACGAAAGGGGTCCTTCTCTCCGCCTCCGATCGTTTTTTCCCCGGCATCCTCGGGCTTTACGGAGTAGATCGACTCCCTCGATTCGGCGGGAACGAGTCCTGTCAACCTGTGCCCCGTGTGTCCCTCTCTTTGCCTCGTAACAACCTTCCCGGTCGGTCGCAGTTTTCGTGCTCCTCCGTCCTGGAGATCCTTAATCGACGGTTCGTCGAGCCTCGTCTCCGTTCACGGGGCTCTTCCCCTTTCTCGCCCTCTTCTACCCCTTTCCTCTCTCCCTCTCTCTCTCTCGCCGTTCTTTTATTTCGGTCGAACGTGGAAAAAGTTCCTGGTGACCAGATATCCGCCGGTTTCTGACAACTATCTGCCCCGGGACCGTTGAAGAGGCGGAGAAAGAAATAAATGAAGAGAGGATCGAGGAAGCACGATACGACCGAGAGGGGTGAAGTGTGTTAAAGCGTGTATACAGGGACCAAAGATCACGGAGAATTCCTGGAAATCGGCAGAGAGAGAGAGGCAGAGAGACAGAGCGAGATAGAAGTAATGAGGCTGATTCTCTGTTTTCTGTGTTTTCAACGAGCCCCGGTATCGGTCGGTTATCGGGCCGCGCCTTTTCTCTCTCTCTCTTTCTCTCTCTCTCTCTTTCCTTTCTCTTCCTCTCTCTTTCCCTCTGTCTCTCTTCCTTTCCTCTCCGCGGCCTCGCGTCTCCCCCGCGCGAACCATAATGAGGCCTCCGCGTCGTGAACTCCTGCGACTTGTAACCCCTTTTTCTTACCCGTGTCCTGCGTAAAACCTCGCCGAACATGGCTCCCTTTATTCTTTCCACGGCCCGCTTTTCGGATCGGCTCCGATCCGGTCTCTCAGATCCTCCGATCTTCCAGCCAGGACTGTATCGGCTCGATCTGGGTGCTCGCAGATGCAGACTGGGAGTCTGGGCTGGTGCTGTCCCTCGAGCAGGCTTCGCAACGCTCTCGACCCGTTGTCTACAATTGTATCGCGCGCGTAGAACGTTCGTTCGATAAGGAGTTTGAGCAACCGGTCCAGATTCCGCGAGATGGTCTCTCGTTCGAATGGGAAACGATCGCTTGTTTCTTTTTGTTTTTTCTTTTTTAAACGAGTGTTATCGATAAGTCATCGATCCGTGACGCGCACGTTGTTAGAAGCCTCGGAAATGTTGTTACGGTTTCGATGTACCAAATAGGTCGTTGAGCAAGCGCTGATTTGTCAATGTCGCGGGATTCCCTCCGCGGTATTATCAACCGGTGACTATCTTCGGTAATCGTGTTCGTCGAATTTTCGGAGATACGACGCGCAGAGGACGAATGGGAACGGTTTCGTCTGTGAACGAACGGAACCGAAAAACCCACGGAAGATAACCCCGTAACGTGCTCAGGAATCGGCTGGTCGATTCGGTCGACGTTTGTGAAGCTGACGAGAGAGAGAGCCGAGCGAAAGTGCAAAGCGTCGGCCAAGGCACCGCGACATTGAAGTTAATTGACATGTTAATGAATAATAAACTTGCGTCACTGGAGGGCTATCGATGGCTGCTCGCGGGACGGTTCGATAGCCGGACATGACAGCCGGTGGCACTCTCATTAATATTACTGTTTACTATGCCTTTAATCGCTGGTTTTTCCTCGCGCCGCCGTTCCGGCTGCCGGCTGTCAGGGTTCATTGATTTGAATAATTCGCGTTATCGTGCTTCCTCGCTCGTTTCTCGGTAAAGTCGTCGGTCTCTCGGGCCGCGAGCTGAAAAATCCTGCTTATCAAGCGCGAATCGGTAGCCACGGGATTCTTCGGTAAGTGGATTCCAAGATTCCCGCAGTGGGAACTCGAGTGGTCAACGCTCTCTCGACGTCTCGAAACGCGATTATCCTTCTTTTTCATCTCCCCCGAGCGTGGACAAACGATTGGATAGAGTTATTCGACGCGGATGCATCGTTCGACCATAGACGAGAACGATCTGCCAGTGAAACTGCACTCCATCTTACCGAGAGCATTCTATTCATCCGGCTAATCGGAGCGTCGCGAGCGTTTGCGAAGCACAAAATTAAATAATCGTGAAATAATTATTTATCGAGAACACGTTCAACCGATTTTCTTTCAGTCGCTTTCTAAGCGATTACATACAGTGGAATTATTCTAGGACGAAAATGCTTCAAGTTAGGAATTAAAATTGCTTGGAGTGCAAAGGGTTCAAGAAAGGAGCATGCGATTTCTCAAATTGGAATCGACAGTTTCGGCGAGTCTGTGTTTTTTAGAATCTCGAAGGCTCGATCGTGTCGTTTATAGTTATGTACAGTAGCTCTTTGAACTTGTATAACTTTTTAAACATTGAACCAACCGTCTTGATTTTTCTGGGGCAATTAGAAGCATCGACTTACTAAAGGATATGCGAAAAGGATTTTGTAACAGTTGCGATTGGTATGAATTACATGAAAAATGTAATAGCACTTTTTAAATATTTTTCATTCGAGCCACGCGTAAAGAATTTTAAAGACAAACGATTGGATAGAGTTATTCGACGCGGATGCATCGTTCGACCATAGACGAGAACGATCTGCCAGTGAAACTGCACTCCATCTTACCGAGAGTATTCTATTCATCCGGCTAATCGGAGCGTTGCGAGCGTTTAGGAACTGCAAAATTAAATAATCGTGAAATAATTATTTATTGAAAACACGTTCAACTGATTTTTTCTAAGCGATTGTTTATCGCGAGGCTGCGGATCTTTCTGCGGTAGAAAAATGTCTGTGTCAGCTACATGACACCGGAAACAAGTTAAATATTCAACTGACGTGTACTCTCTTTTGCCATTCGAACGTGATGCAAATAATACTGTACCTCTGTTGCGTTAAATTGTTGTAACAATGAATGTTAAATACTTATTTAACCCTTTGCACTCGAATGGTGACTCAAAGGCACCACTAAAAATTGCCACACCATTATATATATAATGAAAAAGAATTAAACTGCTGTAAATTTAATTGCAATAAAAATTGAATTGTTGTAAGAACGAGTGATAGTAAATGAACCCATATTCATAAGATAATATAAATCAGGTAGAATCAAGATATTCTAGGTCAGAAGGAATGTCTTGGTTTTCCAGTTAACACTTTGACTGCCATGTCACCCATATATGGGTGACGGAATTATTTGTGCAGTTTTAAAATGAATTTTCACGTTAACATATTCATTGTACCAAAGTCGATGGTGATCCTGAAAGTGCAAGAAGGTAAGAGGAGTACTGTACATTATACATTTTATTTAAAAAATTTTTATTATATTCAATGTCTCATTTCGATTGTATAGAATTTTTCTGACTTCTAGTTTGGCATTCAAAGTGTTAAAACAGCTTCGAGTGCAAACGGTTAACAGTATGTTTGTGGCTTTATCTGTAATGGGTCTTTTACTTCTGCTTGGTATAATTGCATATAAATTTGTCTTGTTGCAATCGTTATAAATAGACACGGAACAGTCGAAACAGAAGATTCCAGGAGCAGTGTTATATTGTTTCAAGCTTATTAAAAGAAGTGAAAGATGAACGCTTTTAATAATGAATGCCTATTTCTTGCAACCGACGGAGAAATTGTTCATTTTACATCCATGTATGCATTAATGTTGCACGATTTCCAGTCTATTGAACATATTAAAAAGAAAACTTTCTCTTTCAGTCCAGTTTATCGCAATTCCGATAGAAAGTTTTTATTTTACATAAATATCCGCAGTGTATTGATTAAGGAAAATGAAATCATTAAATTGCTTTCTAGAATTTGAAGGAATCCAGGAAGAATATTAAAAATCTGAATCATCTAGAGATTATTGCAGCATGTGTAACCAGGGATTGAAAGCAGTTATGATAGGAGTTTCAGTTCTTCAAATGATGTGGAAAATCAAAAAGATCTCAGAACCGTTATATCGTTTCTATCTTATATCGATCACGGTACTTATCATAACCAATATTATATCGATTCTATAATTGCGCGTGTATAGGAAAAAATGGAAAACTTTTCATACAATAAACTCACTTGTATTACATTGCAGCAACAAAAATTTAAAAAAAATAGCATTTATTTACTTAAATCTGTAAATTCATTTTGTGGATAAAAGTAGTAAGAAGCACTTATAATTCACTCAAATTAACAGAAATAATTTTTTATGATCCTTTACACGATTGGTTTGCTATACAAAACGTTGTCACTTTGCACTTCATCATCAGTGCACGATTCCGAGACAATTTCACTCCAAATATTAAGCATTGGTCTTACCGTTATTTAACAGAGAAAAAAGAAAGCAGATTTGAAATATGCATTATTATTAACAAATAGAAATCATATGCTCTGCAGACGCAATAAGCTTTACTGGACGCACAACTGTTATTGACTCAGTGCAGCAATATTGCGCTTTACGCATTCTTGGCATAACAAAAAAGGAGCGCTATCGTGTTCTTCGCAATTTTGGCAAAAAATGAGAGAAACGTGATAGCGTTCCTCCGCACTCAAACGGTTAATAAAAAAAGAGATGAATCTATGCAAGGATCGATTTCAAGCGGGACGTCGAATGACGAATACCTGGAGGACAGATTGGACAGAATTTCTGCGTCGAATAATTAGCAGAAATTCCTGGCGGAAAGGACGCGGCTATAAAGGGTCGTGACGGGAGGGGCGAGAGGACGAAACAAGTTCTAATCGTTATTACCGCGACAATAACCTAACGTCAACTTTTCAGTTCAATTTCGTCCACAAGCCGAGTTACAATTTCAAAAGTGCGAGTTCAAATTATAAAACAATATACGTACAACAGTAACATTGATAAAAAAGAAATTAATCCCTGCAAGGATCTATTTCAAGGGGGATGTCGAATGACGAATACCTGGAGGACAGATCCGCCAGAATTTCTGCATCGAATAATTAGCAGAAATTCCTGGCGGAAAGGACGCGGCGATAAAGGGCCGTGACGGGATGGGTGGGAGGACGAAACAAGTTCTAATCGTTATTACCGCGACGATAGAAGTTACTCTCGGACAGGTAGTTAGCAGTAAATCTGGTTGCGCGGAAAACGCGTGGATCCAACGGATCCGGATTGCCGGTATGGCGCGGTGCGGCGCGGCGCGGTTTCGATCGTGCGCGCGAGATAACGCTCGGCCGGCAATAAAAACGCAACGACGAATGAAAAAGTGACGGGCGGCGCAGCGTGGCACGAGAGAGGATCGGCAGGTGAAACCGGCGATGGCGGCCGCCTGGCCGCTCGATAATGCGGCCATCGATACCCCGGCTAGATTTGGCAATCGCGCGTAATTGCGCCGATATTTCACATAAGCGGCTTAATTGATTTTTCTCCGGCCGGTCAGGACCCGCGTGGTGCTCTCTCCCTTCCTCCCTCTTTCACCCTTTCTCTCTCTCTCCTCTCTCATCTCTCTCTGGAATCGGCACGCGGGACGCCCGGCAACAGAGATCCGTATTTACGACTATTTTTAAATCAGCCGTCGGGATATACCCGACGTTTATTAGGATGCCAATGCGAACCCGCTCGGCGCAACGCGGGAAACGCGAGGCGCAGGTAAATATTCTGAAATTTGCTCTTGGCAAACAGCCGATAAATAATGCAGCGGCCCCGTATTTAGTTTTGTTAATTATTGAGGCGGTTATCTGCGCGAGGACCGCGGCAGATCGCGACCGGGCAACGCGTGCGAGCGGACGATAGCGGTGAAACCGCCACGCGGATATCGGCCGCCGACGCGGACAACACAGGATGCGCGTTTTTTTTTCCCCTCTTCTACCCTGGAATATCAACGGTCCGAGATCGCGTGAAAAATGATCGGCTGCCGGCAATGAACGACGACGTTATTGGATCTCGTTGCTACACGTGATAGCGTTTTAGCGCTTTCGGCCCGCCGAAAGGTTTCCTCGGTCTCCTTCAGTTTCCGGGTACCGACTTTCTGTCGCAAAATATAAATCTTCCTGCGTCGATCGACTCGACCGAGTGAACAGTATCGCTTAAAAAACATAAAATCTAACTCTCCGCGCAGATTTTCGCACGTTCATGTTTCCCGTGGCCATCCTCGGTGTCCCATGACTGAGTTCGTTACCATTTTAGGTTGCCGAAAAGTCTAGAATCATTCTGGCATGCGTATCGAAGTGCCGACTTCAGTGTGACAGGGGTGCAATTATTAAAACGAATTTTTTCTATAGAAAATACTCGTTCATTGCGTGAAAATGATACAAAATATTTTATTCGAAGTATCGCCCATCGGTAGCATGCCACGCCAAAAAATTGTTCATCTTCTTAGGCGGACCAGTCATCGAGCCATTTGTGTACATTTTCGTAAGATATGAAGTGCTGTTCATCAAGTGCATGTCGCATCGATGCAAATCAATAATAAACGTCTCAATCGTTTACTTCGCCGGTTTTGCTGTGCGCGAGGGTGCATCTTCATGAAGTAAAATCACTGTGCGTCGCCGTTTAACCCTTAGCGCTCCAATGGAGCCTCTAAGGAGACACTAAAAATTCCCTTACTATTATTTTAAACAGCTTCTACATTGCTATGCTTGCATTTAAAGAGTAGGAGTAATAGTAATAATCTTTGTGGAATGGAATTATTTTATGTCAAAGAAATGTTTCGATTTTAGAATTAAAATTGCTTGGAGTGCTAAGGGTTAATCCCATTTTCCTATCCTCTAGATTTTTCTCGTGACTTTCAAACGTACGTTTCTCGTATCTCATTTAACTCCTTGCCGTGTTATGGCGAGTCAGACTCGTGGTGAAGATTTTAAACAAAGTCAAACAAATATAAATATTATACTTTCCTCTTAAAACGCAGTCAAATTGCATTCTTTTGTAAACATTATTTAAGCATTGAAGTAAATGTAACAGTATAAAAAATATAAATTGTCTTGTCTCTTCTGTAACAGTTTTAGTGATGAAAACACTGTTAACACAAGCAAGTCGAAACATATTAGACCTACGTTCTAGAGCCTACGTCATCACCAGCCGGGAAACCCCGCGCTACCACTACCCTTAACGCCCCAAACAAAGGACAAAAATCAAGCACAAACATTGGCCAATACTTGGTCACCGAAAGTAGTATATAAGCAGCCAATGTATCCATACAAATCAGAGTCGATCAAACAACTCATGCTGAAACTTGTACAGTACAGAAACGCAGAATAAATTTCCAACCATAACCTACAAGTTGATCGTCTCTCACGTGTTAAACTCATTCAGTCCCACACCAGTGGATGGTCCTTCGAAGTCAGTAGGCACCAAGTGCAATATTCAAAGAATTTCGGTCTCTACAGAGAGCGATCTTTAACATTAACACTTTACCGACCGGCCATTATTTTAAAATTCTTCAAAGTCCATGGTTCATGACTGAAAACTTTTTAATGGATCTCTCAACGTTGACAGCCATTTTTATTGCGAATCAACTGGGCAGTCTCTCAGTAACGTTGCCTAATAATTTCATTAAAAATTACAATGTAAAAGCAATGTTTAAGCTTCATTTAGTAACAGCACAATTATTGAAAGTCCTCTTATTAGGCTTCCGGTCGGTAAAGCGTTAACACATTGAGCGCCGGTTTCGCGATAGTGCGGGTTTTGTAAGTCTGTCATTTGAATTGAATCCGAAAGCTTGAACGATTTTGTTTTTATTAAATTGTACATGATGAATATGCAATAAAAATATACTATTTTACGAAAATGTATAAGGTTTTAAATATTTTCTTTAGCTACTCATTGTTCAGACACAAGCAAATGAGCTCATAATTAATTAAACGGCTCGTATGTCGCCGGCACTCAATGTGTTAATAGATTCGATTGAAATAGAAGAACATAAATGAGGTATAGGCAAGCCTTTCCCTCACGCCCTCAGATTCAAAGAAAATAGTATAGCAAGGGATTAATCGATCCGCGAGTTGTCTTCAAACTTTTTCTGTGGTCTTCTGTTCTTCGTTTCTCGCGTCAAAATTACCACAAAATTTTTTCAACCACTCGAAAGACCGTGATTTACCGAAAGCATGCTCACCGTAAGCTTCGACAAGCATTCGACGCGATTCTGCAGCAGTTTTCTTCGAATGGCAACGGAAAATCAATGCTGTTCTCAAATTGTAGTTTCCAAGCAGATAATTCGGCATGCTCAACGCTATTAAAAATCATGTTGTTGTATGAAACTTGTATGGTCGTGAGTTGAAAATCTTTATCAGATGTCAAAACGAGAAAATGGCGACAATGACGCGGTTTGACGGTAACTACGTTGACGGCTATCGCCGCGTATGGGCAAGTTCCGGTTTCACATTTACAGACCTGGCATTGTTACGGATGTTGGCAAAAGATACTGAAATCGATGGATATCGATACGCGGAGTGGTCCTCGTCGAGTTGAAACGTAAAATGTTCGAAGTATTCACGGGAAAAAATAAGTATTGGAAAGAAACGAATTCATGAGTGAATTTTCGCTCGGTGTATAAACGAGTAACGGGCGGTAGGTCGAGGCAGATCAAATTCTCGGTAAAAACAATAATCGGCGGATTCATTTTAACCAGCGAAAGCAAATTCGAGAAGCGTAGATTTGCATAAAAGTTGCACAGCGCGTGTATCCGACACGCGGAGATCGAAGGAGGCCTGTCTGTGCGGTCTTTTACCTGTACGACGATAATTTACATTTAAAATCGGTCGGACGCTTAACCATCTCCTTCCGAAGGGTTTCAAAGACTTTATACGTTGTATGACGTACGAACCACATAATTTTCGTCCGAGGAGCGGGATATGGGGTGGTACGTTTTGCTGAAATGTAACAGTGTATCCGCACGCGTTAATTTGAAAAGAACGAAGGAGAGATCGAAATGAATCGTCGACACGGACCGGCAACCACCGCTGATACAAAGTCGTTCGGAGCGAAATCGCGTAGAGAGAAAGGGGTGGATCGCATGCAGAAAATTTGCCTGTTTCAAAGTGTTCGATCATCACGCGAGACTCCGTTCGTCTGTTTTGACGAACCCAGGGATAGCCATAAGAATCGGTGGAATCGAGACGGTATTTCTCGGAAATCCCATCGGGTCGGTGAAAGGATTTCTCTTTTCTCCGTCGATGCTTAGCAGCGTCCGTGACTTTGTTCGGTGCATCGAGTTACAGCTACGACGGGTCGGTTCAACTATCAAAATGTCGTTAGGAACCGTACGATTCATAATCCTACTTTATGATTCTTTACAAATGTCCATCGAATCGCTATGTTCGTTAACTTTGCCGATCCGATCGTAAGGTTGAAAATAATTTTACTAAACATTTCGATAGTTTCCTTAACCCCTTGCCCTACAACGAGTCAGACTCGTGATCAATTTCATTTTCTTTAAATCTCAATAAAATTCTATTTAACTCTTGCTTCTATACAGTCATGGAAGAATAGCTACGCCCGCGGTAGCTACAAATTTCTCCTTTCTTTTTATCGTTTTTCGGAGAACGAAGGAAATCTAGTCGCCGTTATTATAAAGTAAATTATAGGGTGAGGGGTTAAATGTAGAGCGATAATCAAGAAAACTAAAACATACGATTAATTGGAACAAATGTTTTACAATTGCAGCTCTGATAATATCTTTAATTCGCATCGTGAAATTACTTAATTGCTCGAATTAGCTCGTCTTCATAGTAATTGCTTGCGATAATGAAAGAACAGTATATATCAACGAAATTGCAGGTGTCAGATTGTCTATTTAAACACTGTTCGCGGTTTTATTCACATTCCATTCATTTATGGAGAGTGAACCCCATGCTTTGCGATTTGTTTTACAGATGTAGTGATTAAAATTTCTTCTTCATTCTTAATTTCTTCGAAGAAGAGGAAAGATCATATTTGTTGTATGTATTAGGATTAATATAAGAATGTTGTTCTTTCGGTAAAATGATACATAATTTTTAAATTCACACCAGTGAGTGAGAATGACAACGATCCTGACTTTTCGTCTGAGCCTTTCCGTTACTGAAAAAACCACCCTTTAAACCTTAACAATTCAATGGCGCCAATGAGGCGGCACTAAAAATTGTCTGACTATTAAAATTGTGTGCGACTTCTTGTGCTATCATATTTTCTTAAGATTTAAGATTTAAAAACTTTGTTAAGATTGAACCAACCGTCTTGATTTTTCTGAAGCAATTAGAAGCATCGATTTACTAAATGATATGCGAAAAGAGTTTTGTAACAGTTGCGATTGGTATGAATTACATGAAAAATAAGCACTTTTTAAATATTTTTCATTCGAGCCACGTATAAAGAATTTTAAAGAACCATTTTGTAGACCTATGATAATAATACACACGCAGAAAAATTCATTGAAATCGATCGACGTACGCACGAGTTGCATGCCATCGAAAATGGTGAAAATCATTATCAAAATCTTACATCTTACAAAATATAAAATCATAATCTTACATCTTTCTACGCGTGTCGTTTTCCTCTGCGCCATTAATCGATTTCGATGAAATTTCCATTTTAAATTTTCATTACAAGTTAAAATAAAAATGTTTTAAAAAATGTCTTTTTTATTTTATCCTGTAGTTTTTTCCAATTAGAATTGTTTCTTGCGTCCCATTCAGTAAATCAATACTTCTACTTGCTCCAGAAAAGTCAAGTCGTTTCGTTGAATCCTTAAGAAGTTATTTAGGTTTCAAAAGTGTCCGAATACTTTCGTGAGCCACTGTATAGATTTGCTGTTCCTCGTTTCGAGTATCAGACGGTGAAAATCAGTTCGACCAGTTTCCTTTTGTTTCGCGATGACCGCGAGGAACGGAGACAGGCAGATGAAATGTCGAGCAAGGTCGTGGCCGTTTCGCGGAACGCTGTCCAATTTCGTCTCGCGATTTTTGTCCGCTTTGTTGCGGATCGTGCCGTCCGAGAAAGGAAGCCTCGTGTCCCTTGGCGCGTGTAGCGTTGATTAACACACAATGTGACAGCCACGAGGGAAAAAGAGCGGGGCGTCTCGAGGATCGCGGATCGCGCATGTGTTATCGATCCGTTGGGGAACATCCCTGACGACACTTGCACCTGTACGCTCCGCGACACCGTCGGTCGCCTTTGATCACGATCCGTGTCTGTCGCGATCGTTACGGTATCGTTGAGAGCGCTCTGTTGTCGTTACAAAGTATAATGCCGGAGCAAAGCGATACAAATAATGAGAACCAGTTGTTTCTTTCATTGCCGCGCGAGAAAGAGAGGAGAAAGATCGTCTGGACGATTTCTGGCTTCCGTCTTTGAAAAATTATGTCTACGAGCCAGGGATTCTCGATCCTGATCATTTTCAACACCTGTGGTTCGGTGTTTTGCGGCAGCGTTTATCCGTGGCTATCTATCTGCATCTCGGAAACTTGGCGATGTAGAATTTTAACATTAGAACTACCTAGTAATAAACGCGATTGATGTATATTTTCTTGTAATAATGACAACACTGCATCTATTCAGATGTCCCATTTTTATTACAATGTCTGCTTCAATGAAGAAATTCATTCGAAGCTTTCCAATGAAGATATTTTAATGATTTCTGAAATTGTGAAAGGAAAAATTGCGAATCAGTCATTTTGACTGGTCTGGTAGTTCTAGTGTTAAGTCGATGCTTCAGAGGTATTCTAGTGGTATTAACGTTTCAAAATTGAACCGTGAACTGCAAGTGACAAATTATATTATATTCCCAGTCTACTTGAATATGCCATAATATACCACAATGTACAGGAAAGTACTAGAATTCACTAAAGTGTACTAGATTATACCACAATGTACCACAAGGTACATGAATGTACTAGAATGTACGAGAATATACTAGAATTCACTAGAATGAACTAGAATATACTCTAATATCACACAATACACATGAATATACTAGAATTCACTAAAGTGTAGTAGAATATATCATTAACACACCTTAACACACTAATTGCCCAACCGACGTCCTCAAAAGTTCCATAAAATCAAATTAATCTATTTAATGAAGCAGCAATCGAAAACTTTAAATGTATGGCATATAGTTATCTATCAACCTTCTTGTATCCTTCAGACATCGACTAAATTGTATGCAACGAATGTATTAACTTACAAATTTATTTTTAAACATGGACAAATAATTCTGTCACCCATATATGAGTTACATGACAGTCAAAGTATTAAATCGTACACGTGCACAAAATATACATAAAACTTACAGCTATCTGCGGTACTCCAGTTGCTTCATAGTTGCAACAATTAACACTTCGACTGTCATGTCACCCACGTGTGGATGGGTTTAGTTGCCTGTCCATATTTGTTATTAAATTTGTATATTTATGTATTCGTTGTATCACGGGGCCGTCCATATAACAGTATCACAAAAAAATTGTTTTTGAATATATACGTACTTGTTATTCTTATAAAGTAATGTCAAATAGTTGCTGTTAGTGCTCTGTAAACCTACCCTTAACCCTTACCACTCCGATGGCTCCTCTGAGACGACACTAAAAATTATCAAACAATTATTTCAAACAATTTGTACATTACAATGTTTGTATTTAAAAAGACATTAAAAATTGAAATGTTACGTGTACGATTAATATTAACAAATTTGGTACGCACGGAAGGAAATGAACCACGTACAATGCAATTATTCTAGGAACAAACAAATGTTTCGAGTTAGGAATTAACACTAGAACTACCGAACCAGTCAAAATTCACAATTATCGAAGTTAATAAATACATGTATTATATATTATAATATTATTTTATAATATTAAAAACATTTTCACCAGAAAGTTTCGAATGAATTTTTTCGATGAAGATAAAAATTGTACGAGATCTAAATGGATGCGATTTTGTCATTATTACAAAGCAAGATATATCAGTCGGATTTATTACTCGGCAGTTCTAGCGTCAGAAATTGCTTGGAGCGCAAAGGGTTAAGACTCGACCAACCGTACCCGGCCTGGGTCCACGAAGTAGAAGAAAATTCTCATCGAAAAGAGTTCTGCTCCGGTATCTCCGGTTCGAGCGACACGGTTATGCTTCACCAGCGGGATTAAGGATCGATCCCATTTTTCACCGGGACAAAGCGTTTTCTAATGACCGGATTAGTCTCTGCGGTGGCGATAGAGGCTCGATCACGCGATCCTCGAAAGCCAGCTACCTACGTTGGTGTCCGCTAGCGTTCGTTTGGTCGCTCGTTCGTTCGCTCGCTCGCTCGCTCGCTTGCTCGCGCGAGCGTAGGCTCAGCCCGACCCGACCCGATCTATCTCGATGATTTATTTCGTCGCGGTTGAGCACCTCTAACTGACAGCTGTTCCGAACACGTAAGATAACCTAAACTCCTCTCCGCTCTCTTCGGCTAGCTCGCGTGCGTATTGACGTAGTTTGTATTTTTTTAAGTCGTCATGCCGAAATGACCGGGCTCGGCCGCCGCCGTCGCAGCCCAAGAGATCTCTTTGATTGTCTTCTCGGAAGCACCGAGATTCTTTCTTCCTGTCAGCCGGTTAGCAGATCGGTCACGAATTACTCGGAGACTATGGTTGGCCGTTTTGCTCGAGTTCCCCGAAAGCATTGGGAATACGGGAGAACGCCCGGGAGAGTTGGCAGCCGCTCGTGAATCGGTTCCACGATGAATGGAAAGATGGCGTAGACTTCGAACGACGCGTAGTGAAAATCCTGCATCTTTCACGGACTCATTGATTGGCGGCTTGAAACTTTGAAGAGCTCCTTCCCGCCGCGAGATCCTCCAACATTCGAAATAGATTCTTGTAAATGAAACTACGCCCCAGTTTCCTCCAGACATATTCCCAGACTCCCTCTTCGCGTGCGAAGAGACTTCGAAGAACTTCATGTACGCGTACAGAGACGCGATTCGTGACTACATAGTCTTCAAAATTTGTATGGCGTCAATGGAATTCGGTGCTCTTATTTTCTTTCGCGTCGATGGTGTCCTGAGGATTAGCCACGTAACCCTTTGCACTCCAAGCAATTTTAATCGTAAAATCAATACACTTTTTGTGCTAGAATAATTCCATTGTACAATTGTTGCACCATTGTGCAACAGTTCAATTTTTACTGACTTCTTGGATAGAAACATTGTAATGTAAAAATTGTTTTGAACAGTAGTCTAACAATTTTTAGTGTCGTCTTAGAGGAGCCATTGAAGCACTAACAACGGCTATTTTACGACTATTATTTTAATTTTTATATATTTTTATATTTCTGTTATATGGGTGACCCGGTGGTGGCGGTATTATAAAATACACTGTTGGTACTAAAATAATCTTTACTGTAAGGAGAAGAAATGTGCCACACGTTCAGTCTAAACGATGTGTAAGTCTCTGATTCTCCTCTGTTCTTGTTACAATGTCGTTATCGAAACGACGGTGTAAGTTAGATTATTTTACGTATAATATTGATGTCTAAACAATACATAACAATAAATTCCTCAAAAAATAAATCTGTTAACTAATTCCTCGCGGATGCACCTTTACATATCAGACGTATCCCGCAAATCTAGCATTAATAATAAAGCTACCGGATATTGAAACTGGCCAAATTGTATATTGTCTTATAAAAATAACAAGATTTAATTTATTTGGATTTTGCGCGACGTTTATCACAATATATTGTTATGGGTTCGGGGCATCTTCAATAAACAAGTCACATGAAATACTAATAAACTTTTATTAAATAAAGGAAGAGTACTCAAGCTTTGCGGCTATCCTTAACGGCGTTCGTCAACAGACTCTCTCATGTCTCCGTTGTATCGTCGTCACTAAGACGACGCGGCAACGAAAACCATTTGGCGCGATGTCTCGATATCGTAACATATCGATACTCGTAACAATATGATTGCATAAAGAAGTATATTGTATCGATTTCTTTCAATAGTGTTAAATGATTTGTGAAAATCGAGAAAGTGGTCCAGAAAGTCGATACAATACAATTATAGCTTTTTATTTCAAAATTCCGTGCATATTAACACTAAATCTACCATAAGGGGTCAAATGACCCTTTCCAGATTTTCTATTTTACAATTATTGACGTTATAAAATTGTCTTCGCAGAAATCGACTCGATGGATTTTTCTATTCCAACATACATTGTAACAAAAATTGCACAAAATTTAAATTAATTAATTTTTGTCACTTTCATAGGACAATATAAATTAGTTAAGTTTACTGCTCGGTAGATTTAGTGTTAAATTAATGCCATTTATTATGTTCTTATAACATTTGACTTTTTGAGTTGCTTATAAGTACCAAATAAATTCACGAGGAAATACCTACGAATTAATTTGTTCACCTAATAGTCGTCTTTTCGAATGTATACGCTTCCTCCAGCAGTGTTGCCATTTCTCAAAACAATGTTGAAAATTCGCAAATGAGAATTGACGGTACCGGTGCGTTATTGTAACGGTGAATTCATGGATTTCCTTTTTTTCTCTTCCATCTTGAAATTTATAAACCCATTCATACATAGCAGCTGCTTTCATAGCACCCTCTTCGTATGCTTGTTTCGGTGTATTAACCAATTAAGACTTCTTTTCCTTAGATTCGCGAGAAACTTCGCATCAATATATTATCCTTTAACATTTTGACTGCCAAACTAGCAGCCACAAAATTTCTAAAAAATCGAAATGAGATATTGACTGCAATAAAAATGGGAAAAATAAAATGTATGCCGTAAAGTGCTCGCCCTACCTTCTTGCACTTTCTGTATAACCATCAACTTTGGTACAAATGAATATATTAACGTAAAAATTTAATTAGAAACCGTACAAATAATTCCGTCACCCACATATGGGTGACATGGCAGTCAAACTGTTAATACGATCAGCGGACATCTTTCGAGCAAACGAAAAACGTTGCCGTAAGCGAATGGAGAATTTCGGTTTTGCGAAACATCGTCCGTACACGAATAACCAATACAAATACATGACCAATATATGTGTTCACTAGAAAAAAATAGTTCACGCATTTTTGTAAACCAAATAGAGTTCAATCAAGAGCGGAAAATTTTCTGTAGCAACGTTCCTATTAGGGAAATATTGAGAACTGCATTTCTTAAATGATAATCGCACAGCGCGCCGTGTGTGGGAATCAGTATCGTTTGTGGAAAATCTTATTAATACTCGATTACCGTTCCACATCGCTCGGAGCGGCTTTTGAATTTGTACCGCGGCACTATTCCACCAATAAATAGCATTCTCCTGGCTCAAAGGATTAGTTTATGGAAAGAAATCGGCAGCGAGACGGCGCGGCGTTAGTATCCGCCGACGAGGCATAATGCAAACAGTTAATTAACATCGATGTTCACAGAGAATCGAGCGTCTACGAGTATATCCCACGTATCCGGTGGAACAGACGGGTATAGAGGCCGGGAACCGATAGAGGGGACGGTGAATTTTCCGATTTCGACTCTAATTAGCGTCGAGTGGCGGCAAAGCGTAAGGCAGCCGGTACGAGACCGCCGCCGCCGCCGCGATTGCAATCACGCTCGAACGTTGCAATCGATTCCCTAATTACCATATAAAACTCAGTGCATGCGAGCGTTTCGTTTCGTTTCCTCGCGGTGTGCCCGAAGGAAAAAATATTGCATAACCCCGGCGGAGAGTACAACTCGAATGCTAATTATATTAATAGCGACCGCATCTGCGTCAGTGCGCTTGACTCATTAGCATTACGATAAAACGGACAAAACACATCCGTGCCCGATCGCCGGGCAGAAACGATACCAAACGGTCTTAGCGTGGAAATAGACAGTACGAGAGGCGCGCGTGCCAAATGCAAAATTTTCGAACATGCTACCCGCCATTTTGTCCAGCATGTTTGCGCCTCCGAAATCGTTGGGCGTGCTTCGAACAGTTAGGCCGATCGCTTAAACGAACGTGTCCGTCCATCGACAAACCAGACGAAGAGATCGCGAGGTACTATTTGCATATATCAATCGCTCGTAAAATTCTACGCTAAATTGAAGAATTAATGTTGGATTATTAATTACGCAGGGATTTATGCCATAATTTTTGTCTATATTTCGAGTACGTCGAGATGCACTTTGCTAATCACACTCAACAAAACGGTGATGTATTCGCACGTGCAGTTACAATTTTTCTCCTACAATATAATCCTTCATCCAATCTTTATTAGATGACATGTGATTTGTGGCCAGTTATAATTCTTTTGACCTTTTGAAGTGTGTAACTCGGCGTACTCGAAATATAGACAATTATTCTGGCAAAAATGCCTGCGTAATCAATAATCCAACATGGAGGCATGAGAAAAGAAAATAATATTTAATTGATTACGTACGGATTTATGTCACAATAATTGTTTATATTTCGAGTATGTCGAAACACACTCCACAAAACAGTGGTCTATTCGCACGTGTAGTTACAGACAGAATAGTCAGGAGAAAAATCAATATCTTCAAAAGGTGAAAAGAATTATAACTGGAACTTATTGACTGCAGGGGCCACGAAACGTATGTCGCCTAATAAAGATTGGATGAAGGATTATACTGCAGGAGAGAAACAAACTGTAACTACACTTGCGAATAGACCACTGTTTTGTTGAGTGCGTTTCGACATACTCGAAATATAGACAATTATTGTAGCACAAATCCCTGCATAATCAATTAAATATTATTTTAAGTTAGCAACGATGTTCGGAAGTTTCGGTAGAGCGAAACTTTGACCAAAGAACGGGATCGTAACTCTTTATCTCGGTGCTGAAATAAGAGGCGATAAAACACAGTTCGCGAAGTACTTTAAATAAGAAAATCCAAGTCGCTCGATCAGATATATAAAAATGCCAGCGAGAGGACGAAATAGCTCGACGGTTGTACAATAAATAATTCGCCGAGCATTCCGTCGAGCCGTTCCCTCGTTTCTCATTTCTTTTTTTTTTTCTTTCTTCCAAGCGTCCCGTATCAATATTTTTCTCCTGGCGCGAAACGCGGGCAACAATAGCGGCTGTTGCAACAGGGCGACGATAACACCAGCTGAACGGTGTCAACGATCTCCCCGGCTTGTTACACAAGACGGAACAATCCGGTCGCGACTTTGATTTAACGATTTCTTGCGGGTAACCTTCTTCTGCACGCGTGTTCTCCGGCTAGGAATCGTCACGGATACTTAAGACGCCGCTCATAAATCGCCAGGCCGGTCCTCCAGGGACTCCTCGCGACACCTCGTCGAAACGTATTCTTCTGGAGTTTATGCCCGCGGTGGCAGTAAAATCTTGCCGAGCGAGATACCGTCTCACGAATTTCTCTGTTACTCGATAACCGGCAAACGCTCGCGCGAATATAAGCCGATGCTTCCCATCCGGAACTGTCAATTTCGCGCTTTTCGTTTCTTCGCCGTTTCGTTAGCTCGACACGGAAGCTTGGAAATCTCCAGTTTTATGATACGCGTTCGCAGATATTCTCAACTATCGTACGCTCTTCAGAAACGGAAGTGTAAAATTGGATAACATTTTATTTAATTCGATACTTTAACATGGTTTCTGTTAGAAATTGTCGAAATGATAAGCTTCGTAATATAAGTACATAAGTTCTGGATGGACGTTTATAGATGAACGTATAAACATACAAAATTGAAAAAACATGAATATTAATCGGGAAGAAAATAGGACCATATTGTCTGCATTGACAGGAAAGCACCAAGTGGAAGATGTCAAAACCGATTATTGTAAAATTTGCACAAATCAGTCTGCAATCAATATTGGGAATCGCTTCAATATTTTTCAAACTATAGAAAATTCCAACAAATAATTATTGTCTTTTTTACAAATATATGTTCCTCAATGTCTACAAATTAGATCAAACATCATTGCAATACCTCACTTGATTCCGAAATTATACTACATTATATAACAGTTTCTAGCTGCACATTTTCGCGTCAAAGTGGTGTCAAGTGCAAAGGATTAAATACCAATATGTAAGGGGTTCCTGTGTAGTCTTTGTCAGAGATGGAGCATTTGGTGTAGGAACGTTTTTTACTCATAGAATAGACAATAATACAGAGGATGCACGTAGAAACACTAGCATAAACATAAACATAAACACTGAAAAGGAAATTAACGCAATAACATAAAGAAAACTGACGTAATGACTTAAAAAAAGACCGACTAACGGTAATGTCTTACTAAAAACTGTTTCGAGCATTGCAACGACCCCATACATATACTAGTGCTCATTGATGGGCCATAAACATCTTCCACCAATGAACACTTGCAATAATATTTGTATATTATCATTGGCTATTTAATTCGCCGCCTAAATTGCACTGGTGGGGTGGTAATAATTTCCGAAAGTAGCGTCTCAGGTACCGGCCCTCGCTAATACCTAGCGGTTCGCATTTAGAGATTTATGGTACGTCGATTGCTATCGAGTGCAAAAGTCAGAGTCTCGGAGGCGCACGTGTTTTCAAAGAACAATCCTAATAAACCGATGTCCCAAGCTCTGGCAAAAATACTAATTAAAACATCTGGCATTTCGGATGGACGGTTCCTCAAAAATAGCCGAGCACAGGCGTCCGTACCACAAACCTCTTCATTCATTTAAAATGTCCAAAGACGTTGTTCGCCTCTTCGCAATATATTTCTTACAAATACTGTTGAAATAAAGTAATGTATGCCGGTTTATGCTTTCACTAAAAAAAAAAAAAAAAATGGAGTCTCCTTTTGTCTTTCAGAGAAATTTACTTTATTTCTTCTCCGATACATTTGCACAGTAGACAGAGACAAACAAAAAATGACAACAATTTTGTATAGAGACTTCGCACACGTGTTACTTATTTGACCGCTCGCGCAAGAAGAAGGAACAAGCGTTAACGTGACCTATTCTATTTACGCTTAGTGCTAAACATAATGTAATTGAATTTAACCTCTTAGGCACGGTTGAATTTTGTGGGGGGCAGTTTCTCTGTATGGCAGAGAACAT
Organism: Agapostemon virescens; assembly: GCA_028453745.1. Taxonomy (NCBI): domain Eukaryota; kingdom Metazoa; phylum Arthropoda; class Insecta; order Hymenoptera; family Halictidae; genus Agapostemon; species Agapostemon virescens. The sequence goes on from CM052097.1 coordinate 10,418,686, forward strand.
TGGAATGAAGTTTTTGATAACTAAATTATAATTCTTCTTAACACTTTAACTGCCCAACCAACGACATCAAATATCCCACAAAATCAAAGTAATTTATTTAACGAAGCAATAATTGAAATCTTAAAATGTACAACACAAAGTTATCCTTCAACATTCTTTTATTCTCCAGATCTCAACTAAATTTAGTGCAACGAATATATTAATGTACACATTTATTTTCAAACATGGACTAACAATTCTGTCACCCATATATGAGTGACATGGCAGTCAAAGTGTTAAAGATATGATGCATATACTTACATAATAACGCAGGTTTTATATTCTCCGTCATTTTTCGTTGCTAGCTCAACGACACTGTTCTTAACTCTTTGCACTTCAAGCAATTTTCATGTCAAAGTCGAGACGTTTCTTTCATCTAAAATTCTTTTCGTGCATACGAAATCTATTACTATTATTTGTACGTACAAATGCTTCAATTTTTATCGATTTCGTAAATGCAATAGTTGTTTTGAATGATAGGCAATTTTAACCTCTTCAGCACGGCTGAATTTTGCACGGGACTGTTTCTCTGTACGGCAGAGCACCTTGGAATTAAGTTTTTCATAACTAAATTGTAATTTTTCTAAAAGATATGATGCATATATTTTAACATTAATAATTTACTGTAATAATTAATAATAGAATTTAGTGTGCCCAAGCCAATATAATGGCGCATCGTAATATAAGATGACATCCGCGAAAGCCACTATTGTGACGCATCGTGCTTAACACTTTATCGACCGGAAGCCTATTAATAGGCTTTTCAATATTCGCGCTGTATCAAAATGAAGCTTAAAATTCTATTTTTACATTCCAATTTGTAACAACATTATTAGACAATATTATTGGGGATGCATTGCTGATCCGCAATAAAAATTGCTGTCAGCCTTGAAGGACCCATTAAAAAGTTTTCAGTCATGGATCATAGGCCTTACAAAAATTCTGAAATAATCGCCGGTCGATAAAGTGTTAAGCAGTTAATATACAGAGATGGCGCAATCAGCCTGAATATCTCGAACAAATACGAAAGTTGATTTTTTTCATTTTCATCGATCACCAATGCACCGCGCGATGCGAGTCGTACTCGCCGCTGAACTCTGGGGAATCCGGCAGACCCGGTTGTCCCTCATCGAAGGCTACGTGGTTCGGATTCTGGCTCGATTCTCGAAGAAAGAGCAACCGCAAACAGCGTATCGTTCCGGGAGGGTCTGAGTCGGTGTAAGCTTTTCCGCAAGGATTCACCAGGCGGGTCGGTCGGTTAAGTGGCCCACCCCTTTTCCCGTGGTTCTTTCCGCGCGTATACCGCGCGTCTCGCTCCGCTCCGGGACGCTCTACCCGACGCGGAAAGAGCTACCCTATCTATGCTTCCATCTTCTCTGCATTCCTTGGGGTATTACTCGGACGAGCGTAGCACGATTTTCCTCGGGAAGCTTCTTCGCGAAGTCGACGGTTGTTTCCCCGGGCTTCCCCGTCTTTCCACGGCTTTCCCGACGTCTCGCGGCTGGCCCGGGCAAGGCGCCTGGCGAACTCGTTCAAATCCCGATGCGGCCCCGGGAACAGCACAAACCCATTACGGATTCATCGTGCGCCATTAGCTAATTCTTCCCTGCTCCTAACGTCTTCCTTTCCGCGCTCCCTTTTACCGTTACCGTCCTACTGTGGTTTCCCTCGCGCCTTACCCTCCCCCCCCCTGTTCTACGCCTTCCCTCGAACCACCCGCTCATCCTATTCGAGGCTCTCCCGAAGGAGCACTCCGTCAGCTACTTGGACCCCTTTCAGCGAGTTCTCTTCTTCGGTTTTCACGCGACCAGGAAAACGAGAGTAGTTCGACCGTTCCGAAAATGGCTTGTTTTCGGGGGTGAGCTGCGGCCCAGAATTGAAATTTAGCACGCCGGAGCCTACGAACTCGGCGGACGTGCCGGTGCTCGGGGAACATGCGAACGCATTCGCAGATTAGTTTCTGACACAGTATCTCTGGTCCTGGATAGGCTCCGCGATGGGAGTTCGAAGGTCCTTTGCTGCGAGAAGCTGCGCTGCATCCTTCCGTCCGCCATTTTGTAACACTTTGTGGACCAATGGTGTCGTCTCGGTAACGCGCCAGGTTGATACGTTTCAGATATATATTACAGTGATTGTATAAACGAAGTACGTCACGTTTTTGAGATATTTTACTTTCGTGTCTGATTTAACACAAAAATTATTATACCGTTATAACATGTAAGATATCTTTTGTCATTTCATCGCATAGTTATCAGTAATGTGGATTTTTACGTCAAATAAAAATTGTCTGCATTAATTGCTGGATGCGAGAGCTATATAGACATTTTTCTTTAGATTTTACTGTTCTGCGTTTGATCTACATATTTTTATTATTAAGTGCATAAAATTGAATTTTCACTTACACATATAATGACAGTGGGAGCTTGTTGCTTCTTGACGAAAATTGTGTGCATTAATGGCTGGACACGAGAGCTATATAGACATTTTTCTTTACCTTTTACTGTTCTGCATTTGATCTACATATTTTTATTACTAAGTGCATAAAATTGAATTTTTACTTACACATATAATGACAGTGGGAGCTCGTTGCTGCTTGACGAAGATTATCTGCATTAATTGATGGACGCGAGAGCTATATAGACATTTTTCTTTACTTTTTACTGTTCTGCATTTGATGTACATATTTTTATTACTAAATGCACAAAATTGCATTTTGACTTACACCACGTGAATAAACACGGGCGCAAATAATATAATGACAGTGGCAGCTCGTTGCTTTTTGACGAAGATTTTTGCAACATTTCAAAAACTCACCATCAAAGAGACAAAATCGTATTTGACCACATGCTCCTTTGATAGTTTAGAATCCACGATGTATAGAACAAGCATAAGGCCTGCTTCTAACAAATGTGATAGTTGTAAGAGATACAAGCACGAAGTAGCACACAATGTCGCTTCATACACAAATAGCTCACTATGCAGTGAGAGTGTTGCATAGTGCAGTATATTCAAGTTTCCAGTTAACACGTCCGCGACTGGCATTTATTTCAGTAATAGTCTTCATAGTTAATGTTCTATGAAATAGAATGTATTCGCTTGTAAAATATGAAGAAAGATATTGTCACTGAGAAGTTACAAGTTTCCGATTATCGCGCTATACTTCACAGACATAAAGACCGTCGTGTACAAAATTAATATAATTATCTTCGTGTAATATGCAATACAATGATCGTTACACGTATACGACGCTGGTATTGAACATGCTAATTCTCGTTTCAATTTGACAAGTTCATTTTGATTATAGCAAAAGCACAGACCTTACAGCCTTAACCCCTTCAAGTATAATATCCAGATAGACTCATCGCGAAGAATTCCAACAGATTTGGTTGTTATTGATAATCAATCATCAGAGAATTAAAGAATCATACGATACATACACATTCGATTTTCTTTGTAGAAGGTTTCGAGCATCGAAGATATTATAATCACTCGACCTATAGAATGAATCATAGTGCAAGAGGTTAAATCTTGAGGAGGCAACGGATGTACTTCAACGGTATCATAGAATTGCACTCAAATATTATTCACGCCAGCCTATACTCAGCTAAGAGTTTATTAATTAAAGCTTTTGATGATTTCCTGACAGACATGATTAATATCGATCTCCTTATAAGGCCTAGTATAAACGAATTTTTGTTAGATTGCAGAGAGATGCAAGAAACTAAATACACAGTATTGTTATATGTTAACCCTTTCCACTTAAATGGCGCCTCTAAGGCGACACTAAAACTTGCCATACTATTATTTAAACAACTTTTACATCGCTAGGTTTGCACTTGAGAAATCGATAAAAATGTCAATGTTCTAAGTACGAGTCATAGTAATTAATTTGGTATGAACGAAAGGAAATGAACTATCTACAGTGGACCTATTATGGATAAAAATATTGTTCCGATTTTGGAGTAGAATCGCTTAGAGTGCAAAGGGTTAATACAACTGCATAAAGATCCATAGTCTAGTGAAAACCTTGACAACATATTCCAAGGTCATTGAAATTCATGAGGAGGCCCCTTTTATAGATATTTACCAAAAAATGACGTTTGGCCACATTTTTAAGATTTCCAAACCTCTGTGTACCCGAGGATTAAGTGTTTAATTTGGTGGGCAGGGATTTATGCCACAATAATCGTGTATATTTCGAGCATGTCGAGACACAATTTGCTAATCACACTCAACAAAATAGTCCTTAACGTGTACATAAAAATGTGAGCGTGCATTTAAGAAAATGGCCGCCAATGTCCTCTGATCCTTTTTTCCGTCGGTACTACTTCCATCTACTAATATAATACAATCCCATAAGTCTAATCCAATGAGTGTCATTTTCATTATAAATTTCCAGGTAGAATAATTCGAAGTACCATCTAATTCTGGATTTATCGATAGAATATTTTCTAGTACGTTTATCGGTCCGGTGTTTGAACTTGACTGGGCAGCCATTGTTTAACGCAACGGAATATTTAGTTTAAAAAGATAAATTTATAATTGTTTCCTCTTAATACGTGCAGCCGTAGCAACAAAAAGCGATTTCAATCGTTCTTGATTCGAAGTAGCGTGCGGAACTCACCAACTAATAATTTGTCGCGAAAGACGATGGAAATATTTTTGACGGATAAGTCGTTGCTTTTCGAATGATGCGTTCGTCCTTGAATATACGGACTAAATTGAAAGAAAGGCTTTTAGCTCAAACCTGGGCCCGTAACCTGTTTGGATTATTGATTACGCAGGGATTTATGCCAGAATAATTGTCTATATTTCGTGTATGTCAAGAAGACACACATTGCTAATCACATTCAACAAAACAGTGGTCTATTCGCACGTGCAGTTACAGTTTGTTCTTCTCCTGCAGCATAATCCTTCATCCAATCTTTATTAGGCGACGTACGATTGGTGGCCCCTGCAGTCAATAAGCTCCAGTTCTTGATTTTCCAAAGTGTGTAACTCGACGTACTCGAAATATAGATAATTATTCTAGCATAAATGCCTGCGTAATCAATAATCCAACATGGAGGCACGAGAACACACTGTGTCAGGTTCATAATCGACCGCGGAAAATTGTCCGCGGAGAAGAACAAGGCGGAGGAAGAGGGGTGCGGACTGGCAGGAGGCATCGGCTCGTAAAGATGCGCGGCATAGCTCGAGCAAACCCGGACTCGTCTCGAGACGCACGCTTTAGCATTCCCGGAACGACCGAGGACGTGCCAGATTTTCTATCGTGTGTACGGCCATCGAACAAAATTGCTTCGCCGGAGAAAAGATCGAGGCCGCGCGGGGATGGCAAGAAGAAACAGGAAAACGGGGACGTCGGTGGTGCCGGGGCAGTGAACAGAGAGTCGGAGACGCACCCCCGCGCTCGCTTGCTCGCTCACGATGGAACGAAAGTGCAGTCACCCGGAATAAACGAGGAGGAGACCCGAAGTTGTTGGTCGAAGTTCAGTCGGAGGGGCTGGGAATGAGTTTGCGTCGCGGCGGTGATGAAACTTTGCCGTGATGAGAAAGAGGGGTTGTCACGCCGTTCGCCTCTAAACCCACCCCATCTACGGCTCCGCCATTCCGCTTCCGCGAGTCGTTTCTGCGCTTAAACGAACGACAGCTCTTCGCGATTTTTAGTCAAATAGCGACGAACACCGGCGAGGTGACTGATGCATGGACCATGGATCTTTATGGACTTCAATCTTTAGGCCCCACTCGATCGAACTGAAAGATTCGCTAGAGATTTACTGGATCGGTCATCTTTCTAGACCGTGGAGCTTCGTGCGAAAGAAAAATTACTCTTCCACTCAGCCGAAATGGTCGATAATGTTCTAATGCTTTTACGATTCTGTATTCGAACTCGTAATTGCCGAGTGTGAAGCTTCAGGCGAAGACAGAGGGTCTGAAGTTTGGGGAGTTGGCGTAATCCTTTATAATGATTTCCGCGAGCAACTAGATCCAAAGTCGGATTTACACACAGAATCTGATTACGATTATTGGTCAGACGTCTTGAGAAGCCTATCTTTTCGGGATCGAGAGATTGAGAGCTGAGAGACAAGATGGAGGATCTAAACTTTCCGAACTCGGTCGTAATCCTCCGCAACGATGTTCTGTGGACAAGTAGACTCTAAAGCCTGTTTTACACGTGGTCTTTTACTAGCAATTACTAAACAATGAATATTATGCGTTTCTGCCAAAAAATGGGGAGGTGCTTTCGGAAGAGTACAAAAATCGAAAGGATTTAAGGGTATCGATTTATTGTCTTCATCCTTTTAAAGTAATTACAAAATGATAGAAACTTTTTGTTGATATCGACACCTTGCAAATTAACGTACACAATTTATATTTTGTATAAAGATTGCATAAAGATTGAAGAGAAAATTTGAGGAATTGCAATGATGTTCTTATGAACAAAGAAATCCAAAAATCAATTTTACACACAGAATTCTGATTGCAATTAACGATCAGCACTCCACAACGAAGGAATTCGAGAGTATCGCATTCTTTGATGACACAAGACGTAGTTGGGGATGAAATGGAATATTTAAGTTTCTCAGTGTCGATAATGATCATTTACGACATGCTGATGAACCACTGGATCTGAAGATCAATTAGGGCATTCTGCATACCATTATCCATTAACACTGCATACCAACCGACGACCTTAAAAATTCTATAAAATCAAATTAATTTATTAAATGAAGCAACGATTGAAAACTTTAAATGCATGGCATATAGTTACCCTTCAACCTTCTTGTATTCTTCAGATATCAACTAAATTCAATGTAACAAATGTATTAACGTAAAAATTTATTTTTAAACATGGACAAATAACTCTGTCACCCATATATGGATGACATAGCAGTCAAAGTGTTAAGGGGGCGACCAAGGAAAAGGGGGTTTATCGTTTGCTCATGTTTACTCGGCCTCTTCTAATTTTCTAATTGGCTGCTTATCTTAACACCTAATGTCCTCCGCAAGCGTGTTGCAGACGTGCCAACATTTGATGTCAACATTTAACGAAATACGTAATCGATTAATGAATTATACAATTGCATTATCCACACACACAAATATTCAACCTATTATACAGGCGGTCCTGCAAAATGTCCGAATTTTCATAGACCAGGTCCCAACGAACGCGCCAAACCAACATGGCGCGCCACCCTTGCTCGAAGTTACCCGAAATCACGGTTGGGGGATGAAACGTAACGTCTAAGAAGATGAAATATAATCTCTCGGAGTCAATTATGGGTGTTTACGACGATGATCTGCCGAGCAACTGGACCCGGGAGACATTTCAGAGTGATTAACAGGAGAGAAATAATTGCTTGCACTTCGGAGATTGTAGCGAAGCATGATCGCAGACTCCGCAGGCTGCGGCGCGGCGGCCAGGTGATCCCCAGCGAAGTTCCCGGAGAGGATCGCCAGTGACTCTGAGGGCTTTACGGCGGACCACACATCACGGCAGGAGGATAAAGGGACGGACGCATCGCGGCGCGGATATAAAGACGAGTATGACATATTTTTGCGAGCTCGGGTGCGAGCACGGGCTTGGGCGCGAGTACGCGTCTACGAGTGTCTAAATATAGAGTGTGACTCACGGAGAAGCCGAGGCTTCGAGAGGAGAGAAGAGGAAAGTAGCCGTGCAAAAATACAGAGAGCAGAGTGTCGTCCTCTTCGCAGCGTCATAAGGAACTCGCGCGCGTAACCTCGGCTCGTCCTCCCTTGCGTTCCCGCCTCCACCTTCCAGCGGACGCTTTCTGCTCGTGTGTAACGCTCCACCCTGTGCAATTTCGTTTACGAATATCCAGCGAGGATCCGCACGATTTCGAGTAACAGGTATATCGGCGTCCTGGCTAATTTTTTACAGCTTGTACAGCTTGTAATTACATCATTTTATGTAAATGGAGGATGAAGGATGTTCATTCGTATCGCGTTGTGACGTGGATAATGGTTCGGCGTCACCGAAGGTCGTAAATCTTCGACTCAAATTTCTTGACAACGAGAGTTCGAAACGATTCTCTACTATTCATTTAGATAACAGGGATGATACTGTTGGATTATTGATTACATAGGGATTTATGCCACAATGACACACTTTATTAATCCCACTCAACGAAACAGCGGTCTATTAGCACGTGTAGTTACGTCCTTCATGTGTACTGAACAATGTGAGCGTACATTTAAGAAAATGGCTACCAATGTCCTCTGGTACTTTTTTGTATCTATACTACTTCCATCTAGTAATATAATGCAATTCCATAAGTTTAATCCAATAAATGTCATTGTCATTATAAATTTCAAGGTAGAATAAAGTACCATCTAATTTTGGATCTATCGATGGAATATTTCCTAGTACGTTTATCGGTCCCGTGTTTGAACTTGACTGGGCAGCCATTGCTTCACGTAACGGAATATTTAGTATAAAAAGAGAAATTTATAATAGTTTCCTCTTAAGGAAGCTGTAGCAACAAAAAGTGAATTTAATCGTTATTTGAATCGAAATAGATGATAAATGATGCGTTCGTCCTGGAATATGTAGACTAAATTGAAAGAAAGGCTTTTAGCTCAAACCTGGGCCCATAACCTGTTTGGATTATTCATTTCGCAGGGATTTATGCCACAATGATTGTCTATATTTCGAGTATGTCGAAACACACTTTGCTAGCTTTGAGAGAGACACGCTTTGAGTCAGGCTTTGAGTTCAACAATCCAGGTCCTACGGCATTTCGAAATATCCTAGATTGAATAGGGTGGATCTTCAAGTCTAAATTTCAAGATCGTTTGAAGCCATCTTCAGAGCGACGTTGGCGGACTTTGATTCCACTTTTCTAATAAATATAAAATTTTCCGAGAGGATAACATTTAAATCAGTTAACGCTGAATCTACCGCAGTGGTGGTTGACAAGGATCAAATGACCCTTCTCAAACTTTTTATTTTACATTTATCAAAGTTATAAAATTATCTTCATAGAGTTCGATTCGGTGGATCTCTTTGCTTCATTATACTTTCTAATGAAAATCGCAAACAACCAAGTAAATTAAATCTCGACATTTTTGCAATACAATATACACCAATAGGTTTCTACAGGAAAGTCGAGAGGTTTAAAATTAAACTGTAGTCAGGTTAACAAAACGGAGAAAAAATATATGTGTTATTAGGATCGGTTTGACATATTGAGATTTGACTTATAAATGGAGTTCTTCGCAAACGTTATAACCACGTCAGATAGCTCTCCATAAATCTCTAGAAAAATACGAATCGTATAGAATACATGCGTTTTATGGTGCGACCATTAAGAATAAACTCGGAGGACTCTTGACGAAATTAGTAATTCGTCGCTGTTTCTTTAAGCCCTCCAATTGACTAATTGTCATGTCTCATAAACTCGTCCCTTCGTTCGAACCTTTCACCTCTACGGCCCTTCGACCTAAAAAATCCGCTTCTAATTTAATTTAGAATTTTTAAAAATTAATTGAGCGTCTAAATAAGTCCCCTTGCAAGTAGCGCAATCGTTTAAGGCCACAGTCAATCCACTTTTCTGTGAGAAATCGATTGCATTCGATGGCGAAGATTCCTTCGAAAGGGTATCATCAGGGTCTCGAAATTCGTAACCCAATTCGCGGAAGTGTCCCTGATTCCCGACGTCCACTTCACGGTCTCCGAACGAGAGTCTCGAGCCGGCGAAACGAGATCCACCGATACCCTGGCGGGTGTATCGTATGGCAATCGTGTATCGTTGGAGGGTAGAAGACGGGTACATCGGTGCTCTCTCGGGCTTCGACACTCGAAACGGCGCTCGCGGGTACCGGAGCGGGTACCCCGTGGCGTGGAACGGCTCGAAACCGCAGAACGATTCGATTCTCCGAATAAAAACGCGACGCGGATGAATAAGGTGGGAAATAAAGCAAAACCGATGTTGGTAAACGGCGGGTCGGGGTGAGGGAGAGATTCTTTTTTCCCGCTGGCTGCGCCGGGAACAGACTTCATTCTTGGTTTACAAGCGTGCGGTCTACAAAGAGGTTGCCACGTTGTTAAAATAACCGCAAGAGCTCGCCGCTCGCGGGCGTGTGCTCGTCCGCGAGGATTCGCGCGCGCGCGTCTGTGTATCGTGCGTGATTCCGCTCGACCCGGTACGCGCAAATAGACGCCTGCGTCTGCTAATGCGCGCGTGTACGCGCTTGTACGCGCGCTCGAGCACGCGCGCTAAGAGAGACGCCTCCGAGATGAGACTCTTTCTTCGCGGAATCTTCCTCTTCGCTTCGGATTCTTCGGCTTTTACGAAACACGCTCGTGCTCACCGGTGAAACCCTAAACTTCTGAAACCGGAAGTGAAATTCTTGCGACACGGTGCAGCGATTCGCTTTGCGAAATTCACTCGACGCAGTGTTAGTTTGTTGCACGCGAAATGTCCGGTTTTAGAATTGCAAATCTTACGAAGCTTACAGAAATGCTATTACGATCCGCAGGTTTTTACACGTTGTTGTAACGTACAAGATCGTCAAGGTCTTATCTAGAATTTTTATGGAGATTTCTAAGTTTATTTTTAACGGAAAATCGTTTCGATGGCGAATAGCAGTATGCGATTCTTGGATATGTATTGATTAATTAACAGACAATTCGTTGATGGTAACGAAAGCTACAAAATGGAGACCACGATCTCTGAAATAAAGAACGTGAACGATCAAAAAATTAAATTTCAAAAATTTAAATTTTAAATGTATAAGAACGATGCTTATTACGATGCGATAGTTACTTTATGAAAATTAAAAAAACAAATAGAAATGTTTACGGAAGTATGATTCCAATGAAAATAGTCGCTAATGATCGTGAATTTGACGCAACAATAATCACTCTTAAAGAGATAGAAGAGACTGTTAGTATTTCCATAGATTCAAATTTTTTAATATCTTTTCTCGAATATGTACTCAAAGAAATAAATTCGTTGAATAATTTATCATGATTGCTTATTGTTAATGAAAAATATTAAAGACCGTCGTTTAACGAGTACAGTGTATTACAGTGTTAATATTCCCTGAATCGCATACAAAACATTTTTTTATATAATCGCGACCGAAGGAGATATGCAGATTTACGTCTTTAGGTCTAAACGAATACGGTTGCGAAAACAGCTGTTGCACACATGAAAATATTACAAAGTCTAACGATTGCAGCAAGATTACGTTGTTTGAAAATATTCCAGTTATCTCGGTGATTTCACAAAATGCGTGAAATCTCGATCGATCTCTCGATAATCTCCGGATGATTGTGTTGTTCTCATATCAAGATCGATTTTCTCGCTTCTCATCGTGAATGCAATTCTATGCAATCTTATGCAATCGGGATCGCGACGATCAGAAATTCTTGTAAAACCGAAGAATTTTAGCGATCTGTCCGTTGAACGGAGAACCTGGAGAAATTGTAATATTCTTTGAGCATGTATTGGGTTGTTCGGAAAGTAATTTCGTTTTTTCCCGACAGAGGATTTAATTGTATTTTTTTGCACTCAACTTCACACTTAAGCCGCATAATCATTATATGTTTTCAGAGCTGATATAGCAAGGCTTGTGTGTGAAAAAGTCCAATTGATTCTACGCAGTAGTTTTTGGTTGGTGCTCTTTTAAATATGGAGAGCAATAAGCAGCATTTTCGTCATATTTTACTTTTTTACTATAGAAAAGGTAAAAATGCTGTTCAAACCAAAAAGAAATTAACCGATGTGTATGGAGAAGATGTGTTGAAAGTACGCCAGTGCCAGAACTGGTTTGCAAAATTTCGATCCGGCAATTTTGATGTCGAAGATGCACCACGTTTTGGAAGGCCGGTTGGAGCTGATAAAGACACGATAAAGGCATTGGTTGATGTAAACCGGCGAATAACAACACGTGAGATCGGTGAGAGGTTAAATTTATCAAATTCAACTGTTTATGACCACTTGAAAGGCCTGGGTTTAACCGCGAAGTTCGATATATGGGTTGCCCATGTTCTCACGGAGAGAAATTTGTGTCATCGCGTTGACGTCTGTGATTCGCTTCTCAAACGACACGAAAATGATCCATTTTTGAAGCGCATCATTACTGGGGGCGAAAAATGGGTTGTATATAACAATGTCAAACGCAAGAGATCATGGAGCAAAAAAGATGAACCGGCTCAAAGCATTTCCAAAGCCAATATCCATAAAAAGAAGGTGATGTTGTCTGTTTGGTGGGATTTTGAAGGAATCGTTTTTTTTTGAGCTTTTACCGGATAACACAACAATTAATTCGGAAGTCTACTGTCATCAGTTAGATAATCTGAATGATGCACTTCAACAGAAAAAGCCAGAATTAATCAACAGAAAAGGTGTAGCGTTCCACCAAGATAATGTAAGACCTCGTACAACTTTGGTCACTCGCCAAAAGCTTTTACAGTTTGAATGGGATACAATGCCACACCCACCATATTCTCCAGATCTGGCACGTTCGGATTATTATTTGTTCCGGTCATTGCAAAATTTTTTAGACGGTAAAACCTTCATTTCAAATGTGGAGGTCAAAAACCACCTCGATCAGTTTTTTGCCAGCAAAGACCAAAAATTTTATGAGCGTGGAATCATGCTACTACCAGAAAGATGGCAAAAGGTATTTGACCAGAATGGCCAATATATAATTTAATAAAATATTTGTTCATTATACGAAACTTGTCTTTCATTTTCACAAAAAAAGAAACGAAATTACTTTCCGTACAACTCAATAGTTTCGTAGCGATAGAAAAGTAATTGTGACTTTTTTTCGAGAACGTCGGGTAGGCGATATGCACCGAATTCCGATACCGTGGACGTTAATAGATAAGACTGCGGTCATTTCCCCGAGAGGCGCGCTTAACGCGGGACCGCGAAAACAAATTGCTCGGATTTCGAAATACGGAAGGCGGAAAGATAACCCAAAGACAAAGTTCACCTCCTTCCACGATAACTCTCGGCATCGACCCAAGATAAGTCGAATTCTCGAGCCGCGGAGGCGAGAAAATCATTGAAGAAAAAAATTCCAATAACGTAGAGAGACGCTTTGCACATAGTAAAATCGTCTCGGTTAACGTTCTTAACCTGTTCTTTCGCCATATTAACTTTCAATTTGAGAACGAATCAGGGGTGACAGAAATGACACGAAGAAACGTTATCGCGCGATAAAACATTCAATTACTCGAAAAAGGCGAGCGTGTTCGGACGCGACTCGAGGCGTCATCAAGTATCTTCGGATATGTTAACGATGTTTTATTGCTGTAAACAATGTAGCCTCTATCACGCGATAAGCTCGTCGATGTAAAAATACTAGAACGCTTCAGTTTGGACTATAATCGAATGTAGAAAGCTACGTCTCTTCGCGAGTAGCGAAAAGGGTGACGATAAGCTGAACACACTGCTGAATTTCTTGGGATTTACTATCTTTCCACTCGCATTTTAATCAGAATTATTTATAGCCTTCGCGAGGGGCTGGAACTCGATGTAGTAAGATCAAATATGGTACTTAGCACTTTCTAAAAATTAATCTAGAAATTCGCGCATATCTTCACAGCCTATTTACAAGACAATTTTTAACGCTGTTTCGAAGTAGGATAGCTCCATTTCAGACTTCCTGAAAATTAATTGTTTAAAAATAAGAAATATTTAGGACGAGTACAACGATCAGCCCTCACTCTTAATCGACGATTTTATGTCTTTGTACGAAAACAGAATAATAACAACGCTTCAAACGACTATTTATTGGAATAATTATATATAAGAACATGAAAATAGATTTTCAATAAGGTTTTGAAACATCGACTGATTCGTCAATGATTTCTAATGCAGATACGAGGTGAAGGATACGATTCTGAACTACGTTTTATGGCATTGTAATCTATACAATGAAATAAAAATAAGAATGAACTAAAGTATTCTTTAAAATCAATTTTCAGTTATGTTTCTAAAGATAATATTCAGTAAATAAATTTTTTATAATCTAAATATACAGCCATCGTGCTTTTTCGATGTTAATACCCTAGCTTTAAGGCGTTCTCATATAGATACATAATATGAGCCTGAGTTATATAGCCTATATAAACATTTTAAATTTTTATTTTTATTTTATTCCGTGAAAATTCCCCCTGTTTGTTATTCTCACGTTAGACTTTGCGCATTGTCGATACAGATCTCTTACGAGATTTTCTATAATAAAAGAAATGTCGATCGATCGCCGAACTCGTGAGGCCAGCGCAGTTTAGCGGACAGACGCGCAGTCGGATTTGAATTTCGAGTAAATTTCGCGGGTTAAATATTCGATCGTGTTCTAAGTACTCGGAAAATCGTTGTTCCCACGAACTTTCAAATTACCATTACCGCAAGCTCCCTCGCAGCGAAGGGCCTGTCTCGTGAAAAAAAAAGTCGACCGCTCGCCGTCGCGATAAAAAGTTGTTCGAGACCGCAACGTAACATCGACGGTTTCGTTTCGGTAAGCCCGACGGTTCGGAGCGACTCGAACAATTTCCCGAACGTGCACGATCGGTTTTCCCGACCGGTGTGCTTGAGTTTTCCACGGGGCGGTCGTCGTTGGTACGTGCGGCAGTGCCGCGGCGTAAGAAACTTCGAAAACCACAAAGTACTGTCGTAAAAGAAGGCCGTGCGCGCGCGTTTCCACCGAGGGGCTGCTGTTCCGGCCTTTTGAAAGACAGAGAGGACGGGAGTGAGAATGAGACAAAAAAAAAAGAGAGAGAGAGAGAGAGAGAGAGAGAGAGAGAGAGAGAAAAAGGCCCAGGGTGTTTCTTGGCCACGGGCCGATATTTTTTGCCGTCCCTCGTCGCTCGTCGACGTCGTTCCCGGCGTGACTTTTATTGCGTGTACGGCGTAAACGCGGCGTCGAGAGTCGACCGCGGCTTTATCTCGTTAATGTTGCACTGTTAAATCCGAACGGCAGCAGCCAACCAGTCGATACGCCATCTGGAACCCTTGCCTCGCGAGCGGAAGCTCGTTTGAAAGAATCCGCTCGCGAGGATTCTCCTTGACGTCCGCCGTTTCGCCTCTTTGCGGTCGCCGAGCCGATCAATGGACTCCATGTGTTCGCGATAATTCGAAAATGATACGGTCCGAATGATAGGTCATGAACCTAGCTATCGAATTACGGTCTGGAGGATTGGGCACAGGAAGCAGCGCTCTGGCAAATCAGTGCTCCTTGCGGTTTAGGGGAGGGTCAATGAGGGGTTGCGGAAAGAAGGTGTGGCGATGTCGAAACTCTGAACCATTCATCGACGTGCTCGATCATCTTGCTAGAGACTTCTTTTTCATTCAATTCGCTGTTCACGGTCGGCCACTGAATGAAATTAAAAATGATACGCGAACAGAGCGTGGCGCGTCGTTTAATTAGTTCGCCGGACGTTTCAGGAACTTATTTATAAGACCGCGATTGAACAATTAACCGGAAAACCAATCCTCCGCGCGCGCGAGGGGTGCGAAAGTCGATGGCAGAAGTTGGCGATGCGACACGGCCTTAATTTACTCGGACAGCGTGGTTATACCGAACGCGGGCGCAGAGTTGGACGTTTATCGATTGCGAGGGGACTTATTACTCGTCGAACTTGCTCGGGAGAAACTGGCCCCGGAAAAAAGGAGAACGCGGGCGAAGAATGCCTCTAAACTCAGTAATAATGAAACTCACTGATGTGTATGATTGAAAACGCCGGGGTACCCCGGTGAAATGGCCCGGTGAGAAGGGTCGATGGCGGAGAAGGGACGCCCAAGGAGCCGGAGGCGCGCCATTACGTCCTGTAATGCTGTTGCGTAATTGCGTTTTTCTTCCCGCGGAATCTTCTGATAAATGCCACCTCGACCGCTCGAATGAAACGCGGAATTTAATAATCATTTCTTTACTCGCGAGAAACGGATTCTTTCCGAGGAACGGATTTCGGGTTTTCACGGCGAGCAAAACTCGTGTCCTACTGGGATTATTTTCCCAAACGTTTCGCAAACATTGGCTTCGTTAGGCGATTGAAGCCACATCGATGCTGAGATGCTGTAATGTTAATACTAGAACTACCACGCGGGTCAAAATAACTTGTCACTAATTTTTCCTTTCGCAGTTATTCAATTTATAAATCTTGTAAACAAAGTTCTTTTATTACAGCACAAGCTGACGTAAAAGTTGCATGACGTTCGAATAATTGTAACCTTCTCGTTATTACAAAGAAATGTTATGCTGAGCCTAGTCTATTAGGCTAGTCTAATTTTTAAGAAGTAGAATTTAATAAAATTAAATAAAATTATTTAATAAAATTGGAATTTTATGGTCACACGTATGCAACAATCGCCACGGCGATGCACGCACAAATACAATAAGAATAGAGAATAGTTATTGAACAAATCTATGCACATACTCCAATACATGGCATAACCACTTCCGAAGGCGCGACTTGAGATTAAGCACAACACAATCGAACGCTCGTGTTCCGGGTTATTAGTCGTCGTTCGAAATCGCATTCTTGATCGGTCAGCTGAACAAGGACGAACGACTTAAAAAGTTCCATGACGCGACTTTTCAAGCATCTCCATAGAACGGGATTGAAATGTCCGGGACTTCTTAACTTCCCCGAGCAACTTGACAGCTTCCCCAAGACAAAACCTGCAAAATCCTCAAGCAGCTTCACTTTCTCCGATCTTGAGCAAACAGAGCGGAATCGAGCCCTTTTTCCCCGCACGAGGAAGCCAACTGCATCATGGGACGTCTTCCTTTCACCGGGCCAGAGAAGTTCAGCTAAAAATCGTAGCCGCGCGAATGAGAATTTCATTAGTCACCGGGCTTTTTCGCCGGTGCCGTCGACCGACTTAACGCGCGGAAAAAAGCGAAAACGCCGGGCACCTGGTCACAGCTCGTTTCCCTCGATTGATTCGTGACAAGGCGCGAATAAACGCGCTGCTAAACGTCCGACGAATATCTCGAGCGAATCATCGCGGTTTCGAGTAAACGATAATGGGTCCTATGAAATTGTGTACGTCTCGTGCGACGCGCCTGTAGTTACGTTTGATTACCGCGCGGAAGATGCAGCGGCATTTGTCAAACGAATTCGTGAAAACGTTTCTGTTCAAGGGCCGTCATGTGGATTTTAACCACTTGACGGAGAAATGAAATGGAAATTTGACGCGTCCCAAGAATACTATTTAACCTGTTACCCCTTGGCACTCCAAGCAATTTTAATTCGAAAATCGAGACATTTTTTGCATAGACTAGTTACGTTGTCCATGGTTCACTTCCTTTCGTGCATATAAAATTTGTTACAATTATTCGTACGTACAACGCTTCAATTTTTATTGATTTTTTAAATGCAAACATGGCAATGTAATAGTTGGTTTGATTAATATTGTGGCAATTTTTAGTGTCCCCTCAAAGGAGCCATTGGAGTGTTAAGGGTTAACACTTTGGCTGCCACGTCACCCACATAAGGGAGACGCAATTATTTGTGCGATTTTTAAATGAATTTTCACATTAATATATTCATTACATCCAATCTGACGGTGGTCCAGGATATGCAAGAAGGTTGGAGAACTACTCAGTGTCATAGATTTTGTTCTTTCAATTTTTATTTCACTCGATAACTTGCTCCGACTTTATGCAATTTTTGCGGCTGCTGGTTTGGCAGTCAATGTGTTAACTGGGTATGACAAAATATTTCGTCGAACACGAACTACTACTAGAATGGTCATGACGACATTTTTCGTCATGGAAATTTGTCGTAATATTTTGAACACGTTACATTTTATTACATATTAATAAGTATTAAAAAAAGAAAAAAGTCCGCATTGTGAAACGAGTCGAACAAAAGTTTATTCCCCGGTTAACAGGTTAACTGGCTCAACTGAACACATTTTATTTCGACATTATACATTGCTGTATAATATTTAACCCTTTGCACTCGAAGCTGTTTTAACTCCAAACCCAAGGCATTTTTTCTGACCTAGAATATTTTCATTCTACACGATGTGTTTTATCTTGTACATATGAAGTTCTTTTATTATTACTCGTCCTTGCAACAATTCAATTTTTACGAATTTCTTTGACACAAGCGTAATGATGTAAAAATTATTTTAAACAATGCTGCGGCTATTTTTAGTGGTGCCTCAGAGTCACCATTCGAGTGCAAAGGGTTAATCAGGTTGATATATAATGTTAATGGACAGTAATTAAAGTAATATTGAAAAATAATAAATTTATAATTCTGTGAAGTATGATGCATTTTAAAGCATTCCGGTGTATGTTAAGGGGCTAGACATTTTTTAGGCTACCAAGCTGTTTGGCTTCTTACATTATTTTTTACACACACGGGGCAGCTCTTTGCAGGATGTTCCTTTTTGCTAGTGGAAGGTGTAATACATTATTATATTATTATTATGTTTGATATAATACATTTACCTGAAACAGGTTGTAAGGATTTAAATTCAAATATGTAATATGACAGTCGTCTTACGGAATCGCTGTTATACTAACAATGAATACTGCTTTCAATGTATTTCTTTCTGGTTTACTGGCTTGCCGATGCGATTTTGTTATCGGTACTGTTGCAGAGAAAGGAGGGGAGAGCATATTGAATATTTTAAATGAAACAGAGTCTTTCAACCAGGAAGTTTCAGAAATTATTTGTTAAGATGTTTAATAGACTGCGGTTCTTTTTTTGCTATTAAAATAAAACCGAATAGGTGCTGTGTAACATTGTAAAACGATTACGAGAATTCAAGAATGTAACACACCATTTCCAACATACTAAAATTAACAGTGGGGAAAGTGCATTTTTACTTATCACCTGTAACATTCGTTTGATAGGTACTGTAGCAGCGTTACAATTTTTATCAATTTGTTACACACAATTTATGACGATGTAAAAGTTGTTTCAAATAATAGTATGGACACTTTTAGTGTGGCAGTGGCTGAAAATATGAAGTGGGTGGTAGAAAAAGAAGGGAGCGTTTCGTTCTAGGCCTGCTAGAGCGCGAGGAGAGGAAGGCTACCTAGCAGGCGGTTAGGTACTAGCGAGAAAGTCGTCCAATTAATGTTTCTCTGATAGCGAGTGTAGGAGATAGAGCCGCCGCATTAGTATCGCCTTAGAGGTGACTTTGGAGTGCTAAGTTAATTGGCAAGTGTTGAATTTCAATTAATTTTCAAGTCTATAATTTTAATTAATTTTCAAGTCTAAAAATTCAATCGATTTTCAAGTCTAAAAAGTTTAAAAGCGCAGTTAAGATATTAAATACAGTAGAACGTCGATTATACTAACTGAACAGGCCAATACAACTGTTCGAATATTAGAATATTCCGTTAAGTTTTTATCAGATTGTATAACAAATAATATTGCTTATCGATCACCTTGGACTGATCTCTTTGCATGAATCGCCGGCACCGGTCACGGATTGGTTCCCTCGATTGATTCGTGACAAGGCGCGAACAAACGGACTGCCAAACGTCATCTCGCGAATCGGATCGCGTTGACGATTGTGCGAGTAATCGTCGGTTACGCGGTTTCGTCGCGCTGTCGCGTATCTCGTCGGCTACACTTGAATCGTGCCGCGAAATAAGAATCCGTCCGCGAAAATCGTCTGAAAAATCTTCCGTTCTCAAATGTTTAGGAAATTCGTCTTAGTAATTTTCGATAAAATTTATACGTTTTCTATATTTCTAAAATCTAAACTTATTACATCTTGTAATTTTTATGAGACAATGAACGCTAGCAAATTTTAAAGTTTGATGGGTGTAGTGTTAAAATAATATTAAATATCGCTTCTTCAACCTTCATACACTCTTAAATAAATTAAATTGTTTGATTGCTTTATATCAGGCTTCTTCGAAATATCGCTTATTCGATCTTCATACATTTTTAAATAAATTAAATTGTTTGATTCCTTTATATCAGGCTTCTTCGAAATATCGCTTCTTCGATCTTCATACACTTTTAAATAAATTAAATTGTTTG
>CM052097.1:10438733-10500806 GCA_028453745.1 Agapostemon virescens
ATTCCTTTATATCAAGTGTGCCAACGAATTTGAGATTTTTTCAACGCGGCGTTTAACGTATTAATTCGATTCGAAGAAAATTCTTTTCGAAGTCTTCGTCGCAAGCCTGCCTCGATAAGCGCAAGGAATTAACCTCGATTTTGAGGTATCAAGTTTCCTGTAAAACATAGGCTCCTTCCAACGAGACTCGCAACTCTATGGTTTCTACCAAGAAATTCAGCCTAGGTTTTAGGAAATAAAAAATTAAACGTATCTTTTCTATGTGAAATTTCTATAACGGAGGAGCTAGCGAGGTCGGGTTTAAGCCGAAATTAAAATCGAATTTGGCGAGGGGGTTCGTTCGGATCCCGTGGGTGGCCATGGCGGAAAAACAGGCGAATCCGGTGACTCCTGATGGATCCCCGCGATCCGTCACATGCAGATCCCTTTCTATGCCAGCTTCGACCCGCTCTTACACAACGCCGATCCCGATACAATGAAGGGGGAAGCCACCACCCAGTCGGTTCTGGCCACGCATCAGCGCTCTCTTTAAAGCGACCTGCTTCTTCTCTACGCTCTCTTGTCTGCCCTTTTTTGGCCATTCTTCCTCCCTTTTTCTCCGGCGGAGGTGAATGGTACCGAGAGAGAGTCGAGGGTCCAGGGAGCAGAAAAGGGAGTTGGGAGAGAGGCAGGAGGGAGGAGGGGGTCGAATGGGGGACCGAAGGCAGAAAGAGGGTTGGCGATACCGGGGCGCGCTAGGCTCTGTCTGGCCGCAAACGTTGCATTGTGTCACTTCTTCATTCATTTCTGATTTTGCGGTCGGCTTGCGTAGCGAATCCACAAAAACTGCGACCACCCTGCCCCCACCCTTCGCCGAGTCCTTGTCAGCCCTGGAAATTCTTTCTTTCTTCTCTCGCCTTCCTCCCTGCCTCTCTCTTTCTCTTTCTCTCTTCGTCTCATTCTTTCTTTCTTCAAGGATCGTGCTTCTCTTATTTTTGCCGTTTAGACTGTCTCCGATAGACTCTCTCGCTGTGCCTGCAGGAGAGCCTCTTCCGATCGCCTACGTTTGTATCGTCCGTTGGATTCAGGTTGAGGTAGGATAAAGGAGGGGGTCGTAGAAACAATCGTGCACTCTTTGGACTAAATAAAAACGATCACAGGACGTGGCTATGGAAACGCGAAAAGGGGTTCGAATTTACTCCTTTTTTGAAAGGAGCACGATTTTAGAATTGTCTTATCCAGGATGAGCAACGCGTATGCACGATGTCCTGACGTCCACGAGCCCCAGAAATAATTCACTCATTATGAACAAGAAAGCAGACATTTTGACGGTTGGTAATTGAACTGTATCCAACAAGACATCCTTTACGTACAAATTTAGTGTGTATTGTGAAAAATCAGAAAGGATTACGATTTTAAAATTGTCTCATCCAGGATGAGCAACGCGTACGCACGATGTCCTGACGTCCACGAGCCCCAGAAATAATCGACTCATTATGAACAACGAAACAGTCCTTTTGACGGTTGATATCGAACGGTACCCAACAAGACATCCTGTACGTATGTATGATGAATATATATAATATATAATATGCGTACTGTGAAAAACCAGAAAGGAGCACGATTTTAAAACTGTACCATCCAGGATAAGCAACACGTATGCACGATGTCCTGACGTCCAGAGCTCCAGAAATAATTGACTCATTATGAACAAGAAAACAGACATTTTAACAGTTGATAATCGAACGGTATCCAGTAAGATATCATGTACGTATGTATTTAATACGTACTGTGAAAAACCAGAAAGGAGCACGATTTTAGAATTGTCTCATCCAGGATAAGCAACGCGTATGCACGATGTCCTGACGTCCACAAACCCCAGAAATAATTCACTCATTATGAACAAGAAAGCAGACATTTTGACAGTTGATAATCGAACGGTATTCAACAAAACATCGTGTACGTATACATTTAGTGCGAATTGTGAGAAAACCAGAAAGGATTACGATTTTAAAATTGTCTCATCCAGGATGAGTAACGCCTATGCACAATGTCCTAACGTCCAAAGCCCCAGAAATAATTGACTCATTATGAACAAGAAAACAGACATTTTAACAGTTGATAATCGAACGATATCCAACAAGACATCCTGTACCTATGCATTTAGTGCAAATTGTGAAAAACCAAAAAGAAGCACGATTTTAGAACTGTCTCATCCAGGATAAGCAACGCCTATGCACAATGTCCTAACGTCCACGAGCCCCAGAAATAATTGCCTCATTATGAACAAGGAAACAGACCTTTTAACGGTTGATAATCGAACACGTCGATCCCTCGAACCAGACAGAGTAAAATCGTTCGCAAAGAAGCGGAGACGAATTAGAAAATCTGTCGGAACCGCGAGGTGATACTTTCACTATCGCCCGATCACCGTGCCCACTCCCACCGGGTTTTTCTTGCCTGAAAACATTCCGCAGTTCGAACCGGCGATCGCTTAACTTGCCAATCACTTATTCAACGGAAACTGTAAAACTGTAGATTTATTTCGAGAACGGTAATTACGTAATTAGCATGGGGGACGGTTGCGTAACGAGGGGCGCGGTCGTTCGCGGACCGAAGTCGTTCTTGTTCTCTCTCGTCGTTGATACAACGAACGTCGCGATTTTTTTTATTATTTTTCACCTGGCCTGTTCTCTCGCGAGAGGAGGACTCTCTAGCGGTGTTTGTAACGTCGAGTGGAGTCTCGTCGGGTTTGCCTTCGTTGAGAAAACAAACTGTGAATTTGGTCCGTCGCGGTCGTTTCCCTTTCTCTTCAGCGGCCTCTCTTCTCCCTTCTCCCTTCTCCCTTCGAAGCAGACGACACGGGATCGCAGGCGACTCGTGATTGGGCCCATTGAGGGTTTTCAAGTGCGTGGACTCGATCCTATCCCTCTTCCGATCGTGGGAGACAGCTCGAGAGTCCCTCGGACCAAGAGCTGGGAAATGTGGGACACGTTCGACTTCGGCCGACCGAAGAGACCCCTTTTTGTGCTGCGATCTTCTTATGCTAATCGCCGGAGTTTTTTATTCAAATTTCGGTCGGGACCGGCGCGCGGCCCGGGACGAACGATTACCGAAAATCGCAACGAACCGGCGGAAAGACCTCTGTGTTTGCACAACGATTATTCGATAATTGCCGGCTCATGAATATTCTTCTCGAGCCAGACGGTAAATCAACGTCGCGATCGATTTGCATAAACTTGATGGGAAAAATGGGGCACGCTCGAACCGGCGATTCATGCATTACCAACTCTAATTGCGTTCTTCTCGCGAGCCGCGACGTCGTGCCGGTTAGAGTTGAGTTATCGTTTCAACGCTGATGATGAATACATCTGTCAGTAATGACATTTACGGCGTTACGTGCCTAGTCTCGATGACGACCCACACCTTCGGAGATTTTCTTCGTATCAACCGTCCCGCACGCGCGACTGCCGATGATTTTCTCACGCATTCCGCGGGAAGTTCCTTTCGTTTGACAGTTATCGATCTGACATTTCTTACTTGATATCCGGTGGATAGATTGAATTTATTTTGTCGCTCGGTATACGTTCGTCGATTAACCCATTGACTGCCATGCAAATTTAGCGCGTCTTGCCCTGGGTGCCACGTTTTTATTTTAATATAATTAATTTAATATATAGTTTTAATAATAATTTTAATAATGAAAATTTATAATCAATATGTCCTCTACACTATGTACATTTTTCATTCATCCTTTCTAATAGTTCTTAACTCAAATAGCCATTTGTAGCCAATCTAAACTTGCAGCACCCACTACGAGATATCTCGTAGTTGGCAGTCAATGGGTTAAGCGTAGTCGTAATAAACAGAGTGCACTGTTGTATTCCGGATATTTAACCCCTTGACGGACAAATAAAATGAAATTTGACGCGTCCGAAGAATATTATTTCGATATTCAGACACAGAATATTTTATTTCGAAATTTACGTTGCTACATAATATTTAATCAGGTTGATATAGAGCTAGCATCACTTGAATAATCAACTAAATTTTCATCGTCGCTTTCATATAATACATTTAACTCAGACAGGTTGTAAGGATTCAAATTCAAATATACAGGGTGGTCCACGCAATTGTTTCAAGTCATAACTCCGTTATTATTGCATTTCCGAAAAAATGCCACAGAAGAAAGATAAATGTTTCGAAGAGCACTACACCTGTAGGCCTTTACATTTTTTTTAGATGCAGCAGTGCATGTGCAATTAACAATTGCATCATTTCTTTAAATAGAAATGCATTTTTTTTTTACACAGATCGATTTTTCTGTTCATTCTACGTAAAAAATGATTAGGGTACCGTGGCAAAAAAATTATTAGATCTCGAAATATTTTCAAAAAATACTCGAACACTTCATGACTATGTTGTAAAGGTAAACACCCATTCATACTGGAATGTGCTACAGATAATTTAAACACAGTTATGCAAACAATAAAAAAACGTTATCAGGAATGTTTAGAATGTAATCGAGAAGCGTTTGAGCATCTTCTTCTAAAATAAGTCGTAGGCCAGGGGGTTAATTTTTATATACGTTTGAATGCTTTACTCTTATTATTGCTTGAAGTTTTAATTATCAATATTTGAAAAGGTATTAGTACCCGACTCCGTGCAGATCATGTTCATAAAGAGAACACCGAACTCCACGCGTGAGCAAAGTTTCAAGTAGACCGGTGACCCGAAGATCGTGCACTCTCCTTATAAGTATAGCAGGTTATATCTTAGATCAACGTTGAGTTTCCAGGCTTTCGGGTCTTCCAAGACAAACTCGAAGCTTCCAGATGCCGCGACTCTACGATTCCGAAGACCTTCCAGGATATGGATCTACAGACCTCTTTAGCCACTTTTCCTCATCAGTTTCGAATGTCTATGTTCCCTACGGTGGAGCTCATCGCTTCGAACACAGATCGGCCAGATCTGCCTGAAACAATGGTCATTGAATATTCAAACGTTCAGGTATCCAAAGGATCCTCCCAAGCTTTAATCTTCGGATGTTCTGTATCCTTCTTCAAGTCCCCAAGGTATTGCCAACGATCCGAACGCAGTTCTTCGGTTTCGCGAGCCCCTAGGAACGATTCTTCCTAGAGCCACGAATCTCCTTGAAGTCTTCCGGCTTCTGAAATCGCACCACAGTCCCCAGGGAACTTCATTTTAATTTTAACCGAAAAATCGGCAGCGAAGGTCTCGACTGAATTCGCGCTCCCATTCATGGAGCACAAGCGTGGTTCAAGCTCGCAACCCTCTCGCCCCAGAACAGCGCGATAAGAATGAAACGGCCCGGTTCACAATGAAGGTGTTGTTGCAGGAAATTATACAGCAGTTAGAAGAGCTGGCTGTCTCTCTCTCCGCGAGCAAT
Source organism: Agapostemon virescens (assembly GCA_028453745.1). Classification (NCBI taxonomy): domain Eukaryota; kingdom Metazoa; phylum Arthropoda; class Insecta; order Hymenoptera; family Halictidae; genus Agapostemon; species Agapostemon virescens. The sequence continues at coordinate 10,444,123 of CM052097.1, forward strand.
TGTCTCTTAGGTGGGCATTGTCTTCGCCAGAACTCGGTTCCTCTCCCTCCAACCTGCGCCCCTCCGCTGCGCGCCGTCTCTTTCTGGTTTGCTGTCCTTGGGAGCCTAACGAACCGCTTGTCTGACACCGAGCGGCACAATGAGAGATCTAATCGCGGGTAAAGTACTTAATATCTTAAGGTCGGACGAGACCTAAGCGGGCCTAGGGGTAGTCCGAAGGGGATGTCGATGGAAAGAGGAAGATCGTAGGCGAGGATGCGCCGCGTTACTCGCGCCGGAAGACAGGAGGTGAAAGGACCAAGGAGGGAAGTCCGCCTCGGTTACTGGGTTGCTTGAATCCTCGTATCCCGGTATCTGATGAAGAGGACGCCTTCGGATGACAGCCAGTCTCCGGCAGGAATAAGATGCGGAACTTGCGAGGCGCCAGTCGCACTCGCGCCGATAACGCCACCTCGTGACCTTGATCCCGCGGTGATACCAATTCTCGCGCCCGGAGGCTCGAACCGTACCGAATCGCCGAAATCCCCCGTCCGCGAGACTGCTTTTAAAAACGGGTTTCAATTGCGTCGTTAATTAATTGTCGAATTGATTCCGGAAAGCTTTGTCCGTGCGCGGAATTAATTACGCGATTAACGAGAACCAGGGATATTTGCGAGTTCATTTTTCCTGTTGAGAATTTAAAAATGTGCTATTAGGTGACTGGTGATACTTCTTTGTTTGAGGACTTTTATTTTAGTTGGATATTTTCTTTAATTTGTAACGATTAAATTATTGGAAGACGGTATGGAATAGTAATGGGTCGAGTAATCTCAACGACGTATAGCTTGACACGAATTTAGCAAGAGGGTGGAAAGGATCTGGAGACTGATTCAAGGTTAACTTCGTGAAATTTTTTGCTCTTAACCTGTTAATCGGGTACGACGAAATATTTCGTCATACACGAACTACTACTAGAATGGTCATGACGACATGTTTCGTCATGGAAATTTGCTGTAATATTTTGAACACATTACATTTTATGTAGTTCTTATTCAAGTAAATCAATTATATAAGTTTACAATTATATATAAACAATAAGTATTAAAAAAAAGAAAAAAGTCTCCATTGTGAAACAAGTCGAACAAAAGCTTATTCCACGGTTAACAGGTTAATAGTTTCTTTACCCTTTGAGAATAACGTTCGTTTAGTTTCGTGTTGTAGGACCAACGTTGGTTGTACATTATAATATAATGAAGATTTAGAATTCTTAATACGTACCAAGCTATCCTCGCATTATGAAAAGTGAATAGTAATGCTGGAAAATATTTTGCACCTAATAATTTGATCTTGTGTAATAAATTAGAAAATGTTCTGCAGAGACGGTGTGGTATTCGAACGTCGTTTTTAAAATGTTAAAAGTGTATCCATTTTATTGTCTAATTTTGTCGTTAAATTTTCTATCGTATTCAATGATGTAATACTTAACTGTACCTACAAATTAATCGGTGATCAGAATCTCAGAATCAACAATAATTTTACTATTCGTCAAACGAATGTGAAAAATCGTTTAAGGGTTAAACATCGGTGGCACGAGAATAGCAATATTATGTTGATATGAAGGAAACGATGAATGGAAGGTGACGAAGGATGCAGGAAGACGACGAAGAAACGTTGAAGTAGGAAGGATATTAAAGTTAACAGTACCCTTCTTGTTTTCGCCAATCTGTTTTTGCGGAATCGATTTGCAAGATGAAGCAGAATGGCGGATGGTCTTTAATCGCCGCGTGGGGCCGACGCAATCATAGAGGGACGCGAAAGAAATATCCGGGGAAGCTGAAGGGGTTAATAATCACGATCCCGACGGATGTCAATACGTTCTATCGTAATGAACTCGTAGGCTTTCCTGTTGCGAGTGTGGCACGGCGCGGCGTCGAACCGTTCCGAAGCGACGAGTCATCGACCACGACCTCACACAAGAACCGCGGTGCAGGCTGTAAAAAGGCTGCGGATGATCCCGTGATTACTCTACGTAGATTGCAATCACGGGCTGTGAATTCATCGACAAAGAGCGCTTAATGATCCCGCAGTAAAAGGGGTTTTTTTCGCACGGTTAATTACACGGCCGTCTCCTTTTTCTCCTCTCGTTTGGCCTTTCGCTGATTCGCTTGCGCTCGCGCGGCCGCGTGCGCGCGCGCTTTGCGATCCGCTTCGCCTTCCGGAAAGTAGACGCATTCGCGAGCGGAGAGGAAAACAGAATGACTCGTAATATCGACGACCGAAGGATCAGCCAGCAGGGAAGCGGGGACAGGCGGAAGGACCGAAGAGAAAAGCAGTTTCGAGTCCTTTGGCCGGCGTGTACACCTGCCGCCTGGCAAATGAACCCTTTGTCTCTACTCGGCAAGTCATTAGGTGTACGCCGCAGGCAGTCGCGGCCTTAACTAGTCGGCTAACTGAAAGTAATAAAAAGCGAAATAGCGGGCGTAAAACAAATCGCGGACGGTAACGATGATCTCGTAACTGACGCGCGAAACTAATCGAAATCGGCCGGTTGCAGCCCCGAGGCACGTCAGGATCAACCCCGAGTTGCTGCTAGCTACCGGACGAGAACGCCGCGGCAATTCGATCGGCAGACATCGTTTCTCCGTGTCTGTTAGTCACGTCTATCAGCAAACTCCACGATCCTTAGTCAGCGTTCCGAAATATCGAGACTCGATAACCTCGATTTGCTTACGTACTCGTACGATCTCGCTGGTTCTCACGGACAATACAGAATCACTGGAGATAACAATTCTGAGACGATGCATTGTAATTTTACATGGTTAAATTGTCATATTCGTACGCGGATATAAGTGCAAAATTAAACTTGCGATTGTGAGACACAGGCATCAAATCTGAATGTACATTTCACAGTTACAGTGGTTGAATTTCTTTGTCGTTCATAATTTTGAAAGTAAGAAAGAAGTTTGCATACATTGTGTGTCTGTGTGTTTTACAATGGCTCTGTATAGACAATGACAAAGTAGAATATTATTTTGATATATAGCTAGTCAATATCATTCGTATTTAGTAGATTGAGTTCATCCTCACGAGTTTGACTCAAAGTTACAATGCAAGGGGTTAATGTCTCTCCTCGACGCCAGTATATTCTGATGAGTTCAGTATATTTTCTAAACCAGAATATTAAAAGTTTTCACATTTTTCTATAAAATCAACAAAGGACGCATCTATTCAAATTTTTATCCACTTTTAAAATAGCAATTCTTCTTTGCAATCTTAACAATCTTCGATTAAAAATGTTAGAACGTTTCGACGTTAGAATGCTTCGACGTTAACTAGATGAACCTAGTCCTGTAAATGAATGCAATAAATTAAATTGTTCGAAGCACAGTAAATTCGGTTGGTATTGGCCACGTTGGGAAAGCAACGAAATACTTTGAATTTGGCGGGAGCAAGCGGCACCGAAAAGAAAGGCATTACCTCGTAGCAGGGTAAACGGAAACCAGCTTCTTCGAGGGGGAGGGCGGTGGCGTCGTCGGGGGCCGTTAATAAAGTTAGGATTGTTCCGCTCAGTGGGGAGGATGACTCGCGGCGAAGATGGCAATATAAAGTCGTCGTTCGTCCCTGTAACGATGCTTTATATAACTGTATCAAAAAGAGCTGAAGCGGCAACGGTGGCCGGAAGAAGAAGCAAGCGAGAGTGAGAGAGAGAGAGAATGTGGCGGAGAGGGAGGTTGGTTCGTCGCCACTCCATAGAATATTTAAGCTTCAATTTCATACCTTCTCGCGGCGGGTGTCTCCTCGCGCATATTAAAAAAAAGAAAGTAATAAAACCGGGTCGAAGGCGAAAGGTGAGGGCGGTCGCGCGGCCGCTTTCGAGCAGAAAGAGAAGAAATTGCTGTGGGGTAGGTCGAACGAGCACAATGGAGGAGCGGGTGCATCCCCCGCGGCGGAGGGCTTCCATCGCGCCACATTATGTGCGATTATTATTCATTATGTGGCGTCTCGCTCGAACCGAAGAAGGCCGACGATACCGGCGCGCGTGTTTCGAGGCGGGAACGCGCGGCGGGCCCTCATGCGCGAGCAAGCCTCGGCGTTGAATTGCAAATCGAGCGTCGCGACGCCGAAAAAAAAAACGAAAGGGGATGCTCGGGGGGTGGCTGTATGGGTGGCTTTAAGAGCGCGACGATACGCCGAACCGGCGAAAGACACTGCTCGAAAACTGGCCTGAATTTTGAATACACGCGAGACCCCGAGACTCGCGCGACTTTGCACACGCGAGACTCACCCCCGTTCTCGTACCACGGCGAAAACCACTCGTAGCTCTCGCGCTGGCGTATCGTTATGGTTATGATATTAGGCATACAAGGCAACCTACAAACGGTTATTCCATCGGAACGACCCCGCGACCGTTCTTACGGGAAACCGTTCCCAAAACCCACCCCCGGTGCTTGCCGTCGCGATAACGAAAAGACGAGAGCGGGAAACATCGTTCGAATTTTCCGGCTCGGAAGACCGAAACCGTTACGGGCTTCTTTCATGACGGGAAGTGAGATTTTTTCGGGAGGATGGTATCTCGTTCTGCCGCTGGGATGGCCGTGTGCGAAGGAAATGAAGGTTCTGCGTGCTGTTCAAGGGCCAGTCCGCAAATTCGACAGGACAGAACAAAGGGGTTGTGATTTTTATGGTAATCAAACTAATGGCTACCTCGACTAGGTTTCTAAACAGGTATTAGGAATTATTCGAAACTTTAGATTAATACTTTTGTACACTAAACCTATCAGAACCGGTCAAATGACCATTTCAAAATTTTTTCCTTGACAATTATTGGAGTTATAAAATTGCTTCCATAGTTATCGATTCAGTAAATTTATGTATTCGATTATATATTATATTAAAACTTGTAGAAAATTTACATAAATTAAATCTTGTCATTTTTATCAGACAATACACGTTAACCTATTTTAATGGTCGGTAGGTATAGTGTTAATCAATTTTCGTGGATAGTCTTCTAAAAACTGCAAGGGGTTTTAAAGACCCGTAACAAATACCATTGAGATCCATGAACTTGTCTAATCTTCAATCATATTTATAAACATAGTGTGCAAATCTGAAAATCATGACAATCTGCACCGTTAACAGAGGTTAAACAAAATAAGGGTAACGTTACGTCTAAGCTGTGCCTCAGCTATAAAATTACATACTGCGATTGTCAAACTATAAATCGCAAAGATGAGCACAAAACTACTATACACAATAAAAATTGTCTGTTTCATTTGTAATACGCGGGAGCCGTACAAAATTTCCTTTCTTTCTTCAATTTATGTTGTCACAAACGTCAATAATATAACGATGTCTTCGGTTCGTTTAAACTTTTTAAGGGTTGAAAATTCATCCATGTTTCTTCTAAATGCAGAAAATTCGTAGTTCAGCCATTGCACACTATATTATTCGTTTTCATTGCCAAACCAACAGCCACGAAAATTTCATAAAATCAAAGTAAGCCATCGAAGGTAATCAAAATTGAAAAATAAATAAAATACACGACACTGAGTAGTGTTTCAAGCTTCTCACATGTTCTAAGCCACTATAAAATTCGTTGCAATGTGTATAACTAAAAAACCCCACCAATAATTCCGTTACCCATGTATGGATGGCACACGACAGTCAAAGCATAAGTAATTATCTTCGCGCGCAGTGTTTCGATTATTTTATCCGCGGAGGCGTATGTTCGGAACTATGTCAACAAGCCTGGCACCGTCGAGAAGAGCGAAGGAGCAAAAGCGAGCAGGGCGACGAGGGTGTCTCGGATCTGAATAATAAATGCGAGTCGCGAAAGCACGCGCGAAAATAACGTAATCATGGGAAGCGGGACGTGTGACACGCGTGCCATTTTTCCCTTAGTTCGCGGTTCCAGCCGGCGAAAGGCTTTTCCCGGAGCTTTTCCAGCCGTCGTATCAACCCCCCCAAGGACCCGGTAGAACCCAGGGTAGACCACGGTACTCTTTCGTGGTCCCTCGGAGGGATGAGAGACGGTGGAGGGACACGGAGGAGAGACAGCAACGACGTATACTGGCAGGTGGCTGTTAACGTCCCCCGGGAGCCTCTGATAAAAACAAATGGTGGCGCGAAGGCAAGACGGAACGAAGAGGGTTCCACGCCCTTGCACTCCTGCCGGCGAAAGAAATAAAGAAATTACTCGGTGCCGCGCCCCCGTGTAAACAGACCCGATGAATGGGCGAGGAGAGCCCCCGACCTGTTGGGGGAATTTTTTCCTTCCCTCCTCTCACGAGGCCGGCTTTAGTCGCGAGACGCGAAATTGAGGTTCTTCGCGAAACACCCTGACTCTTTTCTTTCCACCCACAGTGGCGTTTTTACGGCGTTAATCAAGTCGCGGCACGATGCGAACGCTTCTTCGAGCAAACCTCTAAACGAGGAGGGTTCAACCCTTGACTCGGGATAGTGGAAATATTATCATCTAATCGGTGGAAATGTCACCGAAGGTAGCAACACGCCACTGTCACGCCACGTGGAATTGCGGAAGAAATAATAATACATATTTAAGCCCCACGCTCTGAGTAGGTTACGTGGAATTACTTGTTTTCACGTGACGCTGATAGTAGACTGTTCCTACCACTCCTATTATTAAACTGTGAATTTTTGTGCATGTAGAAATTTCTAATTTTAACTCCGACTTGATCAAATTATCTACGTGGGAAGGGATAATCGAGCTATTGAATTCGTCAAAAATGATAATGGTTTGATCATATAACTTAGAAGGTAGCGTAAATACGGAAATGAATAAAACACGGGACAACTGATACACGAGGCGACCGAAGCATGACTCCCCGCTCTCGTCTTCTCTCTGATCACAATTGTTTTACAACATCCGCGCTTTTCACACGATTCGGCCGGCCGTTAAAACTGCACGCAGTTAACATAAAATCTTATCTAATTGTCGATTCGGGAATCTTGACGTCCCGCATAGATTTACGACAAAAATAAATAAGCGAAATACAAAATTGTGTATGTAATATGTAATATCATTTTCGACTTACTAGTTTATCTTTTGCGTCTTGCAGTTGACTTAGAAAATCGTTATATTGCATGGAAATCAGTTTACTCGTAACATCATTCTCTGGAGCGACAGACAAACCGTTTGCTTGCTGGTAGATTAGCTCTTTGCAGTCGAAGCTTTATTAACTCGAACACCAAGACGTTTTTTCGGACCTAGGCCATTTTCATTTTATACGATTTACTTAATTTTGTGCACATGGAGTTTTGTAATATTACTCGTCCTTACAATGATTAAAGTTTTACAAATTTCTTAGGTACAAGCATAGCGATGTAGAAATCATTTTAAGGGAGGAATACACTTTAAAGTGCCTAAAAAATAGTGATTTTTAGGAATTTTTTTCTCAATAACTACAAAGCGAATCATTCTCAAACTTTCATGATATTATGTTCTATATTTAAAGAATACAAAAAAATTTTTGAGCTTTATTGAAAAAGTTACGATTTTTCGTTAAAAATTTCGACTTTATAATATAAATTGAAAGGAAAAAATGCAACTATTTAGGAAATTTTTTAGTTCATCGACGACATTTTATCATTACCTAACGAAAAATCGCCTTAGGAGCTAAATTGGTCCAATAGATCGTTCTGTATCGTGTTCACAAGATTCAGAAATATAATATTGAGAAAAACGCGTTTAAAGTTTTTCAACTGTTAGAGTCGTTAGTAGTTATTGAACACTTACTTCTGGAGAAAATTAATCCGCTATACCAGGGCCATATAGTAAGCCTTCTGTGGCTTCAAAAAATTCATTTTGCTTCATTTGGTGCATCCTACGAGAGATTCGTGCCTCTTTTGTGCTGCTTTGTCTGCGGCGTTCCTGTCTTGTTATGCGCTGCGCGTCATACGTATCGGCAAAGAATTTGCATTGTTGCGCGATATTAATATTTAATACATTCATTATTTTTAATATAGCTGAGTAGCCCTCGTTAAAAATGGCAGCCGCAATAAAGGCGGAGGTTTCAATAATTTTTGCTCTGGAATTTAGATGCTTTGGATTTAGGCGCCAAACCGTTGAATTGAAACTTTCATTGCAATTCTGTGTGTGTCCACCTAGACAACTGGTTAATAAATCCGCCTTTGAAAGTTCTTCATATATCGGTTTTAAATGTTTAAAGACATCTGGGTGAAGTGGACTAGGATGATTAAAATTATCCAATTCACCTTTCGCTTCAGCTTTGCGCCACTTGCACCTGACGCTTACCTGTTCGGCTAGCTGTATCTCCCAAAATACATAAAATTTTGCTCCGTAACTTTATACACGTATTCTAGACACATACTGGAATCAATTTAAAAAAAATTGAAAATTTTCATCTTTTAAAGTGTATTCCCCCTTAAATGAGTCGCCACTAGAGTGCTAAGGATTAATTTACATCAGCAAACTCGCCTTTTATTTTCGGAGAACAGCAAAACTGAATTTGTTCGATCGTTCTTTATGTAAGAGTTGCAAGACCCTTCGATCTGACTCGAGGTCATCCGACGACGGTAGGTTTAGCGTTAAAGAGTAAATCTTGTTCGCTGGTGGCTAGGTAGGAGAGATTACTTAGACCCGATTAAAATCGACCGGGTCGAAAATAGATTCGCCGATAAGCGAGACACTTTCCCGCCGTCCATCCTCCCTGGTTTCAATCGCAATGATTGAACGCAAACCTCGATCGGACGCATTTGGCGCTCTCCCAGGGCCAATTAAACTGCCGATCGCAGTTCCGTTCATTAAGAGACTAAAACCGGCGGTTTGGCCGTCGAATTTACACGCTGGAAGAATGCCTGGGCGCAATTACCGGCGTGGCAGGGCGAGAGAGCGTTCCTCGCGGAACCGAGAAATTAAAATCCTCTCGCGCGCAGGATCCTTGATGCTTTACGGAGGTCCCTCTCGCTGCAGCAAACAGTGAAAAGATGGCGGACGACCGAGCCGTAAGAGGGTGACAGGGGGGTGGAGGGTGCACTCGAGGTCCATTAGGAAACCCCCAGGGCAACGAAGAAGACAGCGGTCGTCCTCTTTCGAGGGGAAAGAGAAAGGAGAGACCGGGCTCCCTCTATCTCGAGAAGTGTCACCCATGATGAATAGTTGGCATGAACAAAAAGAATGCTAACCGCGTCCCTCTGACGTTGAAACCACCCCCTCTCCCCTGTTCCTCTTCGGAGGTTCTCTCTCTCTCTCTCTCTTCGTCGATTTCCCAGAAAAGAGAGCGAGCCAGGGGCGACAAAGCGGGGGCGATAGCATCTTAATTAAAAGTTGCCAATTCATTTCGCCCGCCGTTTCCACCCCGTGAACTCGCTCGCTGCTAGGTGCTCGCGGGGGCGGTTTGCAGGCTCCTTTGTCTCTTGCGCGGCAAGAGGAACGCTGGGGGGGAAAAAAACCCGGCACGCGAAAGAACCGAGGACGATAATAAGAAGTTTTCGTCCCGCGGAGGAAATTAAGTAACGCGGACCCGACCACCCTCTTTTCAAACGTTTCGCTCTCCTTTGTCTCTGCGCGTTGCGCACCGATTGTCTTCGGCCGTATAATCGGAGGATTTACGTCGTATCGGATCGCGACGAAGAAGCCGCGAGGGTCCTCTTCTCTGCTTTAACGAGCCATCGAACTGTGCTCGCCGATGAATGTTTACACGGTGCGGCGAGAGTTTAATCACGAATTAGAATTAACAACGAATCGGGGGAGGGAGGGCTCTGACAACGAATCGCGATGAGATTACACGGATGCGAATCTGGATTGTTTGGACTTCAGAATCATAATGGCTTCTGGAATTATTTGACACTTTGAGCTTTAGTTTCGAAGAACAGGGTAGTTGTAGATAAGGAAGACGGGAATGATAGAAATATCTGGCGTAGAGGTTACTGTCATCACGAAGACGTTTCCTCCAGAGTGAGGCTCTTTCGTTGCACTACAGTTAACACTAGATTTATCAAACCAGTCATTTTGACTGGTTCCTAATTTTTTCATTCGCAATTATTGCAGTTATAAAAATGTTTTCATCAGAAATTTTCAGTTGTACTTCTTTAATGACGTACATGTTACATTAAGAATTGTATGAAGTTTTAATAAATGCAGTCTCGTTATTATTACAAAGCAATATTTATCGTTGGATTTATTGTTCGGTAGTTCTAGTGTTAAGCTGACCCCTGCGAATATCCCTAAGGCGGATATTTCGAACGTATGATTTTTGTTAGTTAGCGTGTGGAATTATTTGATATTTTGATCTTTAGTTTCGAAAAACAGGGCACTGATACTTGTAGATGAGAAAGACGGGAATGATAGAAATACCTTGCGTAGAGGTTACCTTGATTACGAAAGTGGTTCCTCCAGGGTGAGGCTCCTTCGTTGCACTACGGTTGAGCTGACCCCTGCGAATATCCCTAAGGCGGATATCTCGAACGTATGATTTTTGTTAGTTAGCATCTGGAATTATTTTTATATTTTGATCTTTAGTTTCGAAGAACAGGGCACTGATACTTGTAGATGAGAAAGACGGGGATGATAGAAATACCTTGTGTAGAGGTTACCTTGATTACGAAGGTGGTTCCTCCAGGGTGAGGCTCTTCCGTTGCACTACGGTTGAGCTCACCCCTGCGAATATCTCTAAGGCGAATATCTTGAATGTATGATTTTTGTTAGTTAGCATCTGGAATTATTTGACATTTCGATCTTTAGTTTCAAAGAACAGGGTACGGATGCTTCTGGATAAAAAAGAACAAGTGTAAAGGATAATCGGTAATTTTCAGTAGTTGTAGAAATAGAAGGTTGCTATAGCGACGAAGGTCCGAGTGGCTTCGAGCTGCGTCGAATGCGAGCACATCGAGCGAAGTGTCTTAATCGTAAAAGGTCGTTCTGCTGACCGCAGCAACGGCAAGAAGAGCGAATCCCGGGCAAGGAAACGATCGGAATCATCGTAACGAATCGTACGTGTCTGTTAATGCTTCGTTTCGCCCCCGAATGCTAATTAGTCCATTCACACGGGCCCCAGCGGCCAGCGAGGCAAGGGACCGAGCGCGCGAGTAGCAAAGGGCAGCCGCGATTAGCCACGGTTTACGCGCGAGAAACGAACAATGCTGCCATACGGTGGCGCGTAAATAATTAAGAAATAGCTCCAGCCCTCTACCACCTCTACCCATTCGTCTCCTTTTTTTCTCTCTCTTCTCTGCCTTGTCTTTCTCTTCCTGCCGACACACTCTTTCTCTCGCGCTCTTTTTCTCTCTCTCTCTCTCTCTCTCTTAATTCCAGTGCCCGTTTCCCTTTCCAACAACGTCGCCGCGTTTTACCTGCTCTAATTACGAATTTTTCGCCGATCCCAGCCGCCAGGTAATTTAGTCCCCAATTTATATAAAATATCACGCGGCTAATGAAGCAATTTGAGGCTGTCTGCGCCGCTAACGTATGGAGTCCGCGGCTTGCTCCGTTGTAATGGAGAAGAGAGGCTGGATGGGGGCGGGATGATGGGGGAAAGAGCTTTACTTACAGAGGTACCCCATTACCGCAGCGGGCATTAACTTTCCTCCCGCGGCGCGTTTCCTCCGGCGAGATGAAAATCTGAAGTCGACACTCGCGGTTATACGAGCCCCCGCGATACAACGTACGCCGAGGGGATCGATCCTGCCTCCGATTTCGAATTCTTCAAAATTCTTCGCATTCTTCCCGACCTAAAAACAATAATTAGTTTCTTCTAGGATGAAAACGTTTCTCCGTAAAGACAAATATAAAACCGTACGTTCTATGCAGATAAATTTGATAAATTTTTGGCAGCGATTAGACAGCGTTCGCTCTGCGCTTTCCACATGAACCATTTATTTTGTGTACGTTGAAAAGTTCCTGCTTGTTTAAAAGCAAAATATTAATCTCGCTCAGTATGTTTATAAGCGTATAGAAGAATTATATCGATGCTACGATTTTTAGAACAAATGTTTAGGTTTGAACGGAACCTCTGTAAGGCGAGATCAGTTCTTGTTCAACTTCGTCGTGGAAATTTGCCGTAATATTTTGAACACGTTCCATTTTATGTAGTTCTTATTCAAGTAAATAAATTATATAAGTTTACAATTATATATAAACAATAAGTATTAAAAAAAGAAGAAAAGTTCCCATCGTGAAACGAGTCGAACAAAAGTTTATTCCCAGGTTAACAAGTTACAATAAAAATGGAATGAAATTTGAATAGATGCAGTCTTGTTATTATCACAAAGCAATGTATATCGTTGGATTTATTGTTCAGTAGTTCTAGCGTTAAGAGGTAAAAGGCAGAGAAGGATGACTCGTGATACGAACGCGGTGTTGTTCTGCGTGTATCCGAAAATTTGTGTCATGATGTAAAATTTACTAAAGTCTGGTGCGTCATGACGTACCAGAAAGTATGTCCAGTGGTACAAAGAGTGCGTTAGCCGAATGCGTTATGCTAGCAGAGATTTCAACTTATCCGAACGTTTTTCCCCACCAAACTATTTGAATAGAAGGGTTTTTACCGTGCAAAAGTTCCGAGTTCCGTGACAAAAGTTTTCGATTTTCCGGTGGTCTCCCTGGGCGATTCGATTGGAATTTTTCAACGGTGATTGGTCGCCGCATGTTTTCCTTCGGCCGTGGTTTCTCGTCACTGCGGTTTGCGGAGACGATGCGGGTCACTTAATTGAGAACGAAGTTCCGGGGCGAGCGGTGCGCGTGACAGCGCGAATTATTTATGCACGCGTAAACCACGTGCCGTCATTGACGCGGCCGTCACGTCGACGGGGCGCAAGGTGCCGTTCAAAACGACGAGAGGTGCTCCGCTGCCTTCTGCCCGTGACGTTTTCATACCTTCGAGTGCGGCAAATAAAAATAGTCTTATGGCGAAAATTGCTGGCCGGTATTACCGCTTCATTACGCCGCATCTGATACGAGCGCACTACGCTCACCTTTCGCTTTTCCCTTTCCTGAATCTCTTTCGCGAAACTCTTGGATGACAGGTACCGACGCGAGCCTCCGACAAGATTATTGCTCGATTAAATCACAAGTAATATCGCCTTCGAATCCTCTGCGACGCTCGATTCAACATTTTATTCCCTGTTCGAGCCTTTGCGATCGGAACAACTTTTCCAGCTATCGCTTTTGTTGGAAATTTTATTCTCTACATTCGTTTCAACCCTTCCGCGCAACTGTCCCTCTAAAGTGCGAGCAGTTGCAATTGATTTCACGTGGACAAAATAAAAACGATCATAATTGTATTGTCTTGACAGGGCTCAGCAATACTAGCGAGCCGTAGTCTAACACACGTCTCACCGCACCTGTAAAGTGTACACGAACTTTAGAATAAAACTTGTGAACATTTAATAATTATATACTGTTGTATAATCGACTTATAAGCAATATAGACATCGCAATACGAACCATCCAAACTCTTACTCATCCTTTCCCCCGTTCATTAATCATCTGCTGACTATTGCACCCCAGATCAGTCTTCTTCATTCACATAAAAACCCCACTCATTTTTGGCTATCATTTCAGATTTCTGTAGTTTGTACTAAGTTAACAAATCTCAAGTCTTTCAAAAAGTGTTGTTCTTAATCTTGCAATCCGAGAGTCGACTGTTTTGTCCACGCCATCTTGTAACTGTCTTGAATAACTTGTTTATTTTGTTTTAATCGAGTTCTTTCAATGTGTCTATCGATCGCCTAGTGTTTATGAATTCTTTGTACTCAAGATCGCGTGGAGGTCACGATGTTATAGGTGGTCGGATACAACTTGACCTCGGCTATCGTATCGCGATGAAGAAAAATATGTAGTTTCAAGTAAAAATTGTAGTATTTGCCTCTTCGAACGATATAATGTTTTCCATTGACACTTTTCCCTGTCGTAAATCATGTAATCAAAGTAGCAGCCAGTTCTTTTAAATATTGCTAGAAAATTACACTTAAGATCTCGTGTTAAAGGTCGCGAAGCGATTAGAATAGTAATAGGAGTAAGAAATGAATGAAATAATATCAGATATGAAGGATTAACCCTTGGACAGCGGTCAGTCGGAGTTTATCTCGAAGCAGATTACAAAATCGCCATTTAATTACACGGATTTTAGCAATTAAATTAAACGAGACGGAGAGCCATTAATGTTTATGCGAGAAGCACCGCTAAAAATATATTCAAAAACATAAACAGAACAGTGGATGATGCTGCGCATCGTCAATAGAGGGTTGGTAAAATGAAACAAGAAAACTTTGGAAATCAAGACGAAGCTACCAACTAAATTGCATCGGAGTCGTTGCACTGGAATTGGAAGAACGCGGACAGCACTGTTTCAAAGCCATTCGGAAATTTGTTAACACTAGAACTACCAAACCAGTCATTTTGACTGGTCTCTAGGTTTTTCTTTCGTAATTATTGAAGTTATAAAAATGTTTTCATCAGAATTTTTCGGATGTACTTCTTTAATGACGTACACGTTACAACAAGAATTCTATGAAATTTCAATAGATGCAGTTTAATTATTATTACAAAGCAACGTATATTGTTGGATTTATTGTTTGGTAGTTCTAATGTTTGTCTCTTAGATACGATGCGCCACTATAGTGGCTTTTGAGGATGTCATTTTATATTACGACGCGCCATTATACTGATATGAGCACACTTTAAGAAAACTTATAGTTTAGTTATCAGAAACTTCATTTCAACGTGCTCTGCCGTACAGAGAAGCAGACCTGCGCAAAATTCAGCCGTACCTAAGAGGTTAATCTCGATGTTAGAGTGACCGAGGTATACGAGAAAGAATTTGTTGTTGCAGCCAGTTCGAAGCTGAGCGAGGCGTACTTTTTCGTATGATTTTTATGTTGCCGTCGGTTTCGACGGTCCGTCGAAGTTTCCTCGTCGCGAGCGTGCGTTTCTCGTCGTTGCGACGCCACGAGGCTCTGCGGCAGGCCAGTTTACGCGGCGGGTCATCAAATCGAGATTAACGCCCCGGAGACATTGGTTATTTGTATAGACTCGCGACTAATGGAGTAGTTATGTCATTGACGCGGCGACGCGCGAGTAAATCGACAGCACGAGCCGCAGTGTATAACGAGACGTCAATTCGCGACGCGTTTATACAGCGCGCCGCTCGCGCGCGCACCACGCGAATCTTTACGACGCTCGACGCTGTTGCATAATTTGTAATGTATAATCCCGCCGCAGTTCTATGGGAACATGAACTTTTCCGGTAACTGACATTCCGTAATAGCAATAGATTTTTGAAAGCGGGATACCGGTAACAATTCCACCGCGGAGCGTTATTACTAGAACGCGGATTTTACGGATTTATGGTAAACATTGGTGAGTGGAACGTGGAACTGTAAAGGCATCGAAACAATTTAAGAATATTTGTGGATGTCCGGAAGGTTTGTGCCGATTAAATTTAATTTTTAACACATTCGCAACGGGGTTGTTTTTCGTACTTTCTCTCATCTGTTCCATGCACCACCGGTGGCCCATCCCGTCACAGGGGTACATTCCGTTGCGAACGTGTGATCTGATGTTGCGAAGAACTCCGTTACAAGTCCTAGCGTATCAAACGGATCGTAACTGAATCTTGTAACTACGCCTAAAATATATATCTGTTCTGTTAACACGTTGAATGGCACGGTGGTCACCGGTGACCGGCACGATTGTACCGTTTAAGAATGATTATCATTAAATTAATGTCATTCAACATCGATTTATTATTGTGGAAGTTTATCAGATTGTAGTATGAGGTGAAAGCTTCATTATTCACTAACTAATAATTCCCTTTAATAACATTGATCGCTTCTATCAATGAAATAACTGAAATTTGTCTGAACTACACAAAATTTGCTCGGCATTCAACGTGTTAACCTGACAACAGTTTAATTTTACACCTCTCGAAGGTTCCCAGAAAAGATATAATATGTTCTACGACAGAACGAAACCTCGCGCGACATGGTCGACAATCGTGAGCACGATTAACGAGCGCAACACCCGACGCGTCAGCGATCCGCATCCACTCGAATCCTTCGAGTGACCCCACGGAGAAAGCTCGGCGACAGTCGTCGGTTCATAAAACAGAGATCGTCTCGGCGCTGTCGCAGATATCGCGAGCGGCTAAAGCGTCCGCTCGTAAACTTGATCCCTGTATAATTTTCAATCGGCCCTCGGATTTGACGACCTCGTCACGGTCTCGGTCTCCCTTCGGGACGCCTCCGAGACACCGGGATCCGTTCTTCCCGGTTGTTCTTCGGTTTTCGTGGGGGGTCTCCGAGATAAGGGAGGAATGACGAGGTCGCAACGACCGGTAAAAAGGTGATCTCAGCCGGATAATGCCAGGGCGGCCGGAGGCTGGGAAGAAGGTGGGACTGGCTGGCAAACTCTTTTCTCTCTCCCTCTCGAACAGGCTGCTCCCCCAGGCGTCGGGAAACGCCGCTGCCTACGGAGGCCGTAAAAAGACAATACCGTTCTCGCGCCGCAAAAGAGTCTTGCCACCAAGTACCATTACCGAGGGAGGCGCGTGTTCCGGCCGCGCGTGCGTGTGCGCGAGAGTTCGCCTAACTCAGAGACAGGGGTAGGCAGGCAGCAACCTATCGTCTCTCCTCGGTACCATCGTCCCCCGAGCGGAGGCCTCGAAACCGTGGAAGCCTGTAATGCTCCGTATCCTCTCCGCTAGTTTTCCCTCCGTTCGCCGATGAATTGAATTTTATGCGCCGACGGTTTAGTCGCCGAGGCTGTTTCGATCGGATCTGTTCCTCTCGGCTTCGCTGCCGGCCGAAGAGCGCAGGGGTTACGGGAACTTTTATTGGCTGAAATATGTCGCCGAGAGACGGAACTCGGAGTTCCGTGCTCGTCGAAGACGCAGGGGTGGCTTCCCGATGACCTTGAGTAGGCGATACGTTTCTCCTCGGCCCGTGGAATGCTGTTCATAGGTGTTTCGATGCTCGCCAGATCGGAACGAAGCTTGTTATTCGAATTTATCGGAGGCTCTGCGGAAACGTGGATCGGTGGGCGTTTCTATGTTAATACGGCGAGGATCAGTGTTAGGATTATGGCGCGCATAGCTCGGCCATTTCTATCGCGGTGATTGGATTTTTCGATGTTTTCGAGCATTGAAAAACGGACAATGCAATTCTCGCTCGACCGCGAGACCAGATAAGAAAGTAAATCAGCTGCTTAGAAATTCGGCGCGGTAACGGCTGTAACGGGCGTGATTTTTGCAGAACGGAATTGCACGGCAATTAAACGCTATGTTTCGTTAGACGCCGACATCGGGTGTATCTACGATCGCGTAACTAACCAAGTAATTCTCTTTTGTTTCAGGTAAGTGTGAATGACTTTGTTCCGAGTGGCTGGCGTGTCGTGACTTCTATGAATCGTGAGTACCTTGTTTCGGTGTTATTACGATTGGTCGTAACACGCCGATCGCCGCACCCACCTCTCGTGGCGCGGGCTCTCACGCCGCTGCAATCATATTGTTAGCCGAGCGCGATATCGGGCCGACTTTATAGAATTCCGTGGAATTGGATTGCGGTGATTGGTTAAACGGTCTTCCGGCACCGACGTTCGAATCGGTCGCCGAAACCGACCGAGCGGGCCGACAGAATCAAATTTCGCGATTCCGCGTCGACTTCGATTGCGAAAGGATAAGGCGTTCGATCGAAGACCCGCGTATGATCGTTTCAACTTCTAAGCGCACCTCTCCCCGCCGTCTCCGAAGACGCGAAATAGAAGTTCCGCCCGGGGAGCGTGTAGGAAGGAAAGTCGGAGCGTTAATCTACAAGTTTCATCAACTAATTCCCCCGTTCATCGTTCAAAGAAGAAGCGGCGCGATCGACTTCCCGTCGAACCCCTAATGGCAGTCGGAAATTAAAATGCGATTCGAGCGTTTCCCTTCGCGCTCCTTCACGGGGCGGGCACCCTCGTCGTCGTCGGGGAAAAAGGATGGGATGGCGGAGAGGAGGAGGCAGAGCCGCTGGCCTGATCGCATTTAACTTGGCCGCTCATCCGTTGATTTCATTAACCGATAACCGGCGCGCAACTTTAAACCCGGCCGAGCGCGGACGCATACGAAATCACGGACGCGGGGGTTGAACGGCTGATAGAGGGGCCAGGGGGCCGACGGGGTTGGTTCCGAGCCGCGAAACGAGGGCGGTACTGAATACCAGAGGCGATACATTAACGACCCGTAATGACTTCGGCGCGAGGGTGGCCAGATAAAAAAGACATTAGTCATTCGGTGTCGCTGGAGCCGCATCTAAACTTCACCGACAGCGATTCCGATTAATGCGGGAAATCTTGTTAACGGAAAATCGGCGTCGCATCCTAGCTGGTTCTGTTGATTTCCGGCGTGAACGTGGAGTTTACATGGCTAGAACTAGTCTGCAGGTTTTTTAAACTTTATTTTCGATAGAAAATCTCAGGAAAGATTTGTTTCGACAAGGTACACGATGAACAAGCGAGTTCTAGTCTGCGAATCTTTATGTAAAATAAAAGTCTCGTACAATAGCAACAAATGTGCCTATAATTATGAAAGTTGCATTGCAAAGTTCAAATTGCATTTGAATAAATTAAAAAATATTTTTACATTATGCTACATTTTAATTTATAATTTTATTAGTCTTGATTAATGGAAATTTATTATGAATATGAAATTTTTTGTGAATTTCATGCGAAAATGTTGTTTTTAAAGTTTGAACTGACTTAGACTTCAAAATTAACTGAATCTCCTATAAATGACTTACAGCTATAAAGAACTATGAGTTTTATTTGAAACAATAACTTTCAATAACAAAATGAAATAATTCATGAACATTTATTAATTATTTTTAAAAAGTAATCCATTTTTATCATTTCGAGTTTTTAAGATTCTTAAAATGTTCCTGAAAAACTGGAGGGATGTATGGTAGTAAACACATAATATCTTTATGTTTTATCTTTTATGTTGTATATTTTTGGTCTTCCTCTTTTAGCTGAAAGGTCCAAAACGTGGAATTTAGAATCATGTAAAGAAGTTTTATAGAACATTTTATAACGTTCATTTTTCAAGAATCTCATCCATTGAATTTGCAGCCAAGAGACAGATTCGCCTGCGGTATTTTTTACTCTTCTAGTGATTTCGTTGAAATAACATCCGGCTGCGACATTCGTTTTATCGAAAATGTATTTCTTCTTCTACACTTTTCTATCAATTCATAATAATGCTCAGGGTTGTATAAGTAATTTGCTTTTTTTATTTTCATTTCTATGAACCCAAAATCACGGCCATTCGGTAGAAAGGAATGGCACGATACCAAAAATTTGTGGTCTACTGTTTCAATATTATTATTTGATGACTGAGCAATTTTCATCCATGTCAATGCTACTTTAATGTTACGATTTTGGCCTCAACAAGCATCATTGTAAGCTATTACGTGTTTTTGAGAAGTTATATCCTCCATATACAGAGGGCCATGCGCCATTTTCAAGTTATGTTTATATAATTTCTTTAAATTTTTGACTTAGACCACTTTCATAATTAACACTAAATGAATTCCATATAATGTTGAAAGTACAACCACTATCTAATGGTTCATTTTTTACGATATCCTAAAAATTACATTGAATAAATTTAGTTTAAAATAATGTGGTGTGAAATAACTGATAAACTCATTCTTTTTTTAATTTTGACTTAGACCACTTTCATAATTATGTGCACAAATATCGGATAAACGAACATTAGTTTCGACTCGTGATCACTTGGAATCACATTCTTAAATTTTTCTAATATTTTCGTCGTTTCAAGTTTCGATTACTGCTGTCCAATTATGACAAGTCTTAGCATGGACATACATATTACATTGTCTTCTCCGTAACTGTCGCATCTTCGGGTCTACGGAACCACAGTAATCGAGGAGGTACTGCGTTCTTTGCAGTGTGTTTTACTTAGAGAAGAATAGCAATTGATTCTTTCGTGAATATTTATAATCGTAATTACGTCATGTTTGGTGTCATTTTAATTGGAAGGCCGAGACGAATACAATGGTACAAGCTTCGTAAATGAATAGAAAGTTATAAAAATTACAGTCTTTCGCTTTGATTGCATTTATGCCAGCTTCGGCAATACTCGACCCTCCGCTGGCTCGGTCGTCGAGTGTGTTTGCCACTTGACTGGTTCCAAGTATGATCCCTCCAGTTTTGGGGATAGAATTTTGACAGTAACGAAGAAAATGTTGCAGTAAGAAAGAAGTTGACCTTGCAGGGCCGACGATGAATCGTCAGTCTGCTTTTATACGGTCGACGTTACATAATCTTACTGATGCTACAATAATCTTCCAATGAATTAGACTTTCAACGTTTACCGCATTAGCCTCTTGCCATATTAAAGTACACGCGGCTTCAACATATCTTTGAAATATTATATATTTTGTGAGATTTTTATGAACTTTGTTTGTTGGTTCTACGCGTTGGTATTATTAATAGTAATTTTTCGTTGACTGATCCACACAAGATGGCGCTCAGACAAACGCAAAGAGTACACCGCACAGGTTTTCCGGTGACATTCACAAAACACCCGTCGTCTAATTGAGAGATTCAACGTTCCCTACAAAATCATCGCGCAATTACCGCGATCCGCCGTAAAACTCGAAGCGACGCGTATTATTTGTCGAGCGATCATTTTCACGCGTCGTCGGTCGAATCCGTGGGAGCGACGGCCGCCGCAACTCTCTAACACCGAAAAACCAATATAATTGAAAGCCCGAAGCCGTCGATTTTAATTCGACCCGTAATATTTCATTCGCACTATCTTATCGATCGAGCACGGAGCCCGGGGATGGTATCGGGGCTATCGAGACCCGGGGAATTAAAACGCGCCGTGCCGCGGAGGCTCGATTAACGCGGTTTTTCGCGCGTCGCGTCTACTGGCTTCATAATTCGCGGGCCGCACTTGCCGCGCGCGGATCTATCGATCATCGAACCAGGGGCACCTGGCGGGTCGACGAGCACCCTCGGCTCGCTAACGACGTTGTTAGCGATCCTGTTACCATTATTCCGTCACAATTCCGCGGAGATTTATCGAATTTCGTCTTGTCGCCCGGTTGCCGTGGGTGTTCGCATTTAAATGTTAACGACGCCGACGCCGCGCTGCGCCGCTCGCGTCCAGGTGTCGTTGTCGGGGCCCCGGGTAATTGATTCAACCCACACAGGATTCTTCTTCACGTCGAGAGAGAGGGAGAGAGAGAGTGAGAGAGAAGGAGAGGGATCATGCCGGTAAGAGGGTACTCCCGCGTACACGCTCGATTCAGGTGTAGCATCGCCATCGAGCAAATCGCCGATCTGTTCCCACGTTTTCTCGACGCGCGCATCAGCCTCCTCCTCCTCTTCCCGGCCGAGACGCGTGTAGGACGTTGTCGACGTGCAACGTCCTTTCGGGATTGTGGTTAATCGGTTCGTACCATTTGCGAAGTCTCGGGCTCGTCTCCAGAGGACATTTTTGTTTTTCCAAGGGGGAACGATGGCACCGCGACTGTCGACTCGCCATTGTCGCTGGCTGGATTCGTTTCTAATCGGTCAACGATCGCTGCGGTTCACGCCTCGAGAATCAACGCTTCGGCTACCGACGATCAGTTGGTTTTGCCTCCCGAGAACTAGCCATTCGTGCCGAGAATTTCTTAATAAACTTGCTTTTATACGAGCACATCATAAGAAATAACAGAAATTTTACTCAATCGTATTTGCTAGCATCTTTTGCATATTTTGTGATGTTCGCGTTCTTGGAGAAGTCCCTGTAACGCTTCGAATTATTTGCTTGCGTTCATTACTTTCTCTGGATTTTTTGAAACGTAGTTTTCAGAGCACTTTTTGTCTTATCAAGAATCAGTTGTTCATTTAGTTTGTAAATAACCGAGTAATCGAACGACAACTATGCATCTAAGTTTACCGAGCACTAAAGTGACCAATGTGTGTTATCTAGATCTCTGTTGTAAGCCCTGCTCTTTGCGAGGAATTGTCAAAACGGTAACGTTACCGATAAAGTATTACCCGACACCCGTGATGAAGTTACAATGCTTGCGAAACGTTAAACCAATTCTTCCGAAAGGACATAGTTTACATCCGAAAGCCTCAACAGTGAGAGCCGTACAATACCGTAGAAATTGTTCAGTCCCTGAACAACAATATTCTCCGATCTTACTCAGAATCAATCTAGACACCGACTATAACCAGACCTGAAATATTTTTACCGAAACCTCCCTCACAAGCAACACTTTGAGACTAGGCACACGACAACTTTCAGCAGCTACCTACGACCTGCGATTGGTGTGCTAGCCGTACCCAAAATTGTATAAATACTGCACACTTTTGCAGGTCATTCGCATTATAAATCGGAACATCAACGACTCTGCATCTAATCGCAGCAATTTAACAATTACATAAAGTTATCGTTACAAATCCGCGGCGATCTTGTTCAAGGTCTTGGCGCAAAACAAATATTACATTTATTTTCAATGAATTCATTTATATAACTTTTCACTGTTGCAAAATACCTGGTTATTAGATCGTGCAGCGTAAATTCGTTGTTAATCAAAGCCAAATGCAACACTAGGTGTGCTGAACTTTCGTACCTCATTCAGATTCTAAATCGAAACATCAACGACTCTGTATCTAATCACCGCTGTTTAACAATTACATAAAGTTATCGTTAAAAATACGCGGCAAATGTTACATTTATTTTCAATGAATTCATCTACACAACTTTTCACAGTTGCAAAATACCTGGTTACTAGACCGTGCATGATAAATTCGTTGTTAATCAAAGCCAAATGCAACACTAGGTATGCTGAACTTTTGTACCTCATTCAGATTCTAAATCCAAACATCAGCGGCTCTGTAACTAATCGCCGTCGTTTTATGAAATCATTCGACAATTAAATAAAATTATCGTTACAAATCCGCGGCAATCGCGTCCATGAAATTTACGCAACACAAATGTTACATTTATTTGCAATGAGTTCATCTATACAACTTTTCACAGTTGCAAACTACCTGGTTACTAGACCGTGCATGGTAAATTCGTTGTCAATCAAAGCCAAATGCAACACTAGGTATGCTGAACTTTTGTACCTCATTCAGATTCTAAATCGAAACATCAGCGGCTCTGTAACTAATCGCCGTGGTTTTATAAAATCATTCAACAATTAAATAAAATTATCGTTACAAATCCGCGGCAATCGCGGATTTCAACCCTTTACATTTATTTTCCATGAATGCATCTTTCACAATTGCAAAACAGAGAACCTGGTAATTAAACCGTGCACTGTAAATTCGTTGTTAATCAAAACAAAATACAATACTAGACATGCTGAACGTAGCAGTTGATTGAAACACTGTGTTTGTTAAATATCAAGATGTAACGCCGGTTGCCGGTCTGATAAATCGACGAGTTTTCCAATGGAATAATAAGTCAATCTAATCGAATAAATCCGTGATATACCGTTCCCATCCGACGTCCATTGTTCGTGGAAAATTGCGTCCGTCTCCTTGTAAATCGAGAGATCCGGTAGCCGCGCATAGTGTTTGCGGAGGAAGAGCCAGAAAGCCGGCTAATAAATTATCCTACGCTCGCATAGATGGGCGGAGAAATCGGACCAGAGGCGCGTCTGCCTCCGAGCTTCTCCTTGAAACGTGACTGCCGCCGATCGCGATGTAACAGAGCCCGATGTTAATTTAATTGGACGGCCGGCTCGCGTAAACAGTCATCGATTTACAGCTTTCGTCGTAGGTAACATAGTCGCGGTATTTACGCGCCGGCTGGTCTACCTGTCCGACCGATTCCCCCTGCTTCCCGGATTCGCTATCACTGGTCGTGCCAACGGCGATAATGATTTATTATCGATTAAGATCCGCGCCGCTTCTGATACGCTTCTGTCACGAATTAGTCGATCGAACGAGTTGTTTATCGGGGCAATTACGCGCGTTGATAAACTGAGCTCCGTTCCGCTGAATGGATCGATGGGAAACTAGTCGCTCGCATATTACTTCTTATTCGTGTCTCCGAGGATGTCGCTTTCAGATATTACGCTTTTCACTGCACATTCGGTTCCATCCGGTTCGTCGTCTGCGCGTTTCGATTTCGGTTTCGATAATCCTGGAAATATCGAGCCTGCCTTGGGTAAGTTAACCTCTTGCCCTACAACAACGAGTCCGACTCGTGATCAAGATTTCAAACTGAATCTTCTAAACATGCATTTCCTTAATTTTCTTTCAACGGAAATAAGATTTTATTTGGTTGTCGATCGTATTCGGTCATTAGAGAATCGCTAGGCACGCAGTAACTGCGAATTTTTCTTTTCTTTTTGTCGTTATACGGAGGTCAAAGCAAATCTAGTAATTATTATTGTAGAATAAATCATAGGCCAAGGTGTTAACCCTTTGCGATCGGTGTCCCCGTAGCGGGGACATTTTTAACCCTTTGCACTGGAATGGCGACTCTGAGGCGCCGATAAAAATTGTCACACCGCAGTGCTCGTGGTTTTTGTATATACGTTCTTCTAAGTCTTAAATCATTAGTGTGCTTAATAAAACAATTGCTGCTCTAATATAGCACGTATTCTTCACATTTTTAATTTGGAAAGACTTATACAAAATTATATTAGTTATTCTAAAAACATTAGACCAATTATAGTTAACGTGTCTTATTTACACGTTATTATGGATGCCGGATATATCCAGCGTTCGAAGCGAAAGGGTTAAATTCTGTACAGAAAAGAAACTGCGAAAGATTTGCTCCGACCTGCTGGTACTCTCAAGAGTTAAACTTGCCGATTGTCGTGCGTACTCGATTATTTCTGTCTAACCTCGAATGAAATAGTAGCCCTTTATCGATGTACTTTCGGAGATACCAGTCCTTCGTATGCTTTGTAATTTTGATACACAGGATGTTCGAAGAATATTTAGGGTCCTTCGAAAAGGACGATACTTAGGATTCGTCTGAGAAATTGTTTCCTTTGCGAAAATGTCATATATTCAGCATTACATATTTTATATATTTAAGATCGAATCAACGCAGTACAAAGCCGCAGAGAAACGAAGAAACGTCTTTAAAAGTTCGAAAGCAGTCCCGATTACTTTGTTGCATCGCTTCCACCGTTATTTGGCCAACAGCTCCTTAACATTCATTCTCTGTGATCGAGTCGAACAGTAAAGAGGTATCTTTCAATTCAATTCAATTCACGAACGCCGACCAATCGCAGCGCGACTACAGCGGACGTATTTCACCTCGGCCAACGGCAACGCTTTATCGTTACGCCTTTGTTATTAATAACTCCTTCACAAAGCCGCAAGAAACATTTTCGCGAAGGAAAAAGTTATTCCTCATGACTTTAGAAATTACTTCTCTTAAGGAAGTTAAGATTCCCAACATTTTTGGAACACCCTGTCTAAAACTTTTGCTCTGTTGCGAAATGCCGACGGTGTCGCGTGCATCGTGCGTATCCACTTTTCCGCGATTACGAAAACTGCGTGAGTCTGCGGTTTTCAGGGAACGCAATGCGGAATCGTGCTTATCGAATGTACAAACCCTGTTAAGTCGTACCGACCTCCATTGACCTGTGTTATTAAATATATTGTCGCGTGCTCAGCAGATAGCAGTAACAAAAACTCTTTATTTATACAAGTTTGCGATTATAAACGCGAACGTACAATTATAGTCAAGATATCGATGTTTCATCCGTTTCGCTGCTGGATATCGTCGGATATCGACTTTTCGATTGTCTATTGGCTCGAGGAATCCGTGGCAACCTATATCGTTATTCGTTCCAATGTTCTCTGCCGTACAGAGAAACTGCCCCGCACAAAATTCAACCGTGCCTAAGAGGTTAAAGAGAGCCCTTAACCCCTTGCCATATTATAACGAGTCAGACTCGTGACGAAGATTTTAAGCAAATTCTAACAAATATAAATATTGTATCTTCCTTTTTCGACGAAATTAAATTTTATTCTCTTTTAATCATTATTTAAGCATTGAAGTACACGTAGCAACATAACAGATATCAATTTTCTGTTCTGTAACATTTTTAACGATGAATATGTTGCAATAACTTTTGTCCCAAAGAAAATGGTAGGGCTAGGGATTAACAAATGTGCTTGCCAGAGAAGGCATCGACTATTTCGGAGGTGTAGAGTCTTCTACAAATGCAGAGATTCTCGGTGCATTTCCTCAACATATTTTACGACGACGTTAGAAAAATTGTAAAGCTAAATAAAATGGTGTACAAGGGCTTAATCGAGTTAGAACAATTGTTACGATCGCGAAAGTAGATTTCCTTAGTTTCTGCGGTACGCGGAGCCCGTTATACCAGAAAGAAAAGATCGGAGAACGTGCTCGAGCGTCGACGCGGACACGAAAACCGCTCGGCTAGTCCTGCGGAGGACTGCAGGCGACGTCAACCTGCCTCGGCCCGTGTTCGCAGGATTAGCCGGTTGGTAATTACGCCGGGGTTCCATTGAGTCGCGGCTGCGTGCCGGGCGCCGTGAAAAGAAGCATTACGACGATGGACGATGCTTAGGAGTTACTTAGAGCGAGATCGATCTTAATCCAGGAACAGAGGTGCCACTCCGCCATATCAGGGTATTAGCTTCCATCATTCGTCGGATCGGACGGGCGAAAAAAATAAACCCAGAGAAAGAGAGAAGCGGCGCGAGCGAGCGTTCGCTGGCTCCGCTCCGATCCGCTCCGCGCCACCACGCGCTGCGTTACCAGTGAGAGCACATACATCAGGCTCCTCAGGGCTAATCTGATTCCCCTAACAATGTGCACGCGTCGGAATCTTCTTACATCGCTCCCTCCTCTCTTTCTCTCTCTCTTTCTCTCTCTCTTTCTCTTTCTCCCATTTGTTTGTCGTCTTTCTCCAGCACCCCGTCGGTTTCCTTATTTCTCCTCTCGAAGCAAAGAGGGTGAGTCCGCGGTCCCAATGAGTCTATGCCTCGGCTCTGGCTCCCCCGGATGTATAGATTTTGGATTTGGCCCCTGCCCGGTCCCCGGTGCCAATCTGAGCGCAAACCCGCGTAATCTCGTGCTAATAACCGCGATTTATACTTCCCTCTCCGGTTCTTAGCTATCCTCGTTGATCGAGACGTCGATTAGTCCGGGCTCCGGCCATTCGTTGGGGTCCGCGAAATGCCGGATGATGGAAAAGTCTGGCTCGGAATTGTTTCACTGTTTCGCCTTCTTCGTTGATTAAGGGCAACGCGTGATTCGCCGGAAAAGAGATTTCGGGGGAAACGGAAGATCGTAATGGAATGTAGTTACCGCGTTTATTTCACCGTGTCGATCATTTTGTCGTTTCTTCTTTCAATTCTGCTTTGTGCTTTTAACCCTCACGCGAGTAACTAGTTTCTACGATATTCCATAACGATTTAGTTCACAGTTCCAAGGAATATTTTTATACCGAACGTGTCAATCTTTGATCGTCTTTAACCCCTTGCCTTGCGATTTGTTTTACTGTCGCAGTGATTAGAATGTCTTTATAATTTATTATTTGCGAGACGAAAAGAAAAATGTATAACTATCGAATGCGTATATGTTCTACAATGGACGTATGTTAACCCTTTGCCATACCCTTTGATTTGTAACTAAAGTCATTCCAACGTCTTCATCACTAAAAATGTTACAGAAAAGAAACGATATTTTTTATAGTACCACATTTACTACAGTACGTAAATATTGTAATTGTAATTTTACTGAGTCATTTATTTGCATCGGTTTGAGCAAGTATACTTTACCAATCAGTCGGCTACGCACTTTCAATTTATTTTTAAAACTACTTTAACATTTTTGTCGATGGACAGAAAGTATTGTACATTTTTGTATACTTAGAATTGCAAGATATTGTAGAAAATTTTAATCGTTGACGTAATGGCTCGTAGAACCTCTTTAAGAACAACGCCTAACCGTTGGTTAGTATAAATTTGAACTATTGGTTAGTATAATTGCTCTACATTGCATTTTATGCATTTACAACAAAAATTAGTGGATCACATGAAAACCAGTGAGAACGTTTAGAGAATTGATACTTCTTGAATTATTTTCAACTGTCCAAAGTCACTCAGAAGCGAAACAAATACCCATCCAGGTTCTGTGCAGTGCGATCGAAGAAGAGAATATTAATTTCCACATAAATCTTCATAAAACGTGCAATCAAAACGGGACAATTAAACTCGAAATATGTGCAGAATCCTGAAACACGAATTGGAAAGGAACCGAACCAGAAAAAGAATTTGTCGCACCTACAACAGAACGTTCCAACGCTGTGCCCGTTATAAAATTACGACGACGCGGTAGCTTTTGTGCAGGACTTATTCAAATTCGCAGCGGACACAACGCGCTCGCGTCGGCGACGATAAATAGCAAAGACAACGCACCGGTTCGCGGCAGAAACTAAACCAAAAACTCAGATATTTTTAAAGCGGTGAAACGGTATAGTCGACGCGGTGTATTCAGACAGGAGGAAATTTCATGGAGACGCGACACACCGGCTAACCTCCCGATCCCCAGCGGAAGCTCATCCCTCCGAGACGCCTTCCGCTCGAGATCCAACGTGGCCTCCGACCCATTCACAAGACCGGGACCATTCTCACGGAAACAGGGCGCGAGATTACGTCCGTTCGCGGGGATCCCGCAGCGAAACAACGACACCTTTCTCCCCGGTTGTGTGCTCGCAGGCTACGACGCGCAGGGCCCCGTAAACGTAGATTAGATAATCGCGCGTCCGTGGACGTCGGAGGGAGAGCGCAGGAAATCGTCGCTTCTCGGCTACGGTGGAAAAATCCTGTTCTTTTTTTTATTTTTTATCGTCTCGGTTTTCGTGAAAGGGGGTCTTTCATTAATGGGGAGCAGAGCCGAGCAGAGCGGAGCAGAGCGAAGCAGTGCCGAGCAGAGTAGAGCCGGCACGGCGAGTCGGGTGGCGCGCGGGTCCTGCGCGGGTAGAAGCTCTGGGCTGTCGCGCGAGATAACGCTACCCATGGACCCGACACGCCGTGCCGGCCAGGTACAAATATTTGACCGGTTAACTGGCTTCGTGTTTTCCTTGTTCGCCATCCCTCCTCGCCCGACGACGACGACTTCCTCTTCTAGATCTCTCGGTAGCTCCGCGAGTGTGCGAGTCTCGTCGAGCGGATAAACGCCGGGCAAACCGAGCGGATCCGCGCCGCCTTTTTGCCGTGTTAAAAACCAAAGCCCTCGGGGGACTTGTTTATCGATCGCGCCTCTGTAATGCTTTTTTGTCGCGAGCGGATAGTCTGGATTGACCGGCGAGGCGGGCGCGCGTTCCCGCGCTCGAATCCCGTTTTTCGTGTTTTGGTACTCGTGGGACGGAGTCCGAATTAAAACGCTGTCGGGGACGTCCTTGACGATCCTGCCGCGAGATCCGGCGAAAAAGGAACACGCGGACCCGAACGAAAAGCGAAAGACACGACTGGGACGGCGGCCGGGCGAAAAATTCGTAAAAATCGAGACGGGATCGAGGTGCTCGCGCCGCCCCGTGGATCACCCCGTTCTCTCGAGCACAGAGCAAATATGTTCAAACACGCTCGAACGACACTCGACCGTGCGACGAACCTTCTCCCGCGTTATCCTAACCCAACAGACATGCAAAGTGCTCTTCATACACGGTCTCGTGCCTCGGTCCCGTAACGAAACAGAAACGTGACTTCTTTCGATGCGAGCGCGCGCGAGCGGTCTTCGTGACACGCTCGGCGAACCCTCCCTGCCCGGTATTCGGATCCTCTCGCTTCTTGTTTGGCCGATGGAACCGAATTCGTGTGTATGCTCTCCGAAAACGGTGCACCGTTAGGACGACGGTTGACCGAGCTCCTAATTTTTTCTCACCCCTGACAAGCGAGTTTCCTTCTCTACTCGTCTCTTCGACACGGACGGTATTTTGATTTGCGCGGCGCTTTCTTTCTTTACTCCTCTTTTACGCGGTAGATTAGAAATTATACATTTTACGCGATCTGAATTGACGCAGCCAGGAAAACAAGCCGAACCTCTTGCCGAGCGGCGCAGGCAACGCGGAGCCGCGCCGGAAGGGTGGAGGGCACAATGGGCGCTCCCATCCCACCGCGTTACACGACTCCATTAACGCGATTTTCATTCGCGTAAAACAAATCCACGTGGAACGGATGCTTCGTGCAAATTGAGGGACGGGTGTGTACGTTCGTATTTCATTGTTTGTCGCAGATCCAATGCCCTCGTACCCTTAGTCGACGCGCAGACCCCGAAACGCGTTAACTAGCGTCGTGAGAAAATTTCTGTTTCTCTGATTGTAATTGTGCTGTAAAGTAGAAACGATTATACTAGCGTATAGCGAATGTGGCAATTTTTTAATGGGCCGATCTTGTGCGTCTTGTGCTTCCTCTCTGCGATTTGACATGGTTTCTTTTACTGCAGAGCGAACAATTAGTTTATATCCAGTTTGAATTCCTTTTTGTAATTTTTTCGATATTTTAGGTAGCAAGTGACAAAGTTCTTGTAGGGGTTTTTACTCTTAGGTGATTGTAAATTAATTTATATTTGAGACAGAAAAGCATTCGTTGAAACTACGAAGCTGCACTATTATTGAATATCATAGGTAGTTATTGAATTTTCGAAATTAAAATCTTTGCACTCTCTATATTCATAAATTTTAAATATTAGAAACCGTCATTTCGTATACTGTAAACCTAGACTGAAGAAATTACGTACATTGACCATTCATTTAACCATTACACGGACAATTAATTATTTCATTGTATATTATCACTGTAGGATGAATTTTGAATAATAAAAGTCTACTAATCTAATATTATTACACGAATTACGTCCACTTTGGTACCCTTATGGTTCCTGAGTCTGCAATCAACATCCCCAAGAGTAAACTACTACCGGCAAGCTTCGACTACCACCCTTCTACTAATATTAGACAATGCTAAGAATTTAATTAATATAATTTCAATGTCACATTCAGCTAAAACGAAGCAGTCACTGCTTCGCCATTTTAACACATTGCGTATGGGTCACGAGATATCTCGTTTTCATGTTTTTTTCGATTCTTAAGCAACCAGCGACAAATATTTTTATTACGTTACCAGGGTAACGAAGCCTCTCCCATTCTTAAGACAAATTATGAACGAAATAATTGAATTTTGACAATCATTGCTCGCCAAGCATGTTTCTGGAGCGTTCGAAAATGTGCGGGCTTTCAGCGCGTGTTGAACGTGCAGAGCGCCGTATGCAATGTGTTAACGTCCCTCGTAAACCTATCGTTAACGAATAAGATTCACAATCTAGTGATTCACTTTCACCGTGCGATTCTAGTATCATGGACCAGGTGTCGTAGGATTATTGGGGTTCACCAGTGAACGTGTTCAAACGGGTGCAGAACGCCAACGCGCGACCTTCCGGAGTTACCTCGAATTCCTTAAGTCGACCAGGCTCGATCTTTCAGCAGAGTTCTCGGCTAATAGAAATCGTTCGGATGCTTCTATTCGTTCTCGGAGCGTGAAGCCATCGCTATTAATATTCCGCCGATATTCTTCCGCTTGTTTCCCACCGTATGGAGCCGGCTCGGCGTTATTAAGCTCTCCGGTCTCCGTGCACGCGAAACCCGGTAAGCGCGAGAGTGTAAGAAAGAGAGAGAGAAAGATAGACAGAGAGAGAGAGAAAGAGAAAGAGAGAGAAACAGAGTCTCATCTCACGGAAGCGGCGCCTTTCGCGCAAAACTTGTTCCCAAACGGTGAGAAAAAGTCCGGAACTTCGCCCCGGTCGTGTTCCATGCGCGTCTTAACATGGAAACGTACTCTCACAGGCGCAGGCCAGATTTAATCAAAACGCAAATGCCGCTTGGTCCCGGCTCGTACGCCGCTCGAGAGGCCGCATGCCTCACCTCGACCGTACCTGTCTTCGAGCTGCTCTCCCGACGAGGAAGTCTCATAAAGAGTCTCGCGCCGGGTCCCCGACCGTCTCTGGTTATCGCGCGCGCTACATTCTCGCCGCTCCTCGTCGCGGAACGACGATAATAATTAAGGATTCCCGGCGAATCGGGACGTGCATACGCGCGGACCGCGCCGAGGCGAGAATAATTTTCGTCGGACCGACGTGGACCGCTCCGCCAACAGCGTAGCCACTCTCGAAGACCCCGGCCATCGATTCGACGCGACATCGACCACCTAACAGCCTTCGAACGTTTCTTAACGCTAGAACTACCGAACAATAAATTCAACGATATACTTTGCCTCGTAATAATAACAAGACTGCATATATGCAAACTTCATTCAATTTTTTATTGTAACATGTGGTTCATCGACACGTTCACGCCGGCGCCGATATTCAAGGTTTCTTTTTCTCGGAGGCGGCGCCCGAATGCACGGTTTGCTTCGTGGGGCGGCGCACCGTCGTCCTGTTCAACACAATTTTTGCGCAGTAATACCCACTAGGTGATAAGTTTATGATATTGAATTGTTATGTTTTTACGATTTAATGGCTGATTATAATGTTGAGGTAAAATAACGTAAACCTATTTTGTGAAATGCAAGTGTAGTCCCACCGTGATGCATGCCGCTCCACGGGACAGACACGTGTAGGAAATTACTAATGATTAACATCAGGAAATTACTAATGAAAATATTTTTCTAACTTCAATAATTGCGAGAGAAATCTGATTTCAAACGGCGGAGACTTATTTGTACACCCAATATATTTTCGAACGAAGAAATGCGTTTGATCAACGGTGATAGAGTTAGTATTAATTTGATCGCATTTTTCACGTAAAGCTATTACGCTATTTGTAGAACAACTGATCTGGAATTTTTCTGAGACTTTTATTTTTTCAATATAAAATATATGTGTTTGGTATTGTTCATAGCGAAGCATGCAACAAACAAGTGTGATAACATTTATTACGAACAGGATTGCGTTTGTTAATCTGGCACACATAATTTCCACTGGTTTTTTCGAGTACTTTGATAGCTAGTTAATTGGTTCTTCAAAAGTTTTACACTAATTCGTTCAATATAAAATTAATAGGCCTATTCATTTTGAACCTTTTTGTTATTTGTAATAATAGACAGCGATTCTTAAGATGTTTGCATCAATCGTAAAAGACGAAAGTCAAGTAAAAAGTTTTTTCTTTCTTTGTTAACTGGAGTTAAGATTAACACATTGACGTCTGTAAATTCTCTTAACCTCTTAGGCACGGTTGAATTTTGTGCGGGGCAGTTTCTCTGTACGGCAGAGCATATTGGAATAAAGTTTTTGATAAATTATAATTCTTCTTAAAGACATGATGCATATACTTTAACTTTAATAATTTTAGAATGAGGTTTTTCATAATTAAATTGTAATTTTTCTAAAAAATATGACGCATATACTTTAATATTAACAATTAATAATAGAATTGAGTGTGCTCAAGCCACTATAATGGCCCATCGTAATACAAGATGACATCAGCGGAGGCCACTATAGTGGCGCATCATGCTAAGAGGTTAATATCGAAATTTCCAGAATGGAAGCGAGCAAACCATTTACATGCTGTTGCATTTGATAAATAATCTTGACCGTAAACACCACACATTTTTTCCCGGGCTTATGCAGCAATTTTGCCCTTTTTGTAGTAAAGCTGCAAAATATAGCGAATTTTTTTCAGAAATTTCACTCATGTTTAAATTAATATTATTTTTGACACGATCGACGAAGTAAAAATATCTGCATGAAAATTGTAGACTGAAATGTCACCTCTCAAATGCGCGTCAGTATGACGCAACTTTAACTTTAATAATTTTAAAATGTGGTTTTTCATAACTAAATTGTAATTTTTCTAAAAAGTATGATGCATATATTTTAACATTAATAATTTACTGTAATAATTAATAATAGAATTGAGTGTGCTCAAGTCACTATAATGGCCCATCGTAATATAAGATGACATCCCCGGAAGCCACTATATTGTCGCATCGTGCTTAAGAGGTTAATCGTTTCACTATTTTAATTTGTACATAACCGTTTTCTTTACGAATGCATCAAACCCAGACAGTCTATTCATAAACCTATTAGATACAGAAATATTATCGATAGCGACGTCCCTCGGCTTGGATATGATCAGTACGTACCAAAATGTTAATATTTAATTAAATTTTACTATTACGTATAACGCGGTCAGCCAAGCGAAAGCTTTCAATATAATAAAACCTCAATAAAACGAATTCAGAGCGTTTTGCATGCGCTCGTTGCACTTAATAACATCGATTGTTCACCGAAAATCGTCTCCAGCAACTAAACATCAATAACAGGGACGAAGAAAGTAGTTAATAAAGTGCGAAACAGATTCCGTTTCATGTTTTCATCGCGTGCTCGACTGAAAGATTTATCGAAGTCGTTTGCGTAGAAAATAAACTTCGAAGTGATCACGGCTCGTCGGTTCTGCGGGATCCATCCTGCATCCTTTTGCGAAAAGTTTCGCGGATAGTTGATTAAAATTAATTTTACGAAGAACACGCAATCGGTGCATCAAGCATAGAAATCGTAGATTTTCTCCGGAGAGTTGGAGACCGGCAAGCTCCGCGGGGCAGAGTTAAAAAACATTCACGCCTAACAGGAATCAGCGATGAGTCTGCTAACTAGACATCTTATCTACGATGTATCTAATATGTAATCTTTCTAATTTTCCTTCGAGCAAGACGACCATCGTGAATATAAAATTACAAATAGCCGGCGCGAAGCGGTCTAGCCAGTTAAATCATGCGCGTTCCAAGAAGAAACAGACAAGTGATGCGTCGTTACTTTCGAGGCTCCGCGAGAGGCGAGACACTTCGCGCGCGTGCGCCACACGTTCTCATGGAGACATATCCACTCGAAATTTCAGTAAACAGCGTGCTTTATCCGGTAAATTACCAAAGAACTCAACTGTGACCTTAACAGGTTTAATAATTTACGCGCAAACGACGTCGCGAAAGCAACTCGCGTGATTCAGAAAAGAACCTCGAGTTTAGCGGCTGCCTCGACGGATAATTGATTCTTACTTCATGATAATTGCATCCTGCTAGAAAAGACTTCGTAAACGGTTATTAAACGCTAATGGCTATTAGAAGATTCTCTTAATAGAAGTAATCTCCCGCATGCTAGAATCGAATTACGCAATTCAACCGTCGAAGTTATCACAGTGTCTTTAAAAGCCAGTCAGGATTGCAAGACGAACGCTAATTCCGTTTACGAAGCGGTCGCGCCGGTAATCAGTCGCTGGACACTTCGGTAAGAAGATTCGATTTTCGTTTTGTGATCCGGTGGGGTCCATAGATCAGCCCGACATCGGCGGATGTGCTAGATCAACCCGGAGGACCCGCATTCCTGCGGTCGTAAGGACACCGTCGAGCCTTCAAACAAATCAAATCGAGTGTTCAGTTACGCCAGTGGTGCGCGTATCGTCCTCGTACCGTTACGTTCACCTGGCCATTCGGGGAGAGAAAGAGAGAAGGAAGAAGAGATCGCACCGGTGCTCCTGGCGCTCGTTATCGTTCGCAGGTTCATGCCAGCGGACAGTTAAGGTCCCTGCTTCGCTGGATGCTCGACGCTATAAATTCGGCTGATATAAAGAGAGACAGTCGGATCACAGCCGGCGGGGAGCCAGAGTAAGAAAGGACGCGCCGTGAAATGATTCGAGACTGTTAAACGGAGAGGTGTGCCAGAACCGGCCTACCTTTTAACGCTCTCTCGCATCCACCCCTGCGAAGGAACACGCACGCGGCCCATTACTGTGAACACCTCGGATCGCAGAGCCACTTCCTGTCGAAGATACTCGCGGCACTCTCGACATCACCGTGCCCTCGGGATCTCGGGGATTTTAATCGGGAACGCCGTCCCGGTTCCAATTGGCCGTTTCATCCTGTTCGGGAATGCCGCGTTCCCTGCAGAGGCGTTCACGGCACGGTCGAGAAGAACCGTTAGGCGAAGAATATCGTCTGGCACATTTGGTGGCTGCAATTCCTGCAGGTATTGAGCCTTCTTGTCTAATCAGAGGCAGTGCCATGAACCAGGACCTGGTCATCACCTGCGAAAAGGTCCTCGCATTGTCAAACCAACATCCACCCTGACGCACGTGGTCGCACCACTCCCAGGAGAAAATGCGCTGAGGGCGCAGTGCGAAGATGAGAAGCACGACTCCACCGTGGAGGTGTCCTTTCCTTATAGTTTTAAGAAGTAAAATTCTTCTAGAGTCCTCCGAGGACGGATGGACAACTGACATAGTTAGAACTTCACCGAGGAGAACTGCGATAAGAATGCTCGCCGGTTGCACCATTGCAGTAAGGAACCATCTTTGGCGGCGGCTGTAAAGATGAGGTGGGAGAAGAAAAGGAAATCCTGGGTCTGCTAGAGGACTCATCGGTAAGGCTTCCTAGTAGACCCTGTCTTGATATCGGAAGACGGTTAACCTCTTGGCCTACGATTTATTTTACGATAGCAGTGACTAGATTTTCTTCGTCCTCCGCGAAAATACCAAAAGAAATGGCAAATTGGTAGTTACCGCGTTCTAGCTATTCTCCAATGACCGTATACGATCAACAATTAAATAAAACGTTATTTCCGTTTGAAGAAAATTAAGGAAATACATGGTTAGAAGATTCAGTTGGAAATCTTCATCACGAGTTTGACTCGTTGTTGTAGGACAAGGGGTTAAGGACGGTATATATATATCAATCGTAAATGGATCAGGTACCAGCGGGAAAGTCTCGTCCAATTGTCCCTCTGCCGGTGAGCGCAGGAGATAAAGCCGCCACACGTCCCTGAAATAATCAGTAACAGTGGTTATACAATCCCCTCTTCTCATCCTAAGTCCAGGGTCCGTTGATAGGCGGTGTCGGTCATCTCGCGTTCATCATAATCCTTTGCGAACATCCGCCCTTCGGTTACAAAACGCATCCCTTCAAGTCTTGGCGAGATTGGTCTCGAGTTTCGTATGTAGAAAACGCGTTCCACGACGGGAACGGTCTGTTCCCACGTGTTCGCTGGTATCTCATCGACGTTTCAATCTTCCACGATCTTCGGCCCCGTCCACCCACGCGAACCAGGTTCGAGTACCCGGCCGGACATCGGACGGGACTTATCTTATCCGTCCAAGAGCAGGATTACCTTCCACAACAAAAAAAAAAAGATGAAAATGACTCGGGGTCCATCGGACCTCGTAATCGACTTCGCGAATGAAGTTCTCCGTGCAAGGATTCTGTCGAAGTTCTCTGGCGCGGGGATCGACGCACGATCTTTCGAAGGTGTAACCGCAGCCACGCCCCAATTAGGTTCAACAGACGGTTTACGATTGTAGCAGGGACCGGTGTATTTATGATGAGAATGTCCGCACCTGTGGTGACACTCGCCACCGAGTCGCTAGCAACCCCTCCCGGAGAAGTGCGCGAGTGTTTTATGGCGCGCAGATAGCCTCACGCACACCTTCTTTCTCTGGGCATTAGCTACAGTCAGGTGATATATGACGCGTATATTGCTCTTGGTGAACGGTGAACCGCCGCGAGCCGCTTTATCCCCATACGATCCCCGTATCCACGCCGACGCTTACTTCTCTTCGCGGCCATCTTGTCCTCGGAAAAAGTTCTCGGATCGCGCGGCAGTCGCCGGCAGACTCGCCAACGAAAGGAATCGAAAGAAAAGAACCTGGGAGACGGATGGTCCGTGGGATGGGTCCAGGATTTAACGAAATTTCCTTGGTACGGCCACCCCTATTTTCGAGATTTCACCTTCGAGATTAAGCGTTCTTGTTGCTACGCTACCTCCCGTCGTCCCTTCTCGTCTCGTCAGCCTCCGGATGGAACTTATCGTTGGTCTTTACTTCTTCGCGACAAACAGCTATTTAGGACTCCGGGAATCGCGAGGGGGCTGCAAAGTGCTTTCGCTTTCGAGATGGTATTTCCCGCGATGACGTCACGCCAGGCTGTCTGTCACTGTCAGGACGGGAACACCCCCCAATCTATTAGGGAAACGAAATCAACTTGGTACCAGCGGAAGAAACAAATACTTCTCGCACAAGTTTGTCTCTCGTCGAATCATCCCGACCATCAAATTCACGATTTTCGTGTTCCCGTCAATGCTCGTGAAAAATTCATTTGTCCGGTTCACTGCTGTCCGATGCGTGTGCATTGCAATGACAGTTGCTTACCTACGTTTGAAAATTAATTGTTGCAATAACGTATTGAATGAACCAAGATTGAACGGTACGATGTGCGAAAAGATAAAGACGTTGAACAACGATGTTTAATTCATCGATTGATTCTTCTTTATTTAAACGAATAAAATCAATGCTCGAATCTTTCGTCGATGTAGGTCATAGTATTTTTAAACAACATAGCATCTTCAAGGTATGTAGCGTTACAATTTCCTGCACGACGAATCCAACGATCTCCGAACGTCACGTTGAGGAATTGAGTAATTATCCGTGCAGAGTGAGCAGGCCATTTGGCTTAACCCAGACCACGAATGACCTTTCTAATAGGTCGTTGTATTCGTCTTGAAATACTCTATCAGAATGTAAGTAAAAAATACTTCGTTCCATTTAAAAGAAACAGAGATAACCTTTGTATCTCTTTGACGTCTCTATCTATGAAAAAACTAATAACATCGGACGATCAGCCCCTCGATACCAAATAATTTTGACCTGATGCTTTTTTCTATTACCAACAGCAACAAAGTTATCAAGGTAGCTGTGTTTAAGTGCCTTACCCTGTATACAAACTATCGCGCAACAATAATTTATTAACATTTTACCGACCGACAATTGTTCCAGGATTTTTAACGGTCCATGACTGAAAATTTTTTAACGGATCTTTCAACAGTAACAGCAATTTTTATTGGGAATCCACGAGGCATCCTCGGTAACGTTATTTAATTACTTCGTTATAAATTACAATGTAAAAATAGCTTTTTAAACTTCATTCTGCTAAGCACAATTATTAAAAGTCCTATTAATCCTCTATGGGTCGAATTTTTGTTTTTAATCCAAGAAGATTGGGGAACGAAAAATCAGAAATTATAAACTTATATATGCAAATGAAAAAAAATTTTTCCGTTTAAACAATTTTATCGCAATATATTCACTATGTGACTTTCAGGTAACAACGGACTATGAAGTTTGAATATTATTTATTTGCTTTACTCCAAAACGAAACAACATATTTGAATGCGGTAAAAAGCATTTTGTAGCAGACATATCAATAGTTATGCTCTTGCCTCGTAGCATACAATATAAGGCATCAAATAGT
The DNA here is from genome assembly GCA_028453745.1 of Agapostemon virescens. Lineage (NCBI taxonomy): Eukaryota > Metazoa > Arthropoda > Insecta > Hymenoptera > Halictidae > Agapostemon > Agapostemon virescens. The sequence continues at coordinate 10,483,376 of CM052097.1, forward strand.
TTTTAACTGTCGATTGTGCACTTACCCCATTTTCTGGAAAAGTGCACAGTTGTTGCAATTTTTTACAATTTTCTTAAAAAATTAAAATATACAAGTGGAATTGGCATTGCCAATGTTAATTAAAGAGTATTAACTCAAGTATTCGTTGATATCAATAAATGTTAAATTATTATAAAACAAATTCAAGATATTTGAGTTGAAAGTCAAACTTATTAAAAACTGGTGTGCACTTACCCCACTCCACCTTAGTAATTTTTTTAATAGCACAATGTCTGAATATTAATAGGAGTCACTGTATACCTGAGATAGCCGTATTCGTCGCGTACCCAGATCTTTTGCCGGTAAGACGATGTCGGGCCCCGCGAATTTGGGTGCCAAATGCGGTGCCTGGCCCACAGTTCGCGGGCCCGCACCGAGGTAAAGTTGATATAAAGTTATGTTTACCTGGATGCCTGGGTTTTTACCTGGGATGGTGGTAGCGGCCGCTGCAAGGTGATGAACGGTGGTATACCATAAGTTAACGAGAGATTTTGGAGAAGCTCCGAACAGTAGTCCTGCGGGATGGCGTGTCGAGCAATCGGCCTGGCGTTCGGCGCGACTCGCGCGATGAATCACGCGTGTCGGCGGCCGCGCGGGGTTCCGCTACAAGTTGCAATTCGATTTCGCCAGGAGGGACGGTGGCGTCGGCGTTGGCGTCGGCGTCGGGCGTCGGCGAGAGGAGAGACGCGAGGCGAGCGTCGTTTTCCATCCGTTTCCACGGAGTATCAGCTCGGTGTACGCGCTTTAATCGCATTCGGACGCAATGTCGTGGAAAATTTCATTGGAGAGAAGCCGGCGGTGGCGGAGAGAAGGCCTCCCGGCACCGTCGAGAGGAAGAGACGAGGATCGAAACAGAGTGGATCCCGCTGTGACTTTGTCTCGGCGTTGCGGGACCCCCAGCCGCGTTCCCCGAGGCATTTGCATATCCACCGGTCGCCGTTCGCGAATGCAATCGCGACGCCGCTGCACCGCGCCGCTGCGCCGCGCTCGAATCTTTTTACGACGCCGCGAATTATGGCGTTACGATACCTCGCGCGCGTACATGCCCCTGATAAATGGATATCGCGACGCGCACGCTGCTCCTTACGATATCTTCGGCCCGGCGAAGAGCATGCCGCTTCTACTGCCCGTTCCGCAACCATTTTCGCGATCGTTAACGATCGAGCGATTGGCCTGAAATCCTGACGGTGCTGCACCGTGCATCGGGTGAACAACATGCTCGTTTTCAATTCGTTTTAGACGCGTGTGAACAGCTATCGATCAACTTGCCAGTACCTTAACTCCGAGCCTCATAATCGTCTTCGCTTTCATCTATTCTTAAAGAAATCTAACATTCTTGCGTTGCTCGTTTACGATCCAATGATTGCCCGGTCTGACATTTTGACGCTCCACGATGCATCAAGTAAAAACAAGTTTACTTTAAATTCTTCTGCGTCGTTCGAAAATCTGCTTCTTCGGGCGAGAAGCGTTTAAACGCATTCGCAGAATTATCGATCACGTTAATAGAACTTCAACACGGACATCATAATCGACGTTCTTCCACTTCATCTATTCTGAAAGTTTTCAAATATTCATACTGTGATCGGTATAGGTTGAAGATGTTAAAAGTTGCTGTTCTAGAGAGGCATTCAGAAGATTTAGAACAGATTTCTGAACCGTAGGTTGGTCCTCGTCGTCTGTGTTCTAGCATACACTATCTACTTGTCGAAAAGAGCGACATCCGTTTAAGCTACAAACATGAGCAAAGTCGTTTCAGATTATAATAAACGGATGTCCTAAAATATGAAGTGTTGCCACTTATTTATCAGACATCAAATTAACACCCACAGAGGAAAATTTTGGATTAACCCCTTGGCATTTTATGACGAGCCAGACTGGCGATGAACATTTTAAACGAAGTCCAACGAACAGAAATATTATACTTTCTTTCTAAGGCGAAATCAAATGTTGTTCATTTGTAATAAATATTTAAGCATAGAAGCAGATGTAGCAGTACAAAAGATATAAATTATCTTCTCTCTTCTGTAATAGTATTTGTGATGTAGGTGTTATAATAACTTTAATTACAAAGAAAATGGTTTGGCAATGGGTAAACTCTTGCCATACTATGTCAGACTCGTGACGAAGATTTTAAACAAACTCTAACGAACATAAAAATTATACTCTCCTTTTAACACTTTCACCGCCATATCACCCATTTGTGGGTGACAGAATTATTTGCCCATGTTCAAAAGTAAATTTTTATATTAATATATTGGTTGCAATCAATTTAACTGATATCTGGAGAATACAAGAAGGTTCAAAGCGAACCATTTGTCAAACATTTAAAATTTCCAATTGTTGCTTTATTAAATAAATTGTTTTGATTTTGTGGAATTTTTTAGTTTGAAAGTTCGGCAGTTAAAGTGTTAAGACGAAATCAAATTTTATTCTTTTGTAAGCAATAGTTAAACATCGAAGTAAATGTAGCAGTATAGAAAATATATATTGCTTTTCCTTTCTTGTAATGTTTTTAGCGATGACAACGTTATAATAATTTTAGTTACAAAGAAAATGCAAGGCAAGTGTTTAACATAGAGACCTTAGACAACAAGAGGGCGGACAAGATTCATATCTGACCTGTACCTGATCTTAAAATCGCTGAAAGTTCTTTTTGCTCTAAAACTATACAAAACATTTTCTTATAAAGGGAATGACGCTTTTAGATCATCGCCGTCTCGTAGCTGTCGCTAAGGGCTACGAAATAGTACGCTTATGCGGTGTCCTACGAGACAGGAGAAACAGATGACGATCGTCTAATGACTTGGTTGAACGGCAGGCGCAGCGTGACTGCGTAACGGTTAAAGTATTAACCCCTTGTGCTATAATCTCGAGTCAGACTCGCGACGAAGATTTCAGAACCTATTAAGCAGAATCTATTAAATGTGTGTGCGTTATTAATTTCCAGCAAACTCAAATAAAGTTTGATTCTTGCTGTCAATCTAATGGAGCCATTGGCGGATGTACGAGCATACATCAAACGTAAACTTTCTTCTTTTTCTAAGAAATTACGGGCAACGAAAAACTTACGGTAGTCGTTAAATAAATCGTAGTGCAAAGGGTTAATCGAGAGCTCGAGAAATTGCATAAATTAAATAAATTCTTGTTTCAAATTAAATCAAATTACATCGACAAATTTTACTAATATATTATATATCAATAAATCGAATTAAATGAAACATTATCCAAAGCACGATACCTTTACGTTTTTAACACTAAAACTACCGAACAATAAATCCAACGATATATACATTGCTTTGTAATAATAATGCATCTATTAAGACTTCATATAATTCTTATTGTCATGTGTACATAATTAAAGAACTGCGTCCAAAAATTTCTGATGAAAACATTTTTCAACAATTTTTAACTTCAATAACTGCGAAAGAAAAATCTGGGGACCAGTCAAAATGACTGATTTGGTAGTTCTAATGTTAATACTTTGCGTACGGCATTTGGTATAATATTCACATGAGGTATTCCTAAATATTACTATATATTTTTTATACATCTATTTATTATGCAGACTATTTTACATTTTAACTATTATTATTTATCTGGTGAAGCATTCTCCTTTGTGCAATGGTGTTTGGCACAATTTGCAACTATATTTAGTTTCGCTCCTTTTTCCACTAGACAAGCAGACTTTACAATCTCAAATTCATTTATTTTGCTAACCATTTGTTATGAGAATACGCGAGACTTCGTTACCCTGGTAACGTAACAAGAAAATCTATTTTTAGTTCCTTAAGGCATCGATTGAATCGAAAAAATATGAAAACGAGATATCTCGTCTCCCGTACGCAATGTGTTATTACTTCGCCGACCGGAAGCCTATTAATACGACTTTCAATAATTGCACTTAACAGAACGAAGCTTAAAAAAACTACTTTTATATTGTAGTTAATAATGAAATTATTAGATGACGTTGCTGAAGATATCTTGAGAATTCTCGATAAAAATTCCCGTCAGCGTTGAAAGATCGGCTAAAAAGTTTTCGATCATGGACTGTGGACCTTAACCCATTGACTGCCAACTACTAAACAGTACCAAAACTGTCAGTTTTGTAAAATGTATATAGTGTAGAGAACATATTGATTATCAATTTTCATTATTAAAATTATTATTAAAACTATATATTAAATTAATTATATTAAAATAAAATCGTGGCACCCAGGGTAAGACGCGCTAATTTTGTGTGGCAGTCAATAGGTTAAAACATTCTGAAACAATCGCTGATCGGTAAAGTGTTATAATTGCGTGTTATAATTGCACTTAATAAAGTGTGAATAATTGCGATGCCATTATTCGAAATAATTTTTACGTCACTATGCTTGCATCTAGGAAAGTGATAACAGTCTCACTGTTGTAAAGACGAGTAATAGTAAAACCCTGAATATGCATAAAAGGAAATAAATCACGTAAAGTGGAATTATCGAGACCAGAAGACATGCCTTGATTTTCGAAGGTACAACAGCTTCGAGTGCAAAGGGTTAATACGATCCTGCGTGCACCATTCCGAGAAGAAGAAATCGCGTAGAATTTTCCAAGCAGAAACTGCATCACCGGCAACCTTGCGAAAACCCGTGTACCTTTACATTCGATTAGAAAAACATTTCGCATGCGGAGGCCCGATAGAACTTCAGCGGAGGAGGTCATTTACATTGTTAAAACCGGCGTATCTCTGCCGGAGATATTTCACCGGCGTACACAATCGCACGGTTTAGAACCCGGAGAGTTGTGCCACCGTTTCTCTTTCTCGTGCGTTAACCAATCGCGCGAGCGGTCGCAGCGGATTTCTTGTCCGGAGCGGACTCGCCTCGGGAGCGTTGCGAGGCTCAAAATCGAGTACCGTCGGTTGCGGCACCGTTATCTCCGCGATCTGGCGAAAATCTCGGCCGCGAGGGCGTGACACGGGCCGACGTGGCCCGACATGGCTCGCGTCTGCAAAAATCCTTCGGAACTGGTAATTCCAGACGCGTCGCGGCCGCGTCCCGAGCCGATCGAGAGCGTTTCGTCATTATTCGAGCCGCGTGCCATTTGATGCTGTCGTTACACGTCGGAGCAATGAGACGTAAAGGTGTGGCCGGCTGCCAGTGGTGCGTGCACAGTCTATTTGCACACACAGTGTTTCGTTTCGGACCGACACACGCGCCCGGTGGTATCTCGCGTTAACCGGGAATAATTGCGCTCGTGAGTTCCGCCTTGGATCGGCAAGCTTTTTAGTTTTTTTACCCCGGAGAACCATTGTGGAAATGAAAACACCGGCTCGCTGACTCGTTTCGAGATATCCAGATCTCGCAAGCATGAAAGAACGTGGATGCATACGATACATTCGATCGGATGATGCAGGACGCGAGAAGACAACGGGACACGGTATCATCTTCGACGAAGTCGTAGCTGGAGCAAGAGCATACTTTCCCGGAGAAGTCAGGGAAACGTTGGCTATAATGAAACACTCTGATAACGTCAACAGGGATGCAAACTTCCACCTGCATGTAATCCAAGGCTCCATTCTACCTGTTCTTTCACCATTCGAGGACGGACGTCGTCATATAGGCGATATGAAGTCCTTAATGAGATCTTTAATGTTGCAACATATATAATTTAATAATTGTATTCCCATAATTTAACAGATTCGAGAGTTTCGTAACCCTTTTGCTAGGGGCGCCGGATATATCCAACAGAAAAATGTTTGTACACAAGGGGCAAACCTCGTTGGGACAATTTTTCCACAAAGTCGCGGTTTGCAACTGAAAGCCAAAACGATGATAGAAGATGAGATTCGATTAATTCGGTTTTAAAATTACTGCTTCAACCCTTTGTATTCTAAGCAATTTCAATTCCCAAATTAAATTATGCTTTTTAACACTTTGACTGCCTGTCACCCATATGTGGGTGACAGAATTGTTTGTCCGTATTTAAAAATAAATTTGTACATTAATATGTTCGTTGCACTATATTCAGTTTAGTATTGAAGAATAGAAGAAGGTTGAAGGATAACTTTGTGTTACACATTTTAAGTTTTCAATTGTTGCTTCGTTAAATAAATTACTTTGATTTTGTGGGATTTTTGAGGTTGTTGATTTGGTAGTCAAAGGGTTAACCTAGAATAGTTTCATTGTATTTACATGCTTAATTTCCTCTCGTGCATATAAGATATATTTATACAATTCGTGAAACACTTCAATGTTTGGCCGATTTCTGAAATGCAGATATAGTAGTGTAAAATCCATTTTTAATAATAATGTGGCAATTTTTGGTGCCGCCTTAGAGGCGCCATTGGAACGCTAAGGGTTCAATAACTAACGAAAAGGGGTTGGTGTTTTTGAATAGTAATCGTTCATTTATAAGAGAGAATCACTGTTTCGTTCGGATCTGATCCGATTTAAAAATCGACGAAAAATTGTTTTAACACTTCAAGTTCATAATCCATCGCTGAAAACTTATCAATGGATTCCCCAACGCCGACAGCAATTTTTATTGTAAATCAGCATGACATCCTCGGTAACATTGTCTAATAATCTGGTTACAAATTACAATGTAACAACAGAATTTTAAGCCTCATTTTGTCACGGGGTAATTATTGAATGATCTGTTAATGATGTGTTAAAGTGCTTCTTCGGTCGAATGATACGTTGGCAAATGGAAAACGCATCGACTGTAGAAGAAGCCCGTACGATTCGCGCAGGATGAAAAATGATGTTACAGGGTCCGAGTTACGGAAGAAAGTTGATCGCATATTTCTCGCGGCAAGGCTCGCTGATTAAATATTGGCATAAAGCTGTAATAAAAAAGCTGGGGGTTATAGGACGTCTGGAAGCAACTAATTACAACCGCGCTGGATATATCGCTTCTCCAAGTTTAAGACCGGTATATATGTATATCGAATAATCGTTTTTACTCGGGCAAACAAATAATTTCCGAGAGTGGCGTGCGCGGGTGTGTTAGTGCGAAAAGTTTCATCGGTGTTAACAAGCACGCTGCAGAGTCGTCGGTTAAAGAGTGTTCAAGAATAAAGGGTTTAACGACGTAACGGTACAGAGGGTGTGAGGCGGTTCTTTCCTCGCGCCTTCGAGCAAATAAACTCGCGATCCGAAGTCTGAATGGGGGAGAGACAAGGGGGATGTAACAGGCCGAGTGGGCCGGGCCGGTGCATTTACATTTACAACGAGACTGATTGAATCTTGATTGAAAATCCACTTAATTAACGACGCGAGCCATTATGTTTATCGCCGGCGAAACTGGCCGGGCGTTGTGGACGCCCCCGTGCTGTGTTCGCCTGCTGAGGGGAACCGGCGAAATGTTTGGCAAATGCGTAACACGGCCAATCTTCGATCCACCGCGTCATCCGGTTCTCCGATCCCGCGTTTCCTTGGAACGATATTTACGAGCGGCCAACTCGTCGTTTGACGAGGCCCGAGATAAACTCGTTATTTCGGGGACGATTGGCCGTTTCTGCGCCGCCGTTGTTTCCCCGTAGACCGCCGCTCATTTGCCTAACAATCTGCGCGAAACGAGGCCCCGAGATCGGTCGATCTCGTATTAACGCTAAACCTACCACAGCTGGTCGAGCGAACGTCCTCAGATTTGTTTATTCTACAATTGTCGAGGTTATAACGTTGAATTCAATCATACAATTTAATAAAAATCGCACAAATTTCAAATTGATTAACTCTTTGCACTCGAATCTGTTTTTAACTAGACAACCGAAGCGTTTCCTCTGACGTAGGATATCTTTATTCTAGCTAAATCATTATACCTTATGTATATGGGTTTTGTTACTGTTTCTCATTCTTGAAACCATTGAATTTTTACGAATTTCTTAGACCTAAGATAGCAATGTTAAAATTGTTTTAAATAGTGGTGTAGCAATTTTTACTGGCGCCGCAGAGTCGCCATTCGAGTGCAAAGGGTTAAATCTTGTCACCATTCTAAGACAATCGACGATGGTTCAGATCGTTCAGTGCTCAGCAAGTTTTAAAAATATATTTCTAGCGATATTGCTTGCGGTTATTCATCTAATTTAATCGCTAAAAGTTGCGTAATTGCACGACGATTCTGATACTTTGGACCAAAATGGATTCGGTCACTGCAATTGAATTCTCTTTAACCCTTTTGCTCCGAACGACGGATATATCCGTCATCCACATGAATACTCGCGGAGCCGAACGCCAGATATATCCGACATTCATATAATCGCCCTCTGGAGACGAACGCCGGATATATCCGACATGCCGGTAAATAATAAATAAATAAAATTTTATTTTATTACTGTATATTATATATTATTTCTTCACTTTTTTCAATTGTTAATGAGACTTTTTTTACCCATTAAATAAGTTTATATCTTATGTAGATATTATAAGTATATTGTTTTAAAGAAAAATCTCTTTTCTTCCAAAATAGACTATCCACGCGCAATGTGCGCACTTTTGGCAGGAGGTCCCGTTCAGGAGTGGCGTTAAAATTGTTATAAAATTCTATTCTATCGTCGAGACTATTCAGCCATTTAAGAACACGCGATTGTAAGCATCGGTGAAGTTCTACTCGATACAATGGTAAAATCAATTGCAATGGAAGGAGTTGAAAGAAATTAATACCATACACGTTTAGTAGATTCTATTCGAAATTGTCGTTAAGGGTCTGACTCGATGTTGCAGCGTAACGGCAACGGTAGCGCAGGATAGAGTCGCCAGTTTGCGACGAAGAGGACCATGAATCTTGTGTAGAGCACCTGCGAAAATTACTAAAACTTTGTATACATAGAAGTAACTGTACAGCACAGGTCGATTAAAAAATCTAAGGGGGAGGGCAACGGTAGCGTAGGATAGAATTGCAACTACCCGGCGAATAGGACGAAGAATCTTGTCAGAGCACCTGCGAAAATTACTAAAACTTTGTATACATAGAAGTAACGATATAGCCATAGATATACTAAAAATTCCAAGGGAGGGGGCAACGGTAGCGTAGGATAGAGTCATAACTTTGCGACGAAGAAGCTTGTGCAGAGCTCCGAAGAACAACTGCGAAAATTACTAAAATCTTGTATACATAGAAATAACGGTACAGCACAGGTCGACTAAAAAATCTAAGGGGGAGGGTAACGGTAGCGTAGGATAGAGTCACAACTTTGTGACGAAGAAGCTTGTGCAGAGCACTTAAGAGCGACTGCGAAAATAACTAAAACCTTGTATATATAAAACTAACTGTACAGCACAGGTCGATTAAAAAATCTAAGGGGGAGGGTAACGGTAGCGTAGAATAGAGTCACAACTTCCCGGCAAAGAGGACGAAGAATCTTGTGTAGAGTACCTGCGAAAATTACTAAAACTTTGTATACATAGAAGTAACGGTATAGCACAGGTCGACTAAAAAATCTAAAGGGGAGGGTTAACGGTAGCATAGGATAGAGTCGCAACTTCCCGGCAGAGGACGAAGAAGCTTAGTATAGTTTGCGCGAGAGAAATCTGATCGTAGTTGTCCCGCTATGGGAGCGAGGACCGTTTGGTGGAGCGGGATCGACGAATATCGATCCATCAATACCACCCAATGCGGTGAACGCGGCACGGCCAGGTCCCGCGGACCGCGATCGATCGTTCGATCGATCGATCGTCGGAGCTCGCTCGCTGGTCGCGCAATTTGCAGGATCGATGCTCGTGCAAGCCCCACCACTCGGCGGCGCGGCGGACTGGCCAGGGGCGCGCAAAAAATCGCTCGTTAATTGGGATCAAGACGTAACCCCTCGAGCACGCGGACGTATAGGGACATGCCGCGGTAGTTACACGTATCCCACAGGTACCGCGGGTGCCTTCTGTGGATCACAGGCCCGCGCGCACACATCGATCGTGAGCGCATGGCTCGGCCGCCGCGCCGCGCCGCGCCACTCCGCTCCGCGCCGCCGCTACGTAAGCGCCGCTGCCACCAGAAATAACAAACGACGTGCGATCCTAATTAATTACTTGTCCACTAATTACTGTAATTATATGTTGCCACACCCGCTCGGCCGTTCGTATCCTCGCCAACTCCCCTCTCTCCTCGCTGCCACGTCCCGCATCTCCTCTACCGATCGTTGACCACCGTGCGAAGGGGAAGTATTCGTACCGATGTTTATTTTCAGCCTGCTACTCGCGGCAAATCTGCTCGTAACTTCTCTCGCGTGTCTTCGCACGCGCTCGCACGTCCACGCTTCTTCGACGTTTACCTACCCCGATGCTATATCGCGCCGAGGCATGCTAGATACGAGCGCGACGACACCTGATCGCGAGAACAGTATTTTAACTGATTCTGAAAGGAGGCTTTTCGAAAAAAAAGTTATTCAAGCTTTTACAGGTTTGCAAACGTCGCTCTTCGTCGGTCTCCGAACACGCTGTTTTGACTTACCGCGGTATTAAAACTGTCCAGTCGATCGTGGAACGAACGGCGTTCGACTGTTCGTCGTTTCAGCGACTCGGAAATTTGTTAAGAAGCTACGATCCGTTCCCGAGAGTACAGTTACAACAGGTGTCCGTCGCGCACCGGCCATCCGAATATCACAAACGTAACGTTTTTACTGCGGCCAGCTATAGTCGATCGTCACCATCCACCGTTTATGGCTTGACATTCAAACGAACGTGCTTATTTCGTGTCCAATTCTTCCGTCGTTATCGTGACGATCAGCGCGGAATATTATATAGATGACCAGGTGTTATTTAGCATTCCCGTATGACAGTGCGACGACATTGAACAGCAGGTTTCGTAGCAGTGCAAATTTTGCAACTTCTATCCTGCAAAACTTTTTTAAGTTTCTTCTGCCGCTTCCCATGCTCCTTCTCAGTTTGCACATCTCGAAGAGGTTCGAATCTCGAAACCGGTAACGATCCCGTGATTTTCTCTATGATTCGAGTGTACGAATCGCGAGGGCCAGGGGACGAGGGGCGCAGGAAGACGAAGAATTTTGGGAGATTCCGATGCGACGGAGCCCGCTAAATTGGCCCGTCGTGCACCACGCATGGCAAGAAATATGACAGCGGATCGGGGCCGATGATCGGAATAAAGGATCGAGGGCGGTTGGCCGAGCGACAGGTGACACCGGCAAAAAGCCACCGTCTCCAGGATTACGAAAGAGGCGGTGCGTTTCATACTTGGCCTGATGAGAGACCTTCCGATCATGGTAGAGACCGCGCGTCCGCTCCGGAGGATCGGGTTCGACGCGGCTCTTACGTGAAAACAAGAAGACGAACGCCCGGAGAAAACGTGAGACGGTCGGGCCTGGCCGGGCCGGGCCGGGCCGCGACGAGAGCGGATGGGAAACGGGATAAAGAAAAGAGTTGTCCATGCTCGGCCTTTGTCTCCAATTAACCGACCTCCGCGGACAAATTAGGTCGCGTTCGCTACGTGGGTATAACGATCGCGTGTACCTCGGTTTCGTCGCGGGATCGAGCTTCTGCCGAACCATCCTTGGAGAACGGAGATAAGAGGACGCGCCTAGGGGGGCACGTCCTTCGGAGACGATCTCCCGCAACGTCGAACACCGTTCGATCCGCTCCTGGTGTTCGTCTAGAACCGTAGGATTCGCTGATCAGTGTTGTCGTCGACAGAACGTTCCCGGTCTCCGCGGACTTTGAACGTCTTCCGTCTTTTTACGGGATCGCGCGGAACACGTACGAGGAGTACCGAGATGGTAATTGGCTGGGCAGGTTAACTCAGGGACCTCGAGGAGTCGAATGTAATAAAATGAAGGGCGGTTTGAATTATCTCGATCTGTAATTTAGATCGCCTCGTACGGTAGAAGGTCTCTCGAAGAAGATAGAATTTTCATAGAATTGCAGACGAAGCGCAGGTGGAGAGCCATCCGGCGAACGGTGCTGTACGCAGAACGGTATGCCCACGATATTAACCTCTCGGTGGTGTGTATGATTGGACCAGCAGATGTCACTCGTTATGTAAATGGCCGAGTGTTTACGAGGGGACACCTTCGGTAACTAGCTGCTCCACTCGCTGGTTCGTCGTAATGATGCGCTAGAAATGTCTTTTCGTCTTTTTGTCTGTCCTCCCGTTCCTCGTATTGCCTCCTCCTCCTCCTCCTCCTCCTCTTCTTCTTTTTGTTCTTCTTCTTCTTCCTCTTCTTCTGCTGTTTCCCCCCTCCCCTTCTCCTACCCCTCCGCCGCCATGTGTTCGTTGACTCGTTCGTCAATATTCTTTGGCGAATGGGTCTGGTTGGTTGCTTTTGCTGACTCCTCGCGAGCAAAATAATCGTCTGTCCACTTGACAGCGAGCCTGGCGGAAGATTCATTTAGTTCCCGCGTCGCAGTGTTTACAACTCACGACGCGACTGCGTAATCGTTACCGAGAGAGAGAGAGAGAGAAACAGAGAAAGAAAAAGAGAGAGAGAGAGTGAGAGAGTGATTCAATGTCAGTTTCCAGTTTCGCTCGGATAATTCTATTTTCCAACCGCGAAAACGTGAAACGCGATGGCGCCGTGCTCGAATTGAACGTCGAATTACTTTATTATTCACCGTCCTCGTGATCGTTCAAGGTTGCTTCTCGGAATCGCTCGAGATCAAGATTAACTCCCTGCCGGTGGACACATTAGGCTATCCGCGGCTCCAGCATAAACATCGTCCGATCAACGTGCATATTCTCATTTCTTTAATCCGTCGGTCTTATTTCCAGCGCGGTTAACAAATTCGTTGATATTCGCGAAGCTGTAAAAGCGTCCGAGAACAAATTACCGACAAGAAGTTAAGTAAGATCCTCGTACACCTCGTTCGCTTCAGCCGATCGTAGGATGACGATTTATACATCTTCAGTGTCAGTTTAATTTTTTTGCATCTCGGATTCTTGATTTTTAACCCTTAGCACTCCGATGGCTCCTCTGAGGGGACATTAAAAATTGGCAGAATATTATTCAAAACAATGTTTGTATTTAAGGAGCTAGTAAAAATTAAAGTGTTGCACGTACGATTAAGATTAACAAATTTGATATTCATGAAAGGAAACGAACCACGTACAATGGAGTTATTCTAGGACGAAGAAATGTCTCGAGTTAGGAATTAAAATTGTCTGGTGTGCAAAGGGTTAACCCTTAGCTCTCCAAGGGCTCCTCTTAGGAGACGCTAAACATTGTCACGCTATAATTCAAAACAATTGTTATACCACTATGTTTGCATTTAATAAATCCCATTTAATAAAGCCCCGGCAGAGATTAGAAATTGCGAAGAAAGTAAGCTAGCGTTCCGAGTGCTGTACCTGGCAGAACGTTGTCTTCGAGAAGAATCGGCTTATCACTACACCTTGATCAAACGATTACCTTTTTTCTTCTATTTTATTACTTGAATCCAAACAGTTGTTGCTGGTAGCAATCACCGGCTACTGTTTCTTCAAGACTTAACAGCTCGTGATACAGCCTTCGTACCCCACGATGTGCAAAGCAATACTTTCTTGCCATTGGTGAGCGTTTGTTAACTTTAATCTTATCCATAATTTTTTACGCTTCGAGTTGTCGTAAAGATTTGATATAAACAATCTTTTCTGCTAAACAAGCTCAGTGAAGATAATGCTGTCTCGTTTCAACGCAATTCGTTCTCTTCAGGCTAATTTCCCTATCTTCTACATTTTTTCCCCTTTTGATACCCAAATGGTGTGAAATATATTTTTGGGTAACTAAGTAGTCTGCATATTTTTTTCTTGCGTTTGGTCTTCGCCCAGAAGTTGCTGTAGTTCTTCATCGAAGAACTTCCGAGGACCTCCGGAACGTGGTCAATCTTTGAGACTGAAATTACACTCCTTATAACTCTGGTACCAGTTCCTGCATGTTAGAAGTTGTCTTTATACTGTTATACACTAATTGTCTTCATACACTACTTTCTAAATGATAACACCTTGTATGCTGTATATACTTTAATTGTAGCTGATGCACTTTGGCTAACTGCCCCCGATTGCGTCTTTCTGTCCTTGGAAAAACCGCCCTTTAAACCTAAGCACTTAAAGCCAGAGACGCTACGGTTCCGTTGCATTCCAACACTGTAGGTACTATCACTTCCAGTCCCTCCACCACATGAAACACAAACTACTAACCCCTTGCCATATTATGACGAGTCAAACTTGTGTCAAAAATATTAAACAAAATCTAACAAATATAAATATTGATGCCTTTCTGTTTAGACAGAATGCAATGTTGTCTACTTGAAATAATATTTGAGCATTGAGGTAAATGCAACCGCACAAGAAATATAAATTTACTTTTTTCTTCTCCAACATTCGTGACGATGAAGAAGAAGTTATAATAACCGTGGCGACAGAGAAAGTGGTATGGCAAAGGGTTAACACTTTACCGATCGGAAGCCTATTAATACATTAACCGCCGAACTGACGACTTCAAAAATTCGATAAAATCAAATTAATTTATTTAATGAAGCAGTGATTGGAAACTTTAAATGTATGGCATATAGTTATCTATCGATCTTCTTGTATTCTTCGGATATCAACTAAATCGAATGCAACGAATACATTAACGTACAAATTTATTGTTAAGTATGAACTAATAATTCTGTCACCCATATATGGGTGACATGGCAGTCAAAGTGTTAATAGGTTTTTCTATCATTGCTCTGTAACAAAATGAGGCTAAAAAAACTGCTTTTACATTGCAATTCGTATCGAAATTATTAGATAATGTTACTTAGGAGGCTTTGTTGATTCACAATAAAAATTGGTGTCGGCGTTGACGGATCCATTAAAAAGTTTTCAGTGATGAATTATGAACTTAAAAGATTCTGAAATAATCGCCGGTCGGTAAAGTGTTAAGATGCGACGTTGAATTTGCTGCTTATTTGGTGCAATTGGACATGTTACAATATTAGAAAATTTTATGGCAAAGTTTGTCGTATCGTATCTCGTTTTGCTCCTTCTTATATCGACACTTCACATTTCCGAAAGAGTAGGCGATGATTGTACGAACTTTGTCGAAAAGGTCTCATTTCTACAATCTAATATGTCGAGATCGAAGCACGCTCCGATCGAAATGTCTGCAACGAGAAAGTTCGTTGTTGGACGATCCTTTAACAGATTCGTAGCCGGTCGACTCTTCTGGGTGACGGTTGAACCCAGCAACGTTTAGAGAGACATCGAACGATCCCACGTTAATTACCCCGAGTTGAAGAGAATCGTGCGTTCGCTTCGCATCTTCGGCTCCGGCAGTGGCAAGGTCGCGCGTGTACGGCTCCTCGCTGTCGCGAGATCGTATCTGGCCGATGACGCGGGCAACGATCATCGCTCCGCGTTCGCTGTATCTTGATCTTCGCGAGACAAGGCTCCGGTTATTTGAAAGTTTTTCGCCTCGCCTCCTGTCCGGCTGCGCGGCAGACGGAACAACGCGGTCACAGTGCCGCAAAAAATTTCGGTACCCGAGGGACCGGCCCCGGGAACGACGACTTTACGCGGAGGCCCGATCAATCTTATCGATTCCGATCGATTAATCTTCAATGTAAAGCGTTTTAATTGCCGACTTAAGTACACACGATTACAAGAAAATCAAGCAGCATGCGCAATTAAGCAAGCTTAATTTATGTACAAGGTTTCTAGAAATCTTCGAGTACCGCATGCTCGACACGACGCGAAGATGCGCCGCGATGATCGACGGGAATACTCGTTTTTCCAGCAGCAACTTTTCCAAATTTTACTCCTTGCCAGACCCTCGATTCTTGACATTGTCCGAACACTGCTGGTACGATTTTATCGATGTGATTTGCTTCGAAACGTAGCCGCTTCTCTATTAACCCTTAACGCTCCGACTTTTAATTGTGGTTATCGACCGGCAACTCAAACTTATTCTCATCATACTTCGACTTGTAAAATTTTAAGTGTCAGATTTTAAATACTACAATGGCGTGTAAATAATAATATTCAAAACAATTTTTATTCATCTTAGAAGTAATATAATATTTATATTAATTATAATTGAGTAATGTGTGGAATTTCTTAAAACAATCTTTGGAATGCACATCGGTGGTGCCTGAGAGGCACAATAGGAGCGTTAAGGGTTAACCCTTTGCTCTCGAATGGTGACTCGCCGATAAAAATTGCCACACCACAGTTTAAAACAATTTTTACATCACTGTGCTTGTACCTGAGAAATACGTAAAAATGTTACTGTTGTAAGAACGAGTACTAGTAAATAAAGCCCCGTGTGCATAAGATGAAATAAGTTTTGGAGAGTAAGATTATCCTAGGTCGGAAGAAAAGGCTTGGTTTTCGAGATAGAGCAGCTTCGAGTGCAAAGGGTTAATCCTTAACGCTCGAATGGTGCCGCTGAGACGCTGTTAAAGACTGTCACACTATTAACCCTTTGCACTCCAAGCAATTTTAATTCCAAAATCAAAACATTCTTTGACGAAGAATAATTTTATTGTACATCCTTCATTTCATTTTAAATGCAAACACAGTGGTGTAAAAGTTGTTTTGAATAATTGTCTGGCAAATTTTAGTGTCGCCTCAAAGGAGCCATAAGAGTGTGAAGGGTTAATACAATCTTTAGATCGTTCGTGTCAAAGATATTGATAAAAAGGTAGAAGAAGATTAATAAAAATTGTAGAATGAAAATATTGTAGGTTAGGGCGAAAGGTGCACTATGATTTACTTTACGATTGCAGTAACTATCTTTGTATTTTGAAGTAACATAGAAAGAAGACGTACGTCTATTATATTCGCTATTGACTAATCGAAGGAAATTAATCAGGTACACATTTAGTAGACGCTGTTCTTCGCGACGAGCTTAACTCGACGTTACACCGGAAGGGGTTATAGCTAAGTTTCATTTGGAGGAAAAATTACATTTGCTTCAAGCGACTGTTACGAATCCGACGTTCCGCGCGCAACAATCTACGAGGAAAAAGGTGAACGGAGTCTATCCGAGGATCGAGATCAGCGAGTTTCGCGGCGGATTCGCGCGGATTTCCCGCGAACGTGTATCGGGTGGACAAAGAACCGCTGTTCCGCGGAGACAAAGGAAGGGTGCAGCAACCGAAGAAAGCGGGCTTAATCAGCGTGGCCGCGGGCAGCCGCCTAAACAAATCAAAGTGAATTAACCCGGCAGTAACGTGTCCGCCTGGAAAGCCCAGCGAAGCGGGCAATAAAACACGAATTTTCAGATAAACGGGAGAATGGAAACCTTTATTGCGGGTCGCGCGGCGGGCAGGACCATAAATAAAGCTGCATTGTGCGTGAACAGTGTCGCCTGGCGGGCTCCGAGAATGGCAGAAAACCGGTGGAGATGCGAAAGCGAAGAAGATCGTGAGAGGAGAGCCGAGAAAGAAAGAGAAAGAGAGAGAGAGAGAGAGAGAGAGAGAGAGAGAGAGAGAGAGAGAGAGAGAGA
>CM052097.1:10508909-10537279 GCA_028453745.1 Agapostemon virescens
TTTTGTTACGCCTTTTAAAAATTTTTAAATCGTGAAACGCGGCCGACATTAAGAATCTTACACCCCCTCTCAGTGAAGATTGTATTCCATAAGTTTACCAAGCTCTGCCGTCCAATGTTCTAGATAGTTAATGCTGGAGCTACCAATTTTCGAAAGTACCTAGTCAGTAATGGCTTATAAAATTAATTAAACTAGATGTGTTTAAATTTCTGTTATGCCTTTTAAAAATTTCCAAATTGGGAAACGCGACCAACATTAGGAACCTTACACTCCCTCTGAGCGAAGATTGTATTCCATAAGTCTACCAAGCTTTGTCTTCCAATGTTCTAGACCGTTAATGCTGGAGCTACCAATGTTCGAAAGTGCCTAAGTCAGTCCTGACTCATAAAATTAATGAAACTCGATATGTTTAAATTTCTGTCCTCTTTAAAATTTTCAAATTGCAAAACGGAGCTGACATTAGCACCCCTGGTAACCCCTAACACCTCTTGTAATAGTTTACTCTACCAGGCTACCATAAGAATGGTACATTTAACATTTAAGAATGTCTACCATACAAACATAATAGATAAGACAAAAATACAACGAAAAAGAACAAAGAAGAAGAGAGTATGTACGATATGTATTAAAGATTAGCGAAATTTCTCTAAGATATTTTAAAATTATTTCGTAAACCATTCGAGAAATTTTGACAAGTGTTCGAAGGTGTTGAAGCACGGTTCCGTGTCTCGCGATGCCGGCGATCGTGCGTGGTTAAGTTCAAAGTTAAGGTTCGCATACCTCCGCCATACGAGTTCGAGTAGACAATGTTCCTCGGTGATCGACGTCCTTTCTCCTCATTAATATTTCCCAGGCGTGCGTAGCCACGAAGGAATTACAATCGAAACAATACCATTACTCATAATTTAGATTGAAATCGTTCCCTTACAAACGAAAGAACTGTCGATCGTAATCGGATATAGCTGAACAGCGAAGGTTCGCGGGTACAGTTTCGCCCTGTACAGTTCGACGCGCGGTTCGTCTCTGGCCGATGAATATTTCATTCCGTGTAAGAAAGCGAAAACGAACTTCGAGTCTCCGCCGATGTCCACGGTTCGAGAGCGTTTTCATTAATGGCTCGCATCGAGATTGGTTCTTTCGCTGCGGATGCTTCTGAAAATTCTTTCGCGGCGATAGTAAAAATAGAACGGCTTACCGAGAAGTCTCCTGCCGTACGATAAGACGCGCAAAAACGGTAATGCTACTTTTAGCATACATATTTCAGAATCGGTCGCGCATCCGCAGGACCGGTCTATAAATAAACTGGCTCGCCTGGGTCTTACCTCCGTAGGTAACAATTACAATCTGATTAGCAGAAAAACCGTCGATAGTATCCTCGTCGCTGTCCAACGTGAACTACAAATGAGCACGGTTAATGATCAATTTCGATTGATATCGGGTCAGAAAACAATCCCGGCAAAGAAGCGGCGAAGTACCGATCCCGGCGTCCTTTTCCACCACATAAAGAAGAATCACGCCGCCATAAAAGAGGGCGCGCGACGCAGCCGGAAAGTCATTTATCCGTGGATGCAAGGCGTATCAAGACATATCCGTCCGCGCAGTCACGTCCCTCGATCGCGTCGATCTCCGGACCAAGTCGGGGGAGCATTCGGCAAATGTCGGTGGCCGGAGAGGCGGGGGCACCCCGTCCCCGTTCGTCGTCGAAAATTTTATTTAATATGAAATAAAACGCATTCCCGCGTGCTGTGCGTGCCAACGACGGAGGAGAGGGCATCGACGCGGCCGCATCCTCTCGCGGCCATTGTGTTTCTCCTGTTCGCCGGCTCCCGGCCGTAGGTATCCACGGATCGTCACCGGTTCTCAACTTCTCCGTACCTCGGCGATCGGATCTTGTTTTTCGCCGAACGATTTTCCAGCAGTTTCGCGCCGGTCCACGGCGAAACGAACGCGCGAGAAGCCACGGAGCCGACCATTTTCGGTACCACCGCGGCTGAAATTATGTGCACGCGAGCCCCCTGCACCTGCCGTGACGTGCCGTGCCAAAAGTTCTCGACGGAGCAGGCTTTTGATGCCCCGAGCGTCGCGTTCCTCGATCGCCAGAACACGGACCGTTATTTCGATAATGAAATATTCGACGGTGCGGAATGGTTTCGCGGGGAAACACAAAAGTGACGTCGCCGGAACGGACAGCGCCGGTTACGGCGGGAAAGTCACGCCCGTGAACCGTTCGTTGAGGATCTGTTGATTTGTTACTTCCGGCAACGCGTGTTTTATTTTCCACGCCGGCTCCATCTTTGCGACCGTGTAAACAAAACCGGAGACGTAATTTCGAAACGACGCTTCCCCTTCGCGAACGTGCTCGAGTGACATTTGAATGGTAACGTTTCGTTAACGCTACCGAATTTAGTAAAACCGTCGTTGAAATAAAATCGATCGAAGGGGAGGCTGAATTATTGGGTTATTAGAGTTAGTGTAAATGAAATCTTCGATTTTGATCTAAACAGATTTACTGATAAAACTAAGTACCATTTTCAGGGACACGTTCTGTCAATTTTTCAAGTTTTCAAGATCGCCATCCCCATCTTCTATTTTCCTTTATCATCGGCAAACAGTATACACCGTTTACTTAAGATCGCGTTGATTAATAAAGAAAAATTGATTTACATGAAAAATTAGATACCTGGATGAACATTCAAGACTTTAAGGGTCATGATTGAACCTATAGAGAATAACAATATTTTTTTAATACAATCACAACGGAATGTTCGCCAGCGAAATTCTCGAAGAGAAATCGGAACGGCTCGGAGAACCGCTGGCAGTTCACGTTTCTTCGCGAGAGTCGCACACCGTTGCAAAAGGTATACGCGTCGCGTATCTCCGAGGACACTGTCGCCACTGGCAAAAACACTATTGAGTTAATCAACTAATTTATAATTAAAATTCCACGGTGGGAGCCGTCGGGAGTCTCGGGGCCCCTTCTGTCTCGCGGCACGGCTCGGCTCGCCGCGACTCGCAAGAAGCGAGCGCATCCACTGTCTGGTCCCCGTCGTTTCGCCGTAATCGCCATCAGATTCATAGAACACCAATTAACCGGTGATCGACGCCCTACCATCACCGGCTACCATTCCCGCGGCCGTCGTGGCCGACCGTCGAAAAAGTCGACCTAGTTTTACGCTCGAGTTTAGACTCGTTCCGGCTAGCGGTCCGTCCGGTTCCTTTTCGTCGCATTCCGGGGGCAACGATTCTCCCCCCGCGTCCCTGCGATCCGAACATTCGAACGAAGACAGGCGGAAATATGAATATGATAGTACGCAGCATTATCACGATAGTCGACACTCTCTTTTTGCGGTGAACGCCGAAACCGAAACGCTCGAAGCATCTTTTTATCCAACGTTTTATTCTCTTCGCTTCGTAAATTAGCTTCCAATTCAGATTATAATCTCGCCAATTTTGTCTATAGCTATTACGAATATCCATAAGTACCTGTAAGTCTATTGCAATTGACCTTGAGTGATCTTGAACGACCTTTATACCAGGTGATTACATTCTTCTATAAATATTATACCGGAATGCAAATAGAACACCAGCCCTTCCATTAACACGTTGAATGCCATGGTGGTCACCGGTGACCGGCACCATTCTATTATTTCAGAATGATTACCGCTAAATTAATAGCATTGAATGTTAATTTATTATTGCTAAAATTAAACAGATTATAGTATAAGGGGAGAACTTCACTATTCAGTAACTAAAAATTCTCTTTGATAACGCCGACCATTTCTATAAATGAAGCAAATGAAACTTCTCTGAAGCACGCAAAATTCCCTTGGCATTCACCGTGTTAAGCGGGTAGAGTTCACCTTCGTATGTCCTTGATGCCTCCACCTACAAAAAAATTAGTAGCATCAGATTATTAAATCCTTGATACCAAGTAAGTTTGATCTATAGCGTTTTCTTCGATCTTCAAAAACAAGCGTGCTATCCACATGGCCTGTTTTAAATGTTCCATCCTGCACAAGGTCATTAACCTCTGGCACTCAAATGGCGCCTCCGAGGCGACACTAAAAATTGCCATAATATTATTCGAAGCAACTTTTACATCACCGTACTCACATTTTTAAAAATCGGTAGAAATTGCACTGTTACGCAGACGAGTTATTACTTACGTTTAATATTATTATTAAGGTTACGTATAAGTAATAAATAATTTAAAAAGTAGTCTTTTGCCTTTAGTTTTGCACCGATCGTTGAAGAGGAAACGTGTATTCTTTTATAGTTTTTAGTGAAGCAGCTTATGCTCTAAATGTTCTAAGAAGTATACATTTTTTACTGCCCTGTAGTAAAATGGCGGCGTTCACATTTTTGGGGATTCGTATTCGTCGTTGCATATTTTTTCATTTTTATGTGGGATTTAATACAACGGTAACGAGAAAGAAAATTTGCGATATTTACGGAAATGTATCGAAGGTCAACAAGTGTCAAGGTCAGAAGGTTTGCTGCTGGTGATTATGACCTCTCTGGCAAGCCTCGAGACCTTGAATTTCTGGGATTGAAAATTTGCAGGAAAGATTGCAAAATGGCAAAATAAATTAAAACTTGATTTTACTACAAAGTTTTCTTCAGATTTCAAAGTGATTTATTACTTATGGGTACCCCTATTATTGTACATATACTTCTCTCACTGGGAAGTTAAAAATTTCATACTTGTTAGAAAAGTGGAGTCATAAGTAGCTCAAAAATGTTTTTAAACTCGCTCATTTTGTTAAGTTTTGTTTCTTCACATTATTGGTCATAATATATAATTATAAAGCAACATTCGCACTCGCATTATTTAATAGAAAATGGAATATCATAAATTTCTATTCGTTAGTTTTCCAAAAGTAATTGGTCGCCTAGATAATTTCCCTTGTCACATTTCACAAACAATACATACTTCTTCAAAATAAATTTATAGCGTACAATAAATTCCCCCAGTCTCAATTTTGTAACCACGACACCCTAGAGAAAGATATAATGCAACAGATGCTATTACAACAACCATTTTACTTCGATCGGGACAATCTCATTGTCCCGAGGTACTGACGCGAACGTAAGAACAAAACTTACCCGAGTTCAAAGTACTTTTATTGCATAATTATTCGATACGTTTACAATAAAGACTAGACTGAGAAACGAAGATAAAATGGGTTTGCTCGCGAGCAGAGACAGGGCAATGAAGAAAACTCAAACCAGAAATCGTAGTCGCTGCAGCCAGTGATCATTCTCTTTGCATTCCAAAGGCTTGGTTATCATTTTCGCGTTTTGCTATTTCAACGGGCCATCGATCGCGACCGTTCGCGCTTTCTTTCGCAGCGTCGCGTCCTGCGTTTGAAATATTCACGGAGGATTAGTGGCGTCGTCGGCTCTCCGATTATAATTGTAAAGAAGATTGCGTCGATCGCTCGATACGGTGGTGGGTACCACGGCCCGTCTCTGTAGCTCATTTTAATCCAACAGGACGGAGTTTGTAAGACCGGTCGATTTGAAAAATACACGAAGCTGTTAGAGTGTCCGAGAGAAGGTAATGAAGCAGCAATACGAGGGACGCCGCTTATAGAGTCCTTGTCACTTGTCATGCTCCGTCGGCCACGCTCGCTAGATCGCATTAATTACGCGTATTAGAGCCTCCCGTTTTCTTCTTGCTGGTGTCGCGCCACCCACATTGCCGGAACACATTTTTATCCCTCAACCGGTATCAAGGTCCTTAACACTAAACCAACCGAGCATTAAAATTGGCTGATGCTTAGTGTCTCATAAAAATGAAGATTTAATACATTTCGATTTTGGCCGAAGCTTATTAAAACGCGTAGACGTCCTTAAACCAATAGGACATTTCAAAAAATACGAGATAATGTTACTTATAAATGCTGTAGGGTTTAACCCCTTGCCCTACGATTTATTTACTTCACTTTATTATTTTACTTTATTTCACTGTGGTAACAGTGACTTCTTCGTTCCCCAAAGAACGACGAAAAGAAAGAGTGGCTATTCTCCAATGGCTGCATAAAAGCAATAATTAGATAAAATTTAATTTCGATTTATAGGAAATTAGGGACACACATATTGAGAAAATTCTGTTCGAAATCTTCACCAGGAGCCTGACTCGTTGTTGTAGGGCAAGGGGTTAAGAAACTACATATAATGTTGTTACGCGTTCGTCGGACACTTCACGTGGCGCGCGGCATCTCGTTTATATTCGTTCATTGCGCGCGAATAGTTTATTGAAAATGACTCTGACGAGTTGAATTTATTCGTGCGCTTCGAGGTTAATAATCGTGGAATATTTAGGAGTGATTCTGAGGGTTTTATAAAACACGCAACTTGTTTGAAAATAAAAGTTAGACTTTAATAGACACGGGTACGAGTTTTAACCCTTAGCACGCCAATGGCTCCTTTCGGGCGACAGTGAAAATTGCTATATGATTATTCAGAACAACTTTTACATCGTTGTGTTTGCGATTAAAAAATCGGTAAAAATTGAAGTGCTGTGCGTACGAATAATGGTAATAAATTTTATATGCACGAAAGTAAATCAGCCACATACAATTTAATTATTTTAGGTAAAAGGAATATCTCGATTTTGGAATTAAAATTGTTTGGAATGCAGACGGTTAATACATTTCGATTTTAGGCGAACTTTATTAGAACGCCTAGACATCTTTGAACCAACAGGACATTTCAAACAATACGAGATAATGTTGCTTACAAATGCTGTAGGGTTTAAGAAACTACATATAATGTTGTTGCGCGTTCGTCGGACACTTCGCGTGGTGCGCGACGCGGCATCTCGTTTATATAATACTTGTTCATCGCGCGCGGTTAGTTTATTAAAAATGACTCTGTCGAGTTGAATTTATTCGTGCGCTTCGAACTTAATAATCATGGAATATTTAGTAGTGATGCTGAGGGTTTTATAAAACACGCAACTTGTTTGAAAATAAAAGTTAGACTTTAATAGATTCGAATACGAGTTTTAACACTTAACCTTTGCACCCGAGTGGCGACTCTGAGGCGCCACGAAAAACAGGCAGGGCATTATTTAAAACAATTTTAACATTGCTATATTTATATTTAAGAAATTGATAAAAATTTAACCGTTGTAAGAACGAGTAACAGTAAAAAAAGCCCCACACTAGGTGAAATTATACATCTAGAATTGAAATATCCTAGCTCAGAAGAAATGCTTTGATTTTCTAGTTAAACCAGCTTCGAGTGCAAAGGGTTAAAATTACTGGTACAAATAAGCGAGTGCAAGTTGAATGGAAGTTGTCTCTGACGATTGAATTTGGAGTTGAGTTGAGAATTGAAATGGTGGTGCTGACGAGCGCACCAATCAGGGTTGACGGTGGTTGTCCAAAATCGGGACAATTTTGACAATAATTCCATTGTTCATTTGCTTTCATGCATACAAAATTTGTTACTATCACTTGTATGTGCAACACTTCGATTTTTACCGATTTATTAAATGCAAATGTAGTGATGTAAAAATTGTTTTGATATTTTGACGATTTTTAGTGTCGCCTGAGAGGAGCCATTGGAGTGCTAAGAGTCAAGCGTTTAGGCTCCCCAAAAGTCTTAGACCGGCACTGATTCTTTCGTCTGTCCTAAACGCGCGTCGTGGCACGCAACGCGTCGAAGCTGTCGGTCGACTGTGCACGGTATCACCGTACGAAATATTCATGAAAAAGCGATCGCCAGGTGGAAAAGCAGAAACGAAATTTCGGAGCGGAAGGGGGCGATGTTCCCGCACGGCCGTTCCTCGAGACGGCGGGTCCGGCGGGTCCGGCGGGTCGGTCCGGCTGGCCGGGGAGGCGTCGGGCCCCGAACGGGCATAACGAGTTTTTGCCGTTGGAAATTTGTTAAGGGGAATGTAAAGAGAATAAGTGGCGATTCCCTTTCTCCCGTCCCTTCGTGTCTGACCGGCTGGGTTCCCGTGGCGTATATAGGAGTCGCAGCCGGTCGCTTGTGACTCGGTTGATTGACTCCCGGGAATTGGAGGCACGGGATACCAGAAACGAGCGGCGCTAGCTTAGCGAGACTTAAAAAGGAACTGGAGCCCGAGGTTCGTCGCTGTCTTTTTGCGATCGCGGCGACCCCCTTTAAGCGCGCGCGGATCGACGTGCTCCGTTCCCTCGCTCGCTCGTTCGTTCGTTCGTTCGTTCGTTCGATCATTCGCGTTTCACGGTGTCTTTCGGCCCTCAGAAACGATCCGATCCGATCCGATCCGATCGGGGACCGGCTCTCGGTGTCTTTCCTTCGTCGACCGCGCGGCGCGGCTCGGCACGGATCGGCTTGGCTCCGCTCCGCTCCTCTCGCGGATATCTGGAGCTACGTGGCCGATCGGATCCATGCCGGATCCATGGGAACCGACCTTAATAACCGACCGCTCGCCATATCCACGGTTATCTCGATAAATCTATACGGTTCGAGAAGCCGCGGACTCGCCGATTCTTGGACTCTCTCGAGAGAGAGATCGACGCGGGTTAATTGACTCGATTAATTGCCGGTCCGGTACCTCTTTGGGAAGCGTCGCCTGGCCGAGCCACCGGTCGTACAGTAGATCGAAGTGAGACGTTAAGTGCGCCTCGTACGTTTCGCCGGTCACACAAATTCCCATTAGGCGAGCGCCCAGCGGCGAAGCGCGACCGTCGCCGATTCCTTCGGTCGGTGTTAAACGGTGCCCGAGTTTTTCTTGAGATCGGCCGCCACGGCGTGTTGAATTCGGCGGATTCCAGGCGTCCGGTGCTGAGGAGGCTGCCTGCCTGGCCATTGTCACCGTTCGCCCGTATTAGAGGCGGTGTTCACGGTCCGGGAGGGGCCGTGGAGATTAATTAGGGACGATGTTTTAGCGGCAAAAATGAGTCGGGGCAAGAACCGGGCACCATCAGCAGCCGCCTGGACGCGCGCTAACTAACCGGTCGACGCCGGCGAACGATCGAGCGGGCCCCGCTCGTCACCAGCCGCCAGAACGCAAGAACGTGCTACAAATTAAGCCGGGATAGGCAGGAACCATCTCGAAAATTCGGGCCGTGTCCCCAACGAACGATCGTTCTGTACCGAGTCACTTTGCGCGCGGCCCTGGAATTCCACCCGGTCAGATCGAAACGTACGATTCGAACGTTTAATTGGCCCTTATCGGCCGCGTGTCCGCCATACTTGCTACCTCCGGAATGCCCCGGAATTGTTTTCGGAATGTAGAATGCGATCGGCGGAACTATCGCCGAATCTGTGTAGACCTTCGAAACGCCTGTTCAAGATCGTACACACGAAACGATACCGATCTTTTCAGAAAAATGATTTTTTACCGATTTGTTTTAACGATTACCAGTCGAACGGTGTTCTTCTAGTTGCAAGCATCAATTCCCGCACTGTTGTTTGATACGTATTTTAAAAATCGATGAAAAGTTACGTGCGAATAATAGTACTCGATTTCATACGCCTGGAGGGAAAGAAACCATGTACAGGGTGTCAAGAAATTATCTGTAAGGACTGTTACAGTTAAATTCTACACTTTAACACTTTACCGACCAGCGATTATTTCAAAACCTCAAAAGTCCATAATCCATCACTGAAAACTTTTTAATGGATCCCTCAACGGCCGATAGCAATTTTTATTGCGAATCAACGGAGCCTTCTAAGTAACGTTATCTAATAATTTCATTACAAATTACAATCTGAAAGCAGTATTTTAAGCCTCATTTGTAACGGGGCAATTATTGAAAGACCTATTAATAGGCCTCCGGTCGGTAAAGTGTTAAGATCGGCGAAAATCTGTTTAAAAAATGTTTGGTAAACAATTGCCTTGATCGACTTTCTGAAGGTCAAATCTTGTTATGATTTCATCACGAAACTTCAACGTTTAAAACTTTGTTAATCTTTTGTAATCCAAAAAATTCTAATTACAAAATCGAAAAATTTGTTTGACTCGAAATAGTTCCATTGTACCTGGTTCACTTCCTTTTGTGCATATCAAATTTGTTACGATTTATCGTACGCGTAGTATATTAATTATTATTCCCTTCTTAAATACAAACATTCTAATGCGAACATTGTTTTGAATATCAGTCTGACTATTTTTAGTGTCGCCTTAGAGGAGCCATTGGATTGCTAAGGGTCAAAGGGTGGTTTTTTCAGTGACGGAAAAGCTCAGGCGAAAAGTGAGGACCGTTGTCATCCTCGCTCACTGGTGGGAATTTAAAAATTCTGTAACATTTTCCCAAAAAAACGACATTCTTATATCAATCCCAATACATACAACAAATATGATCTGTCCTATTCTTCGAAGAAAATAAGAATGAAGAAGAAGTTGTAATCACTGCACTTGTAAAACAAATCGCAAGTGTTAACTCTCCGTGAATGAATGGAACCATTGGAGTGTCAAGGGTTAATGTTTACAATGCTTCAGCGAGGATTTACTCGTTCGATGATTTTCGGAAATCATCCACAAGAAATTGGCTCAATTCTGTGAAACATTGCCGATCAATTTTCAAATAATTCGCGACACCCGGATCGAATTTCGTCGCCCATAATGGGTAGGTACCAGGCTAATCCTGTTGTTCGAAGGATAGATAAAGACCGGGTGGCGGGTAAATGTAAATTATAATACTCGGGACGGTGTCTTATATATAGACGCAAATTATGGAGACAGGTCGGGGGTGAAAATTGACGGCCGGTCTATAAAACGGCGCGCGGAACGAATAGACCACGCGATGAATGACACGATGACATGGAACGAGCGCGATAAATCCGACGGTAATCGTTTCGGCGCTGCCAAAAGAGAGGCGTCTGAGCGGTGTATCGTGACGAACGCCGACGTATTCATGGATCGTCTCTGACCGGCCGTTTCGAAATCCCCGTGAAAATCGTAGGACGAGGTTAGATCCACGGTGTAACCGCCGTCGCCTCGACGAGAAGAACGGGTGCGTTGTATTTTCGGTGACGAACGGAGGCTGACGAGCTGCTGGCGTTGCGGGCCTTATTGCGGCCCTACGAAGAGCACCTCGCAACACGTCACTGGGCCCAAGTCTATCGATCACTCGGTATATCAAAACTAAGCAATTAAATTTAGAGACGCTATGGTTTCGTTGCATTCCAACAAATTACCTCCAAAACGCTGTGTTACCCGTATCACTCAAACTATCTTCAAAACTCTATACCCCCATCATCTAAACTCATAGGAGTGTACAAGATCCCCTAAATCCCATAGCAATAGTTCAGTCGTATAAAACCTTTTATTACGTCGTAACAACATTATATATAAGCGTATATGAATTTTGCGACACTGTACAAGTTGAGCACCCGGTATATTCCTACAAGCCGGCGTTTTGGAAAATGCCCAGCAATAAACCACCCCTATGTCCAACGTCTTGCGACCAGCCACAACGGCCAAACCGAACGTTTACCTACGATCGTGCCGTTTGACCAAACCACCATCGACTCTGATTGGTGCGCTAACATGAACCACTTTTTCTATAAATACTGTACACTTTTCGCACTCTAGGCGATTCACATTTCAGACGTCCCTGAAACAACTTCAACTCAACTAAACTGCTCGTTTGTAAATCCGTATTATTTTCGTAAGAAAAACCAGTACTTCGGAATTATTATACTCAGTTCTGCGTACTAACAAGTCGTGTGTCTTTATAATATTATTTGCACCACCCCTAAATATCGAGCCTTGTTAAATTAAACGCTCGAAGCGCAAGGATAAATACAAAACGATTTATTATTCGTGCGCTCAAAACACCTCTGTTACGGCACGTTGCGTTGACTCTAAATAACATAATTCAGTGTTCTGGATAAATTGAGAGTTAATTGCGAAAGTTGAAATACAGTGATTTTCATCAAAATTACTCGATTCACCGTGTAATACGGGACACTTCCAGGTGTCTTGGCGGGTCTCCTCGAAGCCTTACGTCACTGGTCCTTCTATCTTACGCATTCGTAATCAGATCACACGCGATCGAGTTCGTTGATCGATCATGCGAGTGTAGCGGTTCCGATCCATTAGCGGGCCGATGAATGTTTCTCGAGCTGTCGAATATAATTATCTCAACGTAATCCCGCTACACAGTTGGTCGGTCGCCTCTTTTCTTCTTCGAGGCGAACAGAGAAACTCGAACCTTTACGTATCGATCGTTCGAAGGTTGTTATTTTACCTTCACTATTATAGGTACCGATCGTGCCTCGCAACAGGGACAATTAGGACTTCCACGATACCTTACCCCTTATCGACAATGGAGTGCGTATGCGCCAGCAAAATCGTGAAAGCTGTTGCGTCTAGTCCATGAACGCGATTGCAACGGTTTCCTCGAATTGTTTAGGTTCGAAAAGCTGCTTAGATAGCCGCAACACAAATGTTTATATTTATTTTCAATGAATGCGTCTATGCAACTTTTCACAATTGCAAAATAAAGGACCTGGTTACTAGACCGTGCATGGTTAATCGAAACCAAATGCAATACTGGATATGCTGAGCTTTTGTACCTCGTCCACATTCTAAAGCGAAGTATCAACGACTCTGCAACTGATCGTCGTCGTTTTGTAAAATGATTCAACAATTAAATAAAGTTATCGTTAAAAATCGTGACACCTTCGCATACAACAGCATCCCAATATTATCGCGCGCGAAATAGACCCATATTTTCACCCTTTGAGCGCTGAGATGCCCGACGTTAAGTGTGCGCCATGGACTGCCCACTTCGTACGAAAAAGCCTACCGTGGGCTGCATACCTTTTACGAAAGAGCGCAAGTTGAGCAGACTGAATTTTCATTGCAAGGTATATTGATTGTAACTGAAATAAATTATGTGGTGACCTCAAAAACCTTAATAACCATTTATTTCGGTTACGGTTTTGCAATCGAATATATTGTTTAAAAAATAATCTTCCTTTATAAAGTAAAAGACTTTTGTCTATGCATAAATATTCATATTGATAAAATGATTTAGAAAATGAGTTTCTAAGTTCATTAACCACCGGTGTTATTTTTATCAACGGATCGTGCGAGCTCATATTATTGTTATCATTAAAATGCAACATTTTTAGCAATGATTCATATCTAACTCTGCTCATTAGTTTTGAAAAAATATATTTCCGAAGGTGAAGTATCTGTCCAGATATTTACGAGTGAATGAACTACATGTATTTTAGTTTGCGCTAGATTTTTATGGAAATTATTTGTTTTTTCTCAGACACCAGTAATTAATTCTTCCGAGAAAAATACCTTAAACGCACCCAAAGGAGTGGATATTTTCGATAAGTGTACCCTATCCCCGAATTTGATTCATAAAAATTATATAATTTTAGTACAAAATTTTTCTTAGATCATGAAAAGTTTTCTGCCATATCATTAGATGTTGAATTAACATTTTTCTGTAAACCTTCATCCTCTTTAGAAGATAAGCTAAGTATTCGAAGACGTCTTCTCCTTTGCTCATACAATGGAACTGACTCTTCGGTTTCTGAAGCTACTAAAGTAGGTTTGATTATGTTTGTTCTAAAATCCAACCTATTGTGTTGATATTTACCGCTTGTGTCACTGCTTATTTTTAATATCTTGGTCTTCTTATAGAGCTCCTCGGAATCCGAAGACGAATTCCACATCCGTTTTCCTTCAAATGTCTTAATTTCAACTGTTTCAATTTCATGTTCATAGCCCATGTCACTACCACTTTTACTAAAGTATTCAAGCTCATTCTTAGATATTTTAGGGGTAATTAAAAATGAAGTTTTAAAACGCAAAGAACAAATTTCCAGAAAGTAGCAGCACTTAATCTCAAAAGTCTTTGGTAGTGATATGTTACCTAATGCACAATGAATGCACACACTAATTTAATGAAAAATACTGATAAACGATTGTACAAAAGCACATTTAAACGCTTATTGTCTTTTTATATCTATATAGGCTTACAAGCACCATCACATATATCTGTTCATAGATTTCTTTTTCCCAGATTGAATGGTTTTGTGAGAACCCACATATGCGTTCATAGCCAAAATCGACTGGTTATGCGAAAACGCATGTATGGGTTTATAGCGCTCAAAGGGTTAAAATGCATCCGATGGGAGAAGGGGGTTTCGAGTTGAAAATATCGAGTCGGCGGTAAGAGGGTCAAGGGAGAAGCTGCGTAAGGGCTTGATGGATCTCGGGCGAGGAAGATCGGCGGCGCAGCGTCGTCAGGAAGCGGAGCGCGCGGTGCTTTTATCGATCGATTTACCGTGTCGATCGGCAGCCGAGGCGCTAATGGGTTAGTCAGCTTGAACACGACTCGGAGGCACGGCTCCATGCGGCGAGCGTGCGAAAAATCGGTCCTCCTTCTCCCTCGGCCAGGTTTAGCCGTGGCTGCAACATATGTAAATGCCGGTGCACGCGGCCCGTAGAACGCACACGGTCCCGCTCGCGTGTTCCTGGACCCGTTTCCGAGAGCGGGCACGTTGCAAGGCCCCGGAGAGCTATCTCGCTCGCGGAGACACCGAGTCGCGCCTAGGAATAATAAATAGAGATAGACGAACAGAGATAGCGGCGAAGGGGACGGGGAGAAGCCGCGTGTCCTGCCCACGCAAAGATTATCTCGAGGAATTATGAGTGACCGCGCGATCCGGCTTCTAGGTTATGCAAAGCCGCGGCTATCGACGCCGCTCGTCCGTGAAATGGACGACTTCGAACGGTTCACGGGGCGGCTTCTGGTCGTTCGGGTCGGCCGCGGGATTAACAGCTGGCGGAAATTAAACAGTCACTTCTGACGCATATCTGACACGGATAAACTCTGAGAAAGTATGTCTGGAATGGACCGTGGGATCTATGAAAATCCTTTTGCATCGTTCGGCCTTCCGAGCGCGGAGTTAGAGGATGCGCGCTATCGCCTACCTTGCTGTCATCGTTTCTCGGGGCAATGCGGACCACTGAAGTTTACGAAACTATTAGATGCTCGATAGCACTTGTTGGATCGTTCGTTCGTCGTCTAGCTCTTTGTCCTTTGCAAAACCAACGGAAGAACTTCACCCATATATCGATAACCAAAGTTTTCTGCGGTGCCCATTTATGTTGTACGTTACAGTCTCTATGTATATTTTTATAAATGTAAACGATTCCGTGATCATCTGAGAACATAAAAATCTACAATTACTTATTGTAGGTTACCATTGGAACTTACCATTGGTCGACGAAAACGGTGAAGGAAATTTAAAAAAAAAATTTAAAGCATGTACCAAATTATTGATATAAGGATTCAGTTCAAAGATTTCCAAGAAACATTGAAGAAATATGTAGTACCGTACCATTTTATTCTTGATTTACCAGAATCAAAAGCAAAGAGACTAGAAAACCCGTTCCCTGTCTGTCAGCGGGACACTGCTTGAAAAAGGTACTTCATTAGTTAATTCCAACAAATGTACCCATTGTGTCGAATAGCGATACGCCGCACGCTAATCCGTCGCTCGAGTCGCTCGAGCGTTTCGCAACGTGGCCCGTCGATCGCTCTTTGGCCGCTTTTCTCCGCATGCGTTTTTT
Source organism: Agapostemon virescens (assembly GCA_028453745.1). Taxonomy (NCBI): domain Eukaryota; kingdom Metazoa; phylum Arthropoda; class Insecta; order Hymenoptera; family Halictidae; genus Agapostemon; species Agapostemon virescens. The sequence continues at coordinate 10,524,460 of CM052097.1, forward strand.
AACGATCGTAATTTATGAATCGCGTCGATCTCACGCGTTGCCGTGCGCGATCGCAACAATGGCAAGAAGCCGTGTACAGTCGTCCGTGAAATGCTCGCGGATTTCACGGGACGGCGCAGAGCGGAGCAGCGAGGAGCGGAGCGTGTTGAACGCGTCGCGCGCGGCACGCTCATGCTCGTTGCACCGCCTTTATTATTCCGTTCTGTTCCCGCGATCAGGACTAGCTCGCGCTTATTTTGTAATTGCCGGTGTCTCGCGCCGGTAATCGCGCGGTAACGATCGAGGCTCAGCGAGCATTGGCTAATCGCCGGGAATACGATTATTTCCGCGAGCGATCCCTAGCGAGTAGCTTCCAGCATCCATGGGGCGCTTCTGTCATTTCTTTACTCCCGCGAATGTCGAAGAAAGGCGAGTCGACGCGCGGTGGACTGCAATCCAGTGTCCTAAAAACTAGGAACAAACAACCCTTAGACATTTCCTCTTCCACGTCACACTTTGCCCATCCTCTTTCACATTTTCCTTTAAAAAAACTGGATATATATAGCAGTCCACCGAAATATCTTCACTTTTCCCTTTGCGAAGTCAAGACCGAAACGTTACGTATTATACTTTACTTCACCACCGTGTGTGTCACTTAAATATTAGGTCTTCCGGAAAGTTTTGTCCGTTTCTATCACAACAAGTCTCGACACGTAAGCACACGTTTATTTGGGGCATGTGTGCCTCTCTATTTTTATCTCTTAATGTATACATACTGACGTAGCAAATTAACTAAAATTAAGTTTTTTAAATTAATTAATTTTAATAAATTAACTAAAATAAAAGCAAAGAACATCATACTGCATCATGATAATGCCAGGCCACATGCTGCTTTAGGGACTCGTCAAAAAATTGCAGAACTAGGCTGGGAAATTCTGTCGCATCCACCATATTCCCCGGACTTAGCACCCTCTAACCATCAATGAAGATTTTTAATTCATACTATTATTTACACACGTTTATAACACTCTATAACATCGTAGAACTATTACACTAGAACTACCGAGTAATAAACTGCATCTATTTAAATCTTGTCCCATTTTTATTACAATGTCTGCTTCAATGAAGAAATTCATTCGAAGCTTTCCAATGAAGATACTTTTATAATTTCTGAAATTGTGAAAGAAAAAATGACGAATTAGTCATTTTTATTGGTCTGGTAGTTCTAGTGTTAATGTTTATAAATGTGCAAAAGTAACTTGTGGCTATATCTTTATGCGACTGATGCGTTCTGGTTAACTGGTGTGAGCTGACCGACATTGACACCATCGTCTCGACTTTACGCCCTCGCTTGGGTCTTTCTGTCGTTGGAAAAACCGCCCCTTGAACCTAAGCACTTAAAGCCAGAGACGCCATGACTTCGTTGTATTTAATAATTACATAAACATTTACTTTAGCAACATTATCTTTGAAAGCTTCCAAATACGTACCATTACGAGTCTATTACGCACCCCGAGTATCAAATTCGTCGTTCGATTACTCGATGTATGGTGAATTAATCAAATGAGCAGCCATTGCATTAGGGTCAATGGGAAGATTAACGTGTCTGTGAAAATACATACTCGCAAGCATGTTTTCAAAAAATTGATTAAAGAAGATTGTACAAACGACCCTTTTGTACAATTATGGAATCGTACGTTGTAATAAAAATCTCACAAAGTCCAAATAAATTAAAACTTGTCACTTTTATACGACAATATCCAGCCAATTTTAATGCTCGGCGGGTTTAGCGTAAGTGTTATTTTTTTTTAGCGGGCGTATAGTTTTCTCACAGCTTTGTATACAGAAACGAGACTAGTTCTCGGCGCGGCCGGGAAAAACTCGATTTCCTAAGAGAAATTGGATACAGTCCATTGAGCGACGGCTCGTACGTTTCAATTAGAGGCAACAAAAGGTATCCGTGCGGCCGTACCGGATTTTCGAATTTTTGCGATCGACGATGCGGCGTGGCAACCCGGTAATTGTCGCCTTCATCCGGCCGTATGGCGCACCGTCCGAGAAGAATGCCATTCGCGCTCTTAATTCCGTTTTGCGCCGGGCAACGGAAAGTGAGTTTTTCGTCGCGAAACGCTCTTTAGCGCCGACCAGGCAATTAGCCCGGAATTAGCCGTGCATTCTGCCGGCTGCATTCGCTCCTCCTCTTCTTTTGTGCACGTGAAGTCGTTCCGCGAGCACTTGTTCCGCGAGCCGAGAGGGAAAAGGGAAGCGGTGCAGCGGGAAGGAGCCGGAAGCAACCCTCGCGAGGTATCCTCGATCCCGATCGAAATTAGTTGCTAGAAAATATCGATGAAAACTTGTCTGCCACAAATTCGACTAAAGCTTCTCCCTTTCTTTTTGTTTCAGACGCCATGGGTAAGTGGACAAGAATCCTCTTCTTCATCATCTTCTTCTTCATCTTCTTCTTCATCATCTTCTTCTTCATCATCTTCATCTTCATTTTCATCTTCTTCTTTTTCTTTATCATCTTCTTCTTCTTTATCATCTTCTTCATCTTCTTCTTCATCTTTTTCTTCTTCATCTTCTTCTTCATTACCTTCTTCTTCATCTTCATTTTCTTCTTCATCTTCTTCTTCTTCATCTTTTTCTTCTTCATCTTCTTCTTCATCTTTTTCTTCTTCATCTTCTTCTTCATTACCTTCTTCTTCATCTTCATTTTCTTCTTCATCTTCTTCTTTTTTATCATCTTCTTGATCTTCTTCTTCATCTTAATCTTTTTCTTCGTCTTTATTATCTTCTTCATCTTTTTCTTCCACGTCTTCTTCTTCTTAAGCTTTCCTCTGACTTCATCTTTTTTTTTTTCCTCTTCTCGTCCCTTCTGCGCCGTGCAGGATAACTGACGTCGTCGGTAAGCTCAACACGATCGAGCAGATCCTTTCGGCGCACGGAAATGCCTCGCCACAATCGCCGCGCGCGCACTTTAATGATCGTAATTAACGAAGCGGTGGTTCGTTACACTTGTAACTCCCGCGTCGACCGCTCGGTTTTCATGCCGTGTGCTCGGCACCGATCGAGAAAACTCGACCAACGAACGATTTAATCGCCGATACCGGGGACACTCGGTGTGTACAGTTCGCCACAATATTCTCCTTTTCCACCCAACTGTGGAGCAAAGAGATTCGATCGTGGTCTCCGTCGCTTCGTGCAGAATCGTTGCGAAAAGATGAAGCGCAGCCACGAACCGCCTTAACATTTGACCTATCGACAGTTACTCTGTAGTCTTTCAAGAATTGAATACACCGCTGAACAGCTGCTTTATTTGCGCAACAAGTTCTGACGATTTCTTTCGTGATTATTATTTAAAATTGAATTAGTAAGCTCCTCTTAGATGCAGCGCAGTGATTGAAAAGCTTATTGATCCCTTTAACTATGTCAGATAGGCATCGCCGAGTCAGAGTTATCAGAAATTATCGAACAAAGCGTTTGAGATTGTTTAAGCAACAAAATTGATTAATCTGTAATCCTGAATTCGAAAATCCAGAAACTTATAAAACTTTTGGGTGCCCAAAGTCACTTTAACGGGGTGGTTGACGATCCTCGAAAATCTGAATATTTTTCAATTATTTGTTTTCTTATTATATTAACTATTAATGAACGTTGTAACGAACAGTGGTGCTTAGAAACTCTTTTCTATTCCCGAGTTTACCAGTTGTACCGCAAAATTGATAAATAGTCGAGTTTTCAAGATTTTGCTCCTTTAAAATAAAATTTGTGCAGCAATAAATCGCACAACGCATGCTGACAGGTGCACTTTTAAATTTTATCGGGTTTATCGTAAGAGAAATTTAATGTCATGCCTAGACGTAATTATCTGTGGATAGCTTGCGAAGCAAGGGGCTAGTAGTCTAAAATAAAGTTTATAATAGGTGCTTGCAATTTTGTTTTCGTCCTGTAATAGAGATCGGCAACGTTCGATATAGTTTGGTAGTTCTAATGTGAACATGCTCGTGCAATTGCAACCGATGCCTCGAAAGCGCAGTGTCATCGCTGTCCCTGGTCCACTTCTCCAGCAACGCGGTTTTTGGAGCTCGTCAACTTCGAGTCACCGCTGACTCCGAGAGCCACGAGTTGAACATCCCTGCTGTGGAGGGTCGTCGCTGCGACGTTATCTGTCCGTTTTTGGGCCGACGTCCACGCGGCAGGATCAATTATTCATTGTAGATTCGGGGCGTATCGACGCGGCTTGCCGGACCGAATTCATGAGAATGATTTTCCACGTGGAGCGGATCCATTATTTATTTAGCATCGTGCGTTGCGTTGCACGAACCAAAGAACAGTGTCCGATCGTTTGTTCGTAAACCGTGGCGCTTCTCTCTCTCTTTCTCTCTCTCTCTATCTCTCTCTCTGTTCTGATCTCGCGTCGAATATTTTAGCATAGCACTCGGTCGGTGACGTTAATTTGTCTTCGAGGGAGGAAATTGCGCGCTGTCCACCGAAGTGAATGATAGGAGAGAAAGAGCGAGGCAGTCCATTGAGACGCGGTGGCTCGTGAAGTCAACTGAAGTGAACTCTCGATATGAAAAATTGATTCGAGTATTAATGTCAGAGACACGGTCGTTGATCTAGATCGTCCTCGCGGAGGCTGTCAGGGACTGTACTCCAGCGATCGTCGAACGATCTTGCTACCGATCCGCTTCTCTTCCCAATAGCCGTTCGCGGACATTTCTTTGCTATCTCTTTCTCTCTTCTCTCTCTCATTCTGTCTCTCCCTCACACATACACACACACACACGCGCACACTTTCTCCTCTTTTCTCTCCGTAGCGACCGGCGCGCGCCGCAGTAACGAGCCACTCCACCGGCTTAATTAGATTAATTAGATTGCAACCAAAGCGGATCACGCTTTCCGAGATCTGCCGCGATCCGAAATCGACTGATCTGACGTTACGTTTTCATTTCTGCGCGGTTCGTACAAATTGAAGATCGAACGAGCTACCGATCGCGTGCAACCAATCGTTCCCACCTTTAGCACTTCCGTTTGAATATTTCTCTTTGCTATTTTCTCTGGAAATTTAAAAAAAAAAATAAAATGGAATTTCGCGAGCGCGCGTCAACGAAGTAACAAAATATCGGTCAGGGTTAACTCTTAACGCTCCGACTTTTAATTGTAGTTATTGACCGGCAACTCCAACTTATTCTCATCATACTTCGACTTGCAAAATTTTAAGTGTCAGATTTTAAATACTACAATAGCCTGTAAATAATAATATTCAAAACAATTTTTATTCATCTTAGAAGTAATATAATATTCATTATAATATTTATATTAATTATAATTGAGTAATGTGTGGAATTTCTTAAAACAATCTTTGGGATGCACATCGGTGATGCCTGAGAGGCACACTTGGAGTAGAACGCTGCTTGTCGGTGGTGACTGGGAGGCACACTTGAAATGTTAAGGATTAATTTCCTTAAGAATCGGAATTCATCAATGGCTCGAGTACTCTTGTCTTTTAATCATTCGTAATCAGAAAATCAGATATTACTTTGTCGCTCGTTATGGAATTCGATTAACTCGCTTTATTCGGCTCGATGCAATTTTAGTTCTACTTTCAATCCTTCCTCGGAAACCGGCAGAGTGCTGTAAAAGTATGTTGTGTTTCTCCTCGGCGGAGACGATTTTAATCGACCCAATTTCACGAAAACGTTCTCCCTCTTTGGTCCGTTTGGCCGCAAATCGGTTTTTTCGATCCGTGGTATCGCAGCTCGTCGGTCGCATGCTAATTTCCCGAAATCGTATATCAAAACCGTAATCTACCGTACACGGGGTGCCGTGGAATCCTTAACGATGTAATTAATATGTAAACTGTAAAATCTGTCCGGGAGAGTCAGCTCCTATAAATATGTATGCGACAGATCGGTCGGGGCGCATTCTTCATTATAGATCGCGCCCGGTACGGCGCGGCGTCGATCCCTCGCGGAGCCGCTTTTTTTCAGCTCGATCCTTTGCTAGTCGCGATCGACGAACCCCCTCCCGATTTCCCAAGCCGTCCGACCAGCTTCTTTCCTCCGAAATTAACACCGATATCTTAAATCCTTGCCGGGCATGAATATTAATAAAGCGTCGCTCGCTCGCGCACACATTGTAGCAAAACCGTGACGTCAATTTGCCGTTGCTCCTTGCGCGCGCGCGCGATTCCACGTGCACAGCGGTTCCGAATTTTTTTGAAATCGCCAAGTCGAAGCACGCTCTCCGATCCGGGTCTTAAATCACCGCGGGTAATAGCTCGTTATCGTCGGTGCAACATACTCGGTGTATTAATACAATTTGCGTCGCCGCGAACCGACCGATTTCATGCATTCTTGATCGAAAAGAGTAGCTGTCATTCGAAGCAGCGGGACGGTTAAAAGAATTACGCGGACGCTAAAGGATTTAGTAGACGGATCCTGTTTCGCGCAACGGACGCGATACGTGTTTATTTTATTTTCGGAAACCTCGGAGTTTACGACGCCGGCGGTTGCTATCGATACCCGAAGGATTCTAAACAACGAAGCGTGCTTTGTCTAAAACTTGGGATTTCCAAGCGGCTGAAAACGGCTTTCTTAAAAATAGCTTTCGACGTTGTTTGCCACGTGAGCCGATCCCACTATCTTCTCGGCAAACGTTTCATTGTATCCGCCGATGGCCGTTGCAAACGTTCGCGGCGATGCGTCGAATCTAATTCATGAAAGTTTCATCGCGCACACAAGGGAGAACTCTCGCTGCGCGGCGTTGAAGGATTTCGAGTTTCATACCGCCTTTGTCTTCGATTGCTGATCCGATACATGCTTAATTCGGATTCTCTCGCGCGTCAGCCGATCCAGGGCCGCGCGAAGTAATTAATATATATAAACGAGCGAAAGCCGGTGTCTCGGTTCGAGCCGCCTATAAATATTAATGCATTGTATTATTCAGCCGGTGAAACGAGCCGGGTAACGACGAGGCAGCACCACGCTGGTGATCTCGGAGAACAGAGGAGCCGGATAGCAATTCGCGGCGTGGAAAAGGAGCGGTCGCACGGCCGCGAGTTATCGATCCCCTGGTCCTTCGCGCGCGCTTCCTCGCCGCGTGTCCTGTTATCAGCGTCGCGGGAACGCGCGCGATAGCGGCCAGAAAGACGGGGAGAAAGAAACGCGGAGAAACGAACGGCAAATCGGAGGAATTCGGTGCAGGGAAGCCGAGTGTGCCCGAGCGTTGCAATAAATATCGGTTCGTGGGCTGAATTATTTTGATTGCGAGGGAATCGTGTTCGGAGTGCATTACGAGGCGTTCCGCGCGAAATAAAATCGGCCTCGATGAGGTACGATATATAGCGGCCACGAGTCGGCTCTCGATATGCAAATTCCTCGCCGGCAATTATTCGGAGCGCCGTTCTCTTGCCGCTCGTAAAGCTTCAATGAAGTTATTTTGGCGAGAGATGTCCGACGGAGAGCGGAGAGCGCTGGCGCACGCGCGAGTGTACACACGATCCGCGGATTTTCTAATCTTATCGTGGACCGTTCGGCCAGAAATCGTTCGTTTCAATCAGGATCCAGGGCGGTTGCGCGGTGTCGGCGAACGGTACACGATTAAGACGGCTCGACAGGAGAGCAGATAAACGACGCATGAACGTTGAAAAATCTCGCGAGACGCAATCCGAAAGCTTCGGACCGTGCTATCTGTCCGTGGACGAATACGATCCTTCTCTTTCTTTCTCTTTTTCTCTCTCTCTCTCTCCCTCTCTCTCTACCTCTTTCTATCTTCTAGAGCAACGCAAAAACCTTCCCCGCTCGGGCCGACTTTTTGGTCGTTAATTAGTTGCATTTTTTTACGATCCCTCACACACGCGCAACACGTAACAGCCCCGCAGGAGGAACGAGATACCGCCGAGAGAGGATGGGAAGGTAATGGAAGAAGGAGAGTAAGAGGAGAGTCGCAGGGTTGGTTAACTGCGAGTTAATTTTTGAACCGGGACGCGTATAATGTTCGGCATTGTGCGTACCCGAGCTTTTCACTCGCGACGCCGCCGCGCCGCGCTCCTTCGACAGACATATGCGGCAATCAGCGCGAAATACGCTCGCCATGTGGCGTCGCCCGTTTAAACGTAATTGCCGGTCGGGCTTCTAAGTATTCATTAACGCCGTTGTCCCCCGTGGGGCCGACAGGTTAGATCGATGCCGGCGACTCTTCTGCATTGTGCCGGATCACCGGCTCGATCATAATTCTCGGTACCGGGATAATTCGGTGACCGTTCCAACCGGTACGATCTCGAGGAAATCGTTTTTCAGAGGTTTTCCATTGCTCCAGCAGCATTCCGGTTCAGCGATCGAGTCCAGCATTAGATTGTAACTGGAATAACGTATACAGTGTTTTCATTTCGGTGCAGCACCGCCTTTTCGGCGAACGATCCAATCATATGACTGGATTGGCAGTCCACCATCAAGGAAACAATATTCCAACGTTACTGGGATCGTCTAGACGACCCGCGACGCAGACGGTGAATGGTATTCGTACGAATACTATCGGCACACGGTCGATATCGTCTGATACCAAAGCACTCAGCAGAAAGTATCGATACGTATCGAAATTTCGGGCACTTGGCGTTAACCCCTTGCATTGTTACTTCTTTTATAGTTGCAGCGATTAGAACCACTTCGCAGTTCTTAATACTAGAAACACCGAAGAATCTCTTAAGTATGGCTGAATTTTGCGCAGGGCTGTTTCTCTGTACGGCAGAGCACGTTGAAATGAAGTTTCTGATAACTAAACTATAAGTTTTCTTAATGATATGATGCATATGCTTTAACTTTAATAATTAACTTTAATAATAAGTGATGAAATTGGGTGTGCTCATATCACTATAATGGCGCATCGTAATATAAGATGACATCCTTAAAAGCCACTATAGTGGCGCGTCGTACCTAAGAAATGAACACTAGAACTACCGAATAAATCCAACGATATACATTGCTTTGTAATAATAATGATACTGCATCTAATAAAACTTCATACAATTCTTATTGTAAGGTATACGTCATTAAAGAAGTACATCCAAAAATTTCTGATGAAAACATTTAATAATATAACTTTAATAATTTAAAAAATTTGGAAGATGAGAGATTATTATTATTTAAAATTGGTAAAATAAAAAGAATAAGAATAGAAGATAATAGTCCAATTACTCCACCAAATTTATTTGGGATTGCTCGAAGAATTGTATAAGCAAATAAAAAGTATCATTCAGGTTTGGTATGTTCAGGAGTTACTAGTGAATTTGCTATAACGAAATTATCAGGATCTCCTAGATAGTATGGAAAATTTAAATAATTGCGAAAAAAAAAGCTAGGGATCAATCAAAATGGCTGGTTTGGTAGTTCTAGTGTTATCTTGGAGAAAGGGAACATGTATATACATTACAATAGATTGCAATCTATTGCAATAAATTACAATAGAATATCTATCACAATTACATGTCTGTGTGTGCTCTAGTGATAGTATAGAAATAATGACAAAATAAAATTTTATTTTAGTTTCGAGAACGTTAACCCCTTGCCATATTGTAACGTGTCGAACTCGTGTCGAAGATTTTAAGCAAAATCTAACAAATACAAATGCAACGTCTTTCTATTTAGAAGAAGTGCAATGTTACGCTTTTTTAATCTATATTTCAGCATTGCAGTAAATGCACCAGTAAAAGAAATATAAATTTTCTCTTTCCTTCTGTAACATTTTTGATGATGGAAACGTTATAATAATTGTAATTGCAAAGAAAGTGGTATGGCAAGGGGTTAATAAAATATTTTCTTCTTTCGGTGTTATGGTACAAGGGATACATTGTATGGTACATTATCGATACAGATTTTTCTTCGTTCGATACGAATCCATTACTGTTCCGAAATCAAAACGAAAGTGTCGATACGTGTTTTAGAGTTACACGAATATTAATAGTTGTTAGATACGTATACAAATGTTGATACTTATTTGAGATCTATCTGAACATCGACACAGTATTTTATCTAGTGTTTTTTATTAATATTTCTCGCGAAAATATTGATACGCGCACGTTGCTTGTTCGAAAGAGTCGATGGAATTCGCGAGAACACTACTTTCTGCTAATTATGATAATACTAACGAGTGTTGTCAATTTATTACCGTGATTGATCACTAAAATATATTATTGTAAATAGGAAGACATTGTGGGAACGTTCGAAGCCTATCATCATATGCATTCGTATCGTATCAATCTTTTGCGCGATCATATGAATTTTAAAATAGCTCATTAGCACGGCCTTGAACATGCGAATCGACTTGGTCACATTTACTGCAAAATTTTCTTGTTTTGAGAAATTGTTGTAATAGATAACTTACAAATATCGTTGCTTTCGTGTTAATTTCAAAACTGTATTAAATTGATATCAATTCAAGAAAAATCGATGCTAAGTATGCTAAACTTTACGCGATGTTCCGTACACCGTGGATGATCGATTAGGTAGTAATTCTAAAGGGTAAAATCAGTCAAACAGGAATAGAAAAGTGTTTTCATGTAACGTTTCGTTTTCGAGAAAATCGACGTTGAAATTCATCGAATGTTCGACGCATTAGGAATCGGCTGACGCGTCTGACCATAAACAACCAATTCTACTTTCTGCATATACTAAAGTACACCATTCCAACCTATCTTCAATCTCGATCTTTTAGAAAACGTAGTTTCCAATTAAAAAATGTTATTTCTATTCTTCGACTCACTTTTGCATATAAAATTCCTTCGAAACTAGTAGGACGGTATTATTAACATCGATACAGCATGGGATCTATCGATAACGCTACAGTCGAGCACAAACCTAAATGGACACATTTTGGAAGCTAGTAAATTTTCGAAAATTCGTTACAGCTGCTTGAGATTTTTAAATATGTTAACGATATCAGTTTAAAAAGTAGCGTATAAAATAAATTAATTGTAAATTACATGCTTCAAGCTGTGCAATATTAAAAGGCCAAAAATTATAAGAAATTGCGATTTAGATCAATCTTAATACCTTTTTAGCCCGAAAACTGGGCCCGAGATATCTGCGCATCCGACGGGGCTAATTTCACGGACACCGTGTTACATTCTGGCCAAAAACAAACTCGATACATGGTATTACTTTGACGCGCTATAAAATCTGCATAACGGAAGGTTGAGCGAGCGGTGGTGAGGCAGCGAAGGGTGGGTTAATTAAAAAAAATTCAGTAGCCGCGGTAAATGAGGAAAATTAAATTTTATGCGGGGACGACGCGGTTAATCCCGTGGTGCGCGTGCGTATTTATTGGCTACCGGTCCGGGACGGCGTTTGACGTAATGAGAACGATTTTCGGGAAGGATCATCGGCAAGATAAGATAAGCATCCGGCGTCGTTGCTCCCGTTGCCTCTTTTACGAGCCCTTCCCCCATACCCCTCGACGTTCATCGACACCTTGGACCATCCTTTCGCCCGGATCCTCCCAATTTCGGAGCGGTTCCTGTAATGGCCGCCGGTTTGTCAGATACGCGAAACAATTAGAATGCAAATCTATTACGTCTCCCGACGCTTGTAAAGGGTTCACCCCGTCTCTCCCCCGTCCCGCGTTCTCCGTCTGTCCTTTTCTCGTTGTCCAACCCGTTCCGTAAAATTCAAGAGTCTGTGTAAATCCGCGAGATGAAAATTGGTCTGAATTTAATGAATTCAGCCGGTGATTATGCGACGACAGCCGCTGTCGCGCCGGCCCGAAAACCGACTCGGTGTTTATACTGCTGATTTGACGATAATTGCAAACGAGATTTGAAGTTTCGGACGGCGACGGTAATGGGCAGCCGTCGTTATGAATACTGTTATTGGGCCGTTGGCGGATCAGAGATTCTTCGCGCAATCTTGGCCCGGCGCGGGCCGGAGAGGTGATCGGAGTTTTATGGTTGTTAAGTGTCGATTGCGACGCCGCGCGAGTATATCGCGGCAGATGAGAATTAAATTGGCGAGTGATAAAACGGGGAACAGAAATTTGTGGCAATGGTTATCTGTGAAAATGACTTTAAGTTCGGCTCGGTGACCGTATTCCGCTGAAAGGGTTCCACACCGGGATAATCATAAAGAATCGTGTGCGCTCGAGCCCCTGGATTCGGTACCAACGAAACCGCAATGCCCCGGCGAAACAGCCCGAAGATACAGAGATTTTTACGAGCAGAAATACGACAGTATTAAAGTCGGTTTTACATCGGCCAGGAATGGATACGAGCCGGTTAACGTCGATCGTAGCGGGGATTTTCTACGCGCGAGTATCACTCGACCCCCTCGGATCTCTCTCTACCCCTAATAGCGATTCTTACGAGTTCCGAGACACCGCGGAGTTTTCCGATTCTCGAACGGTCCCTTAAACGACTGTTTGGCCGGTTTACACGCGGAAGGGCCACCCAGTCGCCTTTATTCCACTCATAATATTTATTACGCGATAAAGACACCAACCGAATTCTATCGAGCCGAAAAACGGGGTGCGAGGCACCGAGAAACGTCTCTGTTCTACTTTCAAATTTTTAGTCTTTTTAAAGTAAGACGTACGCGAAACAGATTAAAAGGTTAACTAAGATTTTAATGTTTAATTATTGATGACCTCGATTACTCTATGCTCCTCTAATGATGTAATATGTACGAGCCCTTTGGTAGTACGGAGACTAGCACCATTACGATTTTTATGAAATAGTCTACGAGAATGAGAATTTATTAGAGATGCGCGGAAATTTTCGGTTCGAGTCGGGACAAGAAATATACTCGGTCGGGTTCCTGCAAGTTTGAGAAACAAAATTGTAGTTCAGCCC
>CM052097.1:10547279-10610169 GCA_028453745.1 Agapostemon virescens
TAGTGTTGCAATGTGCTTCTACATCGTATAATTTAATTACATTCGCATATTGCGTTGCGATAACGCAACATTTCCCAGAATTGTGAGGGTTCTTTTCGCGAGTGAAAAATTTTACATGGCTCGTTTTGTGATAACTTCCTTCTATTTCTTATCAATGCATTGACAAGCGTGCATGACGTGAATAAGTCAGCGGTTCGATGGGAATGTCTTTGTACAATAGGACGAACTTGTTAGATGTGCGTTTGTAAGGTAAAACTTGAGGATTTGAGGAAAAACGATGTACAGTGGCTCACGAAAGTATTCGGACACTCTTTAAACCTAAATAATGTTTTCAAAATTGAACCAAACGACTTGACTTTTACTGGAGAAACTAGAAGCATTGATTTACCAAATGATACGCAAAAATAATTTTGAAATAATTCTAATTGGTAGAAATTACGTGGGAGAGTAGCAAAGACATTTTTTAAAACATTTTTATCTCGAATCCTGAAAAATTGCGATTTTCACCATTTTCGATGGCACGTAGCTCGCTTGTATGTTGATCGATTTCAATAAATTTTTCTGCATGTGTATAACTATCATAGATCTACTAGATGCGTCTTTAAAATTTTTAGTACGTGGCTCGAATAAAAAATATTTAAAAAGTTCCTTTTTTATTGGTCATGTAATTCATACCATTATCCAATATTTACAAAATTCATTTTGCACATCATTTATTAAATCGATGCAACTAATTGCTCAAGAAAAGTCAAGTCGTTTGGTGCAATTTTAAAAAAGTTATTTAGGTTTGAAGAGTGTCCGAATACTTTTGTGAACCACTGTGTATAATTTCGAACTTGGTAGGCAGCAGTTCAAGAATTGTAGGTATATTAAGATCAGAATTTTGAAGGAAGCCGGAAAGGGTTAACCCTTTGCACTCAAACGGTGAATCTTTACATCACTATGCTTGTGTCAAACAAATTCGTCAAGGACGAGTAATAATAAACAAATTTCGTATACATACGATCAAATATTAGGTTGAGGAAAAAGAAATCCATTATTTTAAAGTCTTGAAATAAACGTAAAAATAATGAATTTCTTTTTCCCAAAACTAATAAATTGTCTTCTCTTTTCTGTAACATTTTTAGGGATGAAGACGTTAGAATTACTTTTAATTTTCATTTTCCATTATGTTTACGTTTATTGCAAGACTTAAAAATAATGGATTTCTTTTTCCCCAAGCTAATATATTGTGCAGAATGAAAGTATTCTAGGTCAGAAAAAATGCCTTGGGGTTGGAGTTAAAATAGAATCGGGTGCAAGGGGTTAACACTGCTACGTGAATTTAGCAAATCTGACTTAGTTCGCCCGTTTAAACCACCAGAATTATTTATAATTGTTATTAGTTTCTGGATAATGACGTTTGTACTTTGCAATATAATTTATTTCCGATTATGACAATCCTCTGTTTGCAAGTGAACAGTGGCCATCGGCGATCATTACGAAATTCTTAAGAAATATTTAAGTCGGAATGCCACTTCTACATTAAATACAATTTTTTTCATAAAGAAAGATGAAAGCGGCGGCGTTTGAGGTGGCAGGTTCGAATGATCCTTAGAATATTAGTGTTCGACGCGCGGTTGCTTTTATAGTGGAAAAAGACTATAAACAGAAAATCGACGTAATCGTTGGGCTTGTACGAGTGCGCGAATGTAGCAGTAATGTTTTTCGAAGTTGAATATTATCAGAGTTCATATAACGTTTGTTTTTATTGGTTGACAAAAGAAATTCTTTCGGCTGTTCCCTCCGAGACTGTCGCAATGAATCTACTAATTTCAAGTCGAATCGAATGCTTAAATAAACAAGCGATCAGGTGGCAGGAAAAATTTATAGCTACACGAAGTGACTAGGAATCGGGACGGGACGGTCGTAAACGTTTGAGTTACGATCGATTCGGCCGACCCGTTCAAATTCCTATAAATTATATTTATAGGCGCTGGGCAGATTTAATCCCAACACGATAAGTGTAATTTCCCGTAATGTTACTTATGCATTAAATACAATTTTCTATTTTTTTCATAACGAAAGATGAAAGCGGCGGCATTTAAGATGGCGGGTTTGAATGAACTCTAGAATAACAGTGGGTAATGTGCGGCCGCTTTTATAGGGAAAAAAATGACCATAAAAGGAACCATTTCGAAACCGTATCTATAAAAGTAATGTACGATCGAAGAAATATAGTCAATCATTTTATCTAGGAAATGAAATGTTCGGTTAACTCGCCACCATGGTGGACGTTCGTAAAAAGCGTGATCGATAATCGTTTCCTCGTTAACACTTACAGCTGACACAGATGATGTATTAATAAGACAGACGCATTAAAGCTACACGTTTAAGTAATTATAGATGATCAATGTACTGCATAATTTTTAAATATAATTACTTCTTGTTTTACAAGGTATTCGACAAAAACGGATTTTATTATTCCAATGGCCGTGCCGTTTCAGGAGCAGACACGATATTCGAGACAAATCAACACGATTTACGATGTCGTTTCCCGAAATACCCGTCCGGTCAATTTAAAAAATTAATCCCTGAAATGTGCTTCGACGTATTCAACAGTTTGATCTACATCCTTCTGTAGAAAGTATATGTTCTACCCTGAACAGGTCATTTCTTAACAGATTCTTAAAAGATTGTTCATTGACTATAGCAGTTTTGAAGACTTGATAAACTTTTTTAAGCATTTCTCTGATATAGGACAGTAATCGAGAATCATTAAGACTCTCGGTAAATAATTCGCGAAGTACTAAAATATCAGAACCGTTCTCGCACAATTCGTTTAACCTCTATGTTTCTAAACTGGTTTATAAAAATTTTACGCAAAAAAGTCACAATGTTAATGAATTATTTCTCATCGATTTCTTTGCAACATCTTCTCTTGATATCCTCGTTTTCTCAGACAGCCTAAGGCACCGACAGACCAAAGAAATGACAAGTAAATGGAGTAGAGCAGATTTTAGTTAACCCCTTGCCCTACAACAACGAGTCAGACTCGTGATCAAAATTTCGAACTGAATCTTGTATACATGTATTTCCTTAATTTTCTTTGAACGGAAATAACATGTTATTTAATTGATGATTGTATACGGTCATTGGAGAATAGTTAGACACGCAGTAACTACAAATTTGTCTTTTCTTTTTGTCGTTCTGCAAAGGACAAAGAAAGTCTAGTTACTGTTATTGTAAAATAAGTCATAGGCCAAGGGATACAGTTTTCATCATACAGTTTTCTCATGTTTCAAAAGTAAGTTGGGTATGCGCCATCTGTAACGTCACTGATTTTAATCCTTAGCACTCCAATGGCTCCTCTGAGGTGACACTAAAAATTGACATACTATTATTCCAAACAGCATTACTGTGTTTGCGTTTACAAAATCGATAAAGGTTGAAGTATTGCACGTACGAAGAATAGTAATAAATTTTGTATGCACACAAGGAAACGAACGTGTAGAATCCAACTATTCTAGTATTCTATTGGAATTAAAATTACTTGGAGTACAAAGTGTTAAAAATATAATTCACATTGCCCCGCGTTGTACATAAAAGTACAATACGTGTAAAGAAATACAATATATAAAAAATATATAGGCGAATTTTCATTCTGACGAATGTACGAGGGTTAAATTTAACCGAGCACTACCGTAATTGCATTTGCCGAGTAGAACCCGAAGAAGTCTGGTCGGGAGAGCGGCGGCGGCGGCGCAACAATAATTCCGGTCCGTTTCGGGCGTAGACCGCGAGCGGGTCGAGTCGGGTCGGAGCGGGTTCCCTGAGCGTGGACCACGTACGAGAAGCACGTATGTACCCGACGAGTCTGGGGATGGGGGGTCAGATCCGCACGAAAGTGGCGAGTGGTCAGCGTCGAATACGAAACGAACGACTGTCCGCCCTGCGGATGACGGTGGCGTGCCGTACATAAGGTATGATCGTTCGTCGACACGAAGAAACCGCGCGCGACGAGGATGAGACGCGTTTTTCGCGGGAGAGAACGAAACGGAGATGCGCGAAAGTGAGAGAAAGAGAGAAAGCGAGAGAGAAGGGGTAGGAAAGGGAGCACGCGACGATCGAGGAATAAAAAAGGCGGAGGAGAGGCGGAATCGATACAGCGTTGCATCGTGGCCGGGGTCCACGTTCCCCTCGGGACCGGAACGGACGATTTCCTCGGGCTCTGATCAAAGGGAAGGCCGCGTGCACGCGTAAATTCTCACCGTGTAATATTTCATGAGCCGTTTCGCTTTGTCGATGGCCGTCCGCGCGAGGAATAGAGAATGCCGTCCGACCGCGGCGCACCGCGCCGTTCGCCACCGAGCGGACCGATAGGCACTCCTCCGCCTTGGCAAACCTCTCTTGAAACCAGGCGAACCGCGAGGGAACCGAGTCAGTGCAAGGTGGCAAGGGGAACGGGCCCGGAGAGGGTGCGGGGGGATAATTGCACCGGACACGATCCACTGTCTCGAGGTCTCTCACGCGAGACAGGAAGGCGAAGGAGGAGACGAAGGATGGAAAAAACAGGAACGTCGGCCATTCGCGAACGCCTGTCGCGGGATCGTCCTACTCGATTCGCGCGGGCCGAGGCCCCATCGAACCGGGTCCGATTAGCCGCCGTTTCGTACCAGCTGCGGGCTGCTGACCTCTCGGGCCCTCGATTCGACGCTCTCCGTTTTTACGCCTGCCTGAAAAGTTGCACGACCGAAAACAGTCAAGGCTCCTGCTACATAATTCGAGCAAACCCTTATTTCACTGAATCCGAATTCACCAGGCTCTCGCATTCATACCTCAGATCTTCCTCAACACTAAAACTATCGCGCCACCCTTGAACTGACCGGTTTCATCACTTCTGTATGAAAATTATTGAAATTATAGAGGTGCTTCCACGGGAAATGCGATCTATTTCTGTATTCTAGCACATATCGTAACAACACAGCTTACGCAGTGTCGTTGTTTTATGTTTGGTAAAAGAATGTGTTCGCAGGGCTTGTAGACCGAGCGAATTCTTTAGAAAGAACCTACCGCAGATTGCCCTGATGTTGCGTGCAAGATTTCTTCGGAGGCCGCTTCTCCAATTAATTAATACCTGTGAACTGAACCGATTATGCTCGTTTCGTCTCTGCATTAATTCACCTCGGGATTCCGGCGTGTAATCGTATCAGTATCAATACAAATCGCATCGTTTTTTTTCAGGCTGCAGTAGCGCGGGCCTCTTCGCGGAGAAAAACCACTCGGTTAATGGGTTCAAATTACCAACGTTATCTTGGCAGACGAATCGCGAGGAGTCCCGCGTCTGCCAAGTTTAAACGGGGATTTCAATCGCGTTGGCTCTCGACACGACGCGCGAACAAGCGGCGCATCACAATGGCGTCGTTCCTCGGCCCATGGAGGTGCGCACGGTTCGCAACCGCGACAACGATATATTAGGCGCAGCAATAAACCGTAAATAATATAATAACCAGTCTCGAGCCGGTGGTGCGCGACATACGCCGGTGTCCGAGGTACTCGTCATTCATCGGCCCCCGTATAATGCGCGATTCATACGCGTGCAAGGTACGTCGCCAGGTGACACGGCGTCGGCGGACGCGGACGGCCGCGCGAGATAATCGTGGCAAGTTTTAAAAGACGATCTCACGGATAATGAGCGCTGCCAGTCGTCCTCTCTCGCCCATACCCTAACGAACCGAGCCGATCCTCGACAAAAGGAGCGCACGGTTCGACGAGATCATTAAACGCCGGAACACCGCGTTATTCTTGCCTGCGCGGACCTTTCTTCTTCGCCTCGGATCCGCCGGGAAACCGCCCAACCCGATTCTTAACGGCAATTTTTAATCCACCGCGATTAACGGTCTTACCGATCACGCTCGTTGCCTCGACGCTTTATAATTCTATTCGACGTAATTCCAGATATGTAATCGACAGCTTTTCTGTCGAAGAAAGACTAATTCGCCATTTCTTAGTGGCAGGTTAGAATAATTCGCTGGGAAGTTAATGGTTCGGAATATTGCTTCAATCGATGCCACTGCAGTTAGGTTTTTCAGATTGAGAACAATCGACAAGTTTCGTTTATGTGTGTAAAATATTTTCCGACACGCGCTTCATTATTGTTTTAATACGAACGGAAAGGTACACGAATTTTATCTTGTCTGCATTCGATTGTAACATATGAAAATAATAAACGGTCTAAATTAAAAATAATTTATAATTTATAAAACATCTAAATTAAAAAATCTAAAATAAAACGGTTGGAATTAATGTAACTTTGCAGGCAACATAGCAGCAACATATTAAATTTCGAAATTACTTTTAGCATATTTTTAGGCAAGTCGAATCTATTTATTTTCTTTAAAAAATAATATTATGAACAACTAACAGTTCTGTGCGAACCGTCACTCTCGATCCTATATTTGTTATCTAAATTGATTTATCACTTTTTAACGAACAAACTAAGCCTCAAAATAGAATGAAGCAGAGAACGCGTATATTCGCAAACGTGAAACTCGCATTCGCAAAGGGTTAATGTGCCATTCGGTAGAGGCAACTTTATTTTCGCTATGAATATTTTCATGAAGCATGGCATTGAGATTTGTAACGCGTCGCGAGTCACGCGAGTCGCATTCAAAGTCGGCTGCAATTTAAGGGAATTCGGGTCGCGAGTGTTGTCCACATAATCAGATGCGCCGCGCAAGGTCGCCGGGTTTTCTTCGATTCGAATTCTGCCGCGTTTTCGGAATTTCATTCAAATTCTCGGCAGTGTCGGCCTCCGGACATCTGGCCGATCGTGCAGCTGGAAGCCGATGCGTTTAGAGAGTCGCGAGATGGGTCGAACAGGGACAAGACGGTGTAAAAAGCGGGAAGAAGCGGACGTTTTTAGGATTCACGTGGCAGCGTGGACACCGCCATCGTCCTCGGGCCCCATAGTGGCTCCCGTGCTTCGCATCCGCGAGCATTTCGCTTCTTTGCTCTAAATCTGCCCGTTGCCCGGATTCTCGACCCTCTCCGAGCTATAAATCTGCTCGCCGTGGATGGAGATGGATTCAGGTTCTGTTTCCGTGTTTGGCGGATGTCCTCCACGGAGACTTTGTCGTCTCAACTGTTCGCCACTTCGATAAGGAAGCGAAGAATTTCGAGATCTTGTAGTTCGAGTACGATATAAGTACCCGGGCATGAAAACTTCGATTTACATTCCGGTTTGATCGCAAACGCGCAATTCGTATTCGACTTTCTTGCGCGAGCAGGGCCAAGAAAACCATACTCTTCTCTACGTTTCTTTTCGATAGAATACACCGACCGTGTTTCGCTAAAATTCTAATCGTCGACAACTGTCAACGACGACACTCTCAACCTTTTACCGACCGGCAATTTCCAACCGAAACCAGATCGTGCAGTCAAAAACTGTTTCCCGTTCGAATACAAGATTAAAGTCTCATGTTTTAACCAATTCTAGCTGACTTAAACACTTTTCTTTTCTCTCTCCTCGGTAGGAGGTACGATTGCCTTCTTTCTCTTTGATTATAGTCTTTTACCATATTATTGCACCGCTCTTCTCCTTTTCGTTTACCTGTCCGTCAACTATGCCTAACCATTTTTCCACCTTCCCGTCCTTTCTACGGCTTACTACCTCCTTTATTCCAATTCTATTTTCTCGTTACATTCTCTTATAAAATGTTTTAAAGTCCCAAACTTTTCTCCATGCAGCTCGCAATTTCTACTACCAACACCTCTAACTCTCTCTTCTTCCTCAGGTACTCTGGCAGACCCGAAACTCTTCTTCATTTCTTACGTCTTCTTCTTGTACTTACGTTTACACCTGCGTTTCTCAGCTGATCTACCCTTTCCTGGCTCCACCAACTCCGTTTAAAATATTCGTCTCTTTCCGCCTTGCTTTTGGTTTCCAATTCTTCGATTTTTTCCTTTTCTTTTAAACATTCTAAGACGATCCGCCCTTCTCCCTTTCAAGGCCCCCCTTAAACCTTGAAGCTTTTTCCCCTGTATCCCTCTGACTCTTCTTTATTCCTTCTGGTACCAGGTACGTCTAACTGTACCAGGTAACTAATATCCACTTGATATATCGTAAGTGCATTCGTTCCACTATGTTCCTCCCCATATATTCCAAAAGTTCCATACCGTTTAATAATACACCTAACGCTAATTCATCGAGCAAGAACGTTCTAACGAGGAAGTCGTTTCCAAACATAGCTATTTCCTATGTTCCACATCTCATTTAACCCCTTGCACTACGCTGAACGTCAGAAAAAGCCAGGCCAAACTCGTGCGCCCGAATGATCGAGGAAGGAGCCGGACAGCGGAGTCCGAGTGTCGGAATTTCAAACAAAATCTTACGACTCAATGTAAGATAGCCGCGCTCGTATTTACTTCACGCGATGGAGCTCTTGTGAAGTTCAAATGAATTTAAATCAAAAACTTTTAAAAAATATTTTAATTATTATATATGATTAGAACATGTTCTGTATAAGTAATAATAATATGATTAATTAATAGAGGAATACAAATAAGTGAAATCAAATCCCAGTAGTATTTGAACTAAAATACATTTTCAGATTATGTCACTATCACTAGACCACAAAAATAAAAACAAAATATAAATAAACAATTAAATATCAACAAACTATTAAATTGAAAAATACTTCGAAATCTAAATCCTGCATGGAGATACACGATCCCATTCGAGATATTCATACTTGGCCTGAGATTAAGACCACGAGTCAGACTCGTGATATTCAAGTTTGGCCCAAAATGTCGATCACGAGTCAGACTCGTGATATCCACGTTTGGCATTAAATTAAACAATGAGTCTGACTCGTGATATTCAAGTTTGTCCTAAAATTTTCATCACGAGTCAGACTGGTAAAAATAGTGCAAGGGGTTAAAACTATATCGCACCCACCCTGTCCCATTCTTCGTCTAACCAACGTTCGAGGACACTAATAATTATTAGGTCAATCGGAAAGTTCTGTCCATCTAGCGTCGAGTAGCCGTAGCTCGAACTGTGGGTAACTATAACCTCTAAAGTAAGGCTAACTTTTTAGTTTGAACATCTGTTAATAAAACTCAGTACACAACAATTTACGCTTGCATCAATAACTTCGTTTTTTTCTACATTGAAGTTGTCGGAATTTGAGCCGAATAAGCGTCATTTGCGTGAAGTGTTAGTCTTTTGTTTCAATTGGAAGAAAACGGCAGCTGAAGCTCATCGAATGATTGTAGACGTTTATGGCGATAATGCTGTTTCCGATAAAACATGTAGAGAGTGGTTTCGACGTTTTAAAAATGGTGATTTTTCTTTGGAGGACAAAGAGCGTTCTGGACGGCCACGAGTATTCGAAGACGAAGAATTGCAGACGTTGGTGGATGAAGATCCATGTCAAACGCAAAAACAAATTGCAGAAGCGTTAAATTGTGCTCAATCTGTCATTTCCGACCGTTTAAAAGCCTTAGGGAAGGTCTACAAGGAAGGAAAGTGGGTCCCATATGAACTCAAGCCAAGAGACATTGAAAGGCGGAAAACCATCTGCGAAATTTTGCTTGCTAGGCAACAAAGAAAGGGGTTTCTCCATCGTCTCATCACTGGGGATGAAAAATGGATTTATTTTGACAATCCTAAACGTCGAAAAACCATTTGTGATCCTGGCCAACCCTCAACATCGACGCCAAAGCGGAATATCCACGGAAAAAAGGCTTTACTCTGCATTTGGTGGAATCAGGAAGGTGTGGTATACTATGAACTGTTAAAAACTGGTCAAACAGTCACAGGAGATCTCTACCGACAACAGATTATCCGTTTGAGTCTAGCATTGCACGAAAAACGACCACAATATGAAACGAGACAGCGTAAGATGATTTTGCTGCATGACAATGCTCGGCCTCACGTATCAAAAATTGTCAAGGAAACGATAGAAGCACTTCGCTGGGAAGTGCTACCACATGCGGCTTATTCACCAGACTGTGCCCCATCTGACTACCACTTGTTTCGGTCGCTGGCACACGCACTTGCTGAAGAACGATTTAATTCGTACGAAGATCTCGAAAAATGGAACTCCGCCTGGATAACCTCCAAAGATGAATCATTCTTTCGACGCAGAATTCGCTTGCTGCCCGAAAGATGGGAAAAAGTCATCACTAACGATGGACAATATTTTGATTAACGTACTTTTTCATTTTCTTTCATGAATAAAGCTTTACTTTTTGTAAAAAAACGGACGGAATTTTCCGATTTACCTAATATTAGTATCCCGTCGATAATGTCTCAATTACTGGTGAAATCAACCACGGCACATCCAAGTGGAGCAGGCTAAGATGAAACGACGCGATCACGTTAGAAGATTACCGTATCTCTCGAGAATGTCTCTTCGAAACCGAATCTATATCTTTTCTAAATGCTCTCTCTTTTGCTTTTCTTACTTTCCGCATATATAAAATTGTGACCTCGCCTCCTGGATGCAAATGATCCACCGCTCTCTAGTCCACTCTCTCCGGCGATCTATTCCGCATGATTGGTTCGAGAGGAGAACGAGGGAGGGAGCATAGGCGATCGGTGTCCGGGATCCATCACGGAAAATCATCGACCGTGGTCGATGAACCATTCGCGGATCGAGACGGGTCCCGATCGAGCACCGGAACCGAGGGAACACGGCGGCTCATCACCGGCGATCCTCAAGGTTTCCCGGTGTGCTCGTCGGATTTTTGCCGCGCGGCGTCGTCGTCGGATCGGTTCACGTAACGCTCGATGCAAATCACCGAGTGACAGGTGAACGTGCACCGCGCGGTGGATTCGATTGCACGGGAGCGCAGCGTGACGCGAGCGGTTCGCTTCGATCTCTTCGTTACCGGTTCGTCCGCGAAGGATGATGCACGGGAACCTCGGAGGACGAAGAAGAAGAGGAAGCAGCAGAAAAGAACGTGGCCGGCGCGAGGAGGAACGCCCGGAGGAAAACAGAGAGCGAAAAAGAGAGAGAGAGAAAGAGAAAGAGGGTGAGGAAGACGGTAGAGGGTTGGGAGGAGAGGCAGGAGACCGAGGGACGCGTCACTCGTTTATTTCTGCACGAGCACGTTGCGCAATTCGATGTACACGACGAGGTAAAAGGGAGTGCAGTGACGCACTCGCGGAGAGTGCATCACGGAGTCGATGCATTGGATCGCGGCAGTTATCGGAGATAAATCACTTACAGCGAGGAGCGAGTGCGCGGCGAGGATCTGTGCGCTTATTGCGAACAGGAAGTGGTGGCGATCTTAGGTAGCGAGAGAGGGAGAGAGAGAGAGAGAGAGAGAGAGAGAGAGAGAGAGAGAGAGAGAGAGAGAGAGAGAGAGAGAGAGAGAGAGAGAGAGAGAAAGAAGACCATAATCGATTCTTATCGTTACGTATGCGCGCAGCAGATACGAGTAATGGGGATTTATTATAATTCCGTTATTCCCCTTGTACACTCCTCTCGCTTACCGTCCCTCTCGTCCTCGCCGGGGTTCTTCTCGCGCGAATCGATTCCCGCTCTCGGTTATCCGGACTCGCTTTTACGGCGGACGAATTATCGCGCTCGATACCTTCAACGAACCGATTTGCATCCGCTCGGCCGTTATTGCCGTATTAAAAGTTAACGATGACACGGCGTGTTATTATATTCCGTTTCAATAACGGCGAACATTAACCGCGGTAATTCCCTCGGAATTAATTAATCCCCTATAATCGCACCGCCGACTCTCAGAGAAACGTTCTCCAACGACGGACGGAACAAGCCCGGCCCACAGAACGGCCCGGCAACATTGTAGTCGTCAGGGCCAACCGATCGCGTTTTAACGATCCATCGCATGTTCTCGAGATAAACTGTGCGGGCCTCAAATGAAAATTAAATCGTGACAAGCGAACGATCGTTCGCGTTCCTAACTGCTGTTCCTGTTGTGTGAGAAACGCGCTCGCGCGCACGCGGCTCCAAAGGACGCGACAACGCAACCGACAACCGCAATTTCTGTCGACGAGTGGACTTCCTGTACAGGAGCTACCTCGGTTTGATGTTTCTAGAAGTGTCGTGATGTCGGCGTTGATAGTGTACCTGGAATAATTGGAGTAACTCGTACACCGGTATCTCGGGAAACGAACGACTACTCTGTACACGCGTATTCCCGTTTACTACTCGCCAATCGTCAATCCCTATATCGCTTTTAATCATCCTCTTCCGAAAGAATATCTTCATTAAAAACCAGTGGCTCTATCGCGCTATCAACGGCGCGGCAATTTCATTCAACGAATAAGTTATTGGATTCTGGATTGCCGAGTCGAATGCAACGCGTCTACAGAAATATCACAAGGGATTTGTTCCAGTACCGGGTTTTACGAACACCGATGAATTAGGGATGATCCGTTAAGAAGTCTACAGGAAAGTCTACGGATTTGGTGGCTAATTTATTTTGAATTACCGAGCGCGATGCGTCGGAGTTTACGTTAGAACCAGTCAGACCGGCTGATATCTAACCGAGCGTTAAATCTTGAATCTTATTTAGATAATTTTGTCATCCACACAAGAGTCAAGCAGTCTCTATTTGCTCTCTGCAACGAAATAACTAGAAACAGTTCTGGAAAAATGGATCCCTGAAAGCGTTCTCTCGCCGAACGTCGTCTGCTCAGCTTCTCGATCCACAAGTTACACGCTGAGTTTACATTAGCGATCGCGCTTCTTAACCGTTTAGCTGCAGACGGATTTTTTCACTTTTCATACAATAAGCTCACTTGTATTGCATTGCAACAACAAACATTTTTTAAAATACCATTTATGAGGTTTACTGAACGCATAACTGTTACTGATTCAGAGCAGCATGATTGTGCTTTATGTATTCTTGGGATAACAAAAAAGGAGCGCTTTTCATAATTTTGGCAAAACATGAAAGGAGCGCTATAGCGCTTCTCCGCACTCAAACAGTTAAACTGTCTGCACACTTCTTGTGTTCCGTTGACTGGTTGTTTATTATATTTAATAGGAACTCAGTAGAAGCACGGAACTTACACGAAATACGGTTGCGCGTACAGTATGGATACTCTTAACACATTGACTGCCAACCAGCAGTCAAAAAATTGCATACAGTTGGAGCAACTTATCGAGTGAAATAAAAATTAAATAAAACCTATGATACTGAGTAGTTTTCCGACCTTCTTGCATTTTTTGGGCCACCGTCAAATTGGATATAATGAATATATTCACGTGAAAATTCATTTGAAAATCGGGCAAATAATTCCGTCACCCTTATGTGGGTAACGTGGCAGCCAAAGTGTTAACACTTTATCGACCAGCGATTGTTTCAGAATTTTTGTAAGGTCCATGATCCATGACTGAAAACTTTTTAATGGGTCTTTCAAGGTTGACAGCAATTTTTATTGTGGATCAACAATGCATCCCCAATAATATTGTCTAATAATGTTGTAAAAAATTGGAATGTAAAACTAGAATTTTAAGCTTCATTTTGATACAGCGCGAATATTGAAAAGCCTACTAATAGGCTTCCGGTCGATAAAGTGTTAAGTCGGTTCTAGACGGAAGTGCAAAGACTGTTCGGAGGATAATGCTGTGTTTCACAAAAATGCCCTATAAGGTTTGGTAATCAGGAGAGTGGGGGAATATCTTGAGTATAGTGGCGAGTAAGGGATGAGAGATTCAGGGTGAAGTTCGGAGATGAGTAATGACGATAGGATGAGTCATTAGGGAAGGTTTTGAGATGTTTACGGTCGACTACTGGTTTGAAATCGTTATCGGAATGTACCTAGATGACTAATACTAATGCTAAGAGAAGATTTTAGAAAATCTTAGCGTTGGTATACAACAACACGATTCGAAAAGTATACGGCAGCTAAATAAGCAATATATCGGTGGTACCGAAATGCAGTTCGTGCGTCCAAAGCGTGGGCAAGCGAGAAGCACAGGTTTTTGCGGATTCTTCTGAATGAACGTCGATCCTTCGGGATCTATCGAGATCCGGCAGCGGTCACGCCCAAGAGTATAGGCACACCGGTGGCTACGCGTAGCGCGTCAACGCGCCGTTCGTAAATTCTCGGCGGATAAACTGGCAAGAATAGTTCGCATAATTCTTCAAGGCCTACCAGTTTTGACGGCGGCAGGCGGCCTATCTTGGCACAATCTCTTTCTCTCCGCGTCCCTCGTCCCAGCTCTCTCCCTCTCTTCCCGTTGCTCAGCCGTCGACTTGTTCGTTCTGGCCCCCGTCTTTCCATCTTTTCTCTCTCGTCCCTTTTTTTCGTCGGCTCTCTCAGCCAGTACGTCGGCGAGGCGAGCGAGCCGAGCGATGGAGGTTCTGGACCCGAGATCTTCGGAGAAGAGAAGAGAAGAGAAGAAAGGAGAGGCCCAGAAGAATGCAGGGTCCGGAATACATGCACGCGGATATGAGCTGGCCCGGTGAAAGCGGATCGTTAGCGCGCGGTGTTCGCGTTATCGCCGCGTTGTCGCGATAAAACGTCGCGGCGCGGAATGTAGCTGGCTTCTCGTCTCGTCCCATCTCGTCTCCGCGCGTACTCGTCTTGTCCCGTCGCCTAGGCAAATGAACGAGTCGCGAGGAAACCGCTCGCCGCTAATTAAATCGTCCCAGAAATTAAGAGACTCGCGGTTTCGCTCGCCGCAGCTCTATTAAAACGAGCTCTCCTCGGACCGTCCTAATAGCTCTCGGTTGCTATCGATCCTGATCGCTGACACTTCCAGGAATCACCTAGGTTTAAGCGTTCGCTTTGGTATCGCGGCCGATCTGCGAACCATTCGATCTACCAAAGCGAGCGCGCGCGCGCGCATGGTCGCGGATAAAGTTAATTATTATCGATTAGCTCGAGTTTCTCGAAAGTGGAGCAGATGATCGTTCACGGTGCTCCCCCTTCGTTGTGTGCCATGTGAAATCCGAGAGCAGAGTTGGCGGACGGCGCTCGTAATGTTTTCATGTCTCGCTGCCGGTTAGCGTTCAGGGATCGGGATCGAAGGTTAGGTAACGAGTTCGAGAGAAGATCAAAGAAGGAACTCGTTTGCTCGTGGGAGATTGCCGCCCCGGGCGGCTACCGATCGAAGACTCATCCGCCAGGGAGACATATAAAGAGAAGAGGCGTCTAACGTTCGCAGATTTCTGTCGGCTGCCTCCCTTTTATCTTCTACTTTATCTTCCGGCTGGAATCGCGGGAACGACGCGCTACAAATCTCACCGCGTTCGCTCAATCCTCGTTTACTCTCTCGCACGTGTCGACTACTTTTAATTGCTACGCCGAAATCCTAGCAATCTCGAGTATCAATTTTGTTATCGCCTTTCTAAACGTGATACGGGAACATTTACAACGGTCTTTCACGATTGCAACGTTTTCTTCTGCTTTCGAGTTAATTGCGAATTTTGGTCAGCGTTGCCGAGGTCGTTGGTACGTTTGAATCATTTGAAATCCGTAACTGAGAATTTGTGAGAAAAGGATTCAACTGCAACGGTCCCTCGCGAACATAATACAATCATTTCTGTCGGAATCACTTGATAGAACGTATAAAAATCATACTACTAGTATTGGTAGTGTACAGTTAGTAACAGCAAGCTATTAGAAATTAACATAAATTGCATAAAGTGCAATTATGTGCAATATAACACATATTATAATATGTGTGTACATATAAAACGCACATAATATGTGCAATATATTATGCATATTAAATAATATGCATAAAGAACCGCAGGTAAAAGGTAAAATAAGGTAACGTTCAAAATTAAGTTTTATCTGATCAGATAATTAATTTATCACCAAGGAGCATTGAAAACGACTATTTTACACCTCGTAAAAATAACCAGAATATGTATATACCCAAAGAAATAAATCGATTCGATCCTCACAAATGCATCGTTATATTTTTGAAAATTAAGATTCGTCCCGTGAATTTAGCGATAACCGATTGTGGGTGGATCGTGTGGGTAAGGAGTTCAGAAATGGCGTGCATCACCGTGGGCACAGAGAACGCGTGCAGAAGGTCGGTGTTTTGAGGAAGCAAAAAAAAATGGTATAATCACGTCTCATCGGGAGGCTGATGAGTTATCAGGTCCGTTCGACGTTATTCACGGAATCGGATTAAACGCGTCACGCACCGCGGTCCGTGAAGGGAAACAAGAAGCCTCGGCGGATTTTAATTGCGCGACGCTTTTTGTCGCAGCTTTTCGTTACGTCTCAACGATTGCCATGGTAGAGTTCGATTTCCCTAGATAACTTCCTGTAATCCTCAAACTGTCCTCTTCTACTTAGCGACTGGCTCCTGGATATTTAAGAATCGAGTTTCGCGTGAACGCGTCTTCCTTGACGAATAGAAACCTGCCATCTCGGTTGCATCGCTTTCATTAATATTTTTCATCGACAAACTGCTGCGAGTTCTTACGTCTGTCGCGTGTCAATACCTACCGGATCCTAACACAGATTTTTATGGAGTCTTTATTTTAAGAATATGTAGCATTCAATGAGGGAAACGAGGGAAATTTTCAAGGAATAAAAATGTGTAAAAGTATCGTAACAGCGGAAAATTACCTCAGTCATTTGAAGCATCTTTTTCCTTTGCGAAAATTCAATCTGCGGCTTCGTGTACGAGTTATTAACAAAAAATCACTGGCCAATGAGATAAAAGCGCGCGAACTAACACGTGCTCGATCGAGCGCGCTCGAACCGTCCGCCGGCCAGGCGCGTGAGCAGAAGTGAAAGAACAAGTCAGAGAGCGCGAACTTTCCGAATTTTTTTTACTATGCGACGATAATAATTTTAAGAAAAACGCTGTACATTCTTATTTCAGAATGTCTAAAGAATAATTACTAATTTTTCAGATCCGAAATAATAAACAATTTAGCCGTAAGTTAACAGTTTTAATTTTCTGGTATGCATGACATCTCACGCGTACCACATGAAATTTTTATACGTTACGTACTGTGAAGATAAAGAATAAGTAGCCCCGTCGAAATACGTAAACGATATTTTAATTTAAATAATTCTATGTCTCAATAGAATTCAACGTACGATTCGCAGAACGATTTTACACTTTTTCAATTAATTTTTATTTTTCTTCATTATGTAGAGATTGCACTGTCATAAAACATGATTCAGAGGTCTCACCCTCCACCTCGCATCTGCATTTGGGAACATTAGTAATACCTATACGAACTCGAGAAGCAGTCAAATGATAATGGTCTGCTCCAAATCTATTAATTGTTACAACCGGCGAACGAGATAGTTTTAGACAGGAGTACCACGGAAATCGATTTTCATTGAAATATTGCTGAAAATAGATTTTCCCCTTGTATCTGGCACTTTATTTATATGTCAATGTTTCGATATTCTTTTTAAAATCAAAGATCAACGATTAGGGATTGCTTAAATTATTGTTTAAAAGCGTCAATAATTTTATTTACAAATTCAGAAACGTTTTCTTTTCTGAGATTATTACTTAGAAAAATAATTATTGAAGACATTTTAAAAGCCCATGATTAAAGACTTTCGGTAGATTCTTCGACAGCATCAACGATTGCATTTCTTCGAAGAGACGAGTTCATCGTTCGACGAGCGTCGTTCGCAGCTTCGTCAATGGCTAGAAGGGCCCGATGCCTCAGGTTTCTTTCGAACGATTGTCCTCCAAGGTTCAAGGACAGTCATTTTCGCGAATAACACTTCCTGCGGATGATGTCGTTGTCACTGGGTGATCAGGCGAATGGCGAACGTAAACGTCAGCCTGTGTACAGACGCAGCCTCGTTTGACCCTGCCCGGTTGAACTCTCGTCGCGTGACACGTTGTAAATCACCGGGGCCCACCGTAGTAGCGATACGTGCCTGACCAGTTTGATGGCCGCGGCTCATTGACGCGGTTCCTCGTTGCCCCTCCATTCACAGGATCCGCGACAGCGTTGCAGATTCCGGTGCATCTGGTGGTTTTGACTAGCTCTCGGCTTATAAACGTCGCAAGCTTCCATAAAATCGCTCGAAATTCTATTAAAATAAATATTTCTCCCTTCGATCGAACTTTTCCGCGCCGCGCGATGGATAAACCTCCAGATTCAAACCGCCAGGTATTAGCAAGGCTGTGACGGAAGTTACTCTCACCCTACCGGTGCGAGTTGGGCGGCAAATTAAATTGCCAATATAAATATACAAATATTATTGCAAGTGTTCATTGATGAAAAACGTTTACATCCCATCAATGAGCACTGGTATATGTATGGGGTTGCTGCAATGCTCGCGGCTTTTTTTTAAGTCATTGTGTCAGTTTTCTTTAAGTTATTACGTTAATTTCCGTTTAAGTGTGTACATGTATGTTTATGTTAATGTATTTATGTTTATCCACTGTACTATTATCTGCTCTGTGAGCAAAGAAGTTTATTAACGTTCGTTTGAATCCGTTCCAACGCAAACGCTTCATCCCTGACAAAGGGAATGAACACCTTACAAATCATAAACTAACTAGTCACCCTTAACACGTTAAACGCTTTGTCAGTCCATGAGGACTGACTGTACCAATTTTTTTCAAATTAATATACAGGGTGAGTCACCAAACGTTTGCACCTCAACTATCTTTGTTGTTTCTAAAGATACGTAAAATATGGTAAGGACAAAGTTGAATGGTACAATGGAGCTGATACGATGCTATAAAAAATTTTTGTTTTTATGTCATGTTTTTAGAGATATCAAGGTCACCTTGACTTTTTTAAATGGAACCACCCTTTTTTAAACACCTACAACGATAAATCCTTTCATTAGGAATTCAGTGACTATATTATTCCAAAGTCATTCAAAGTGAAGGATATATATTTTATATACTATTAAAAAATATTTTCACTATTTAGAAATGCTTTATAGAAAAGCACAAATGGGGTAAGCAAGTCTTTTGCTTTTGTTTGAAGTTAAATAAAACGTGACGTGAAAGCTAGGCAAAGTAACTTCGCGTTCAACGTGTTAATACAGCAATGTAATAATTTAATTTGGATTCATTTGGTACAGCATAATTATTGAAAGGAATCGTCGCGTGACCGTTTTCATAATGAACAGCATAACATCGGTGACCATTGTGCACTTATCGCGACGCGTGCATCGCCTTGCGAAAGAATTCTAACGCTGCCTTTGCAAAATAGAATATCTTTGCTGAAACAAAACTAAAACTCCAATATCAAACTTGAAAATACCGTATACGAAGGTGGTACGGTGGTGTTACCTTCTTCTCAGTGTAAATAAAATGACACTGAGCACCCGGGTCGCGTAATAACTACACGGAATGCACCTATGTACACTTTATTACATTATTTACAATGTTTGCACACTGTTTGCGATTTCTAAATGATTATATGTTCGCACTATAGTATCACTTTACCACTGGCGATTATTTCCAAATTTTTCATGATTTTTCATGAATTTTCATTGTTCATGACTGAAAACTTTTTAATGGATGCCTCAAAGCTGACAGTAATTTTTATTGTGAATTAGCAAGGCAACCTCGGTAACGTTATCCAATAATTTCGTTACAAATTGCAATGTAGCAACAATTTTTTAAGCTTCATTTCGCTATAGCGTAATCATTGAAGGTCCTGGTAACAGGTTTCCGGTTGCTAAAGTGGTAAGATGGAATTCTTGAATGTTCGCAATTTCAATGATACTTGATTTCCAATTACTTGCGCTTTTGTATAATGTTAACTTTCATCAGAGTCTTGTTGCGTTTCGTCCGTCGTCACCTTGGTTTGATTGTGATTGGTTAAGGGTAGTTTGAAGCGGAGGAAAATGGCGATTTTTAATTGATTGTAGGAGCGATGGAAAGAGTATACTTGAAGGAACAGGAAATTGTCGATTCAGAAATATCGTGATTTATTGTTGGTTAGGGTTAAAATTGTCAGAGTTAAAATTGAAGCGGACTAAAGCAATGTACTGCATCCTGTTCAGTCCTGGAACAACAAATATTATACGGTTTTTATTCAGATTCAATCTAGACACCCGGTACAACGCGAGCAGAAATATTTGCACATAAACCACCGAAACCTCCTCCACGAACAACGCTTCAAGACTAAGCGCGACGGCAACCCTCAGCGACTACCTGCGATCACGCTACTTGAAACGCATAATCGACGATGATTGGCAATGATATACAAAACAGTATAAATATAACAAATTTCTTCACCTTAAACACATTCGTCACTCCAACGTCACATACTAAACTGGAACGTCATATCGTTCCAAACGCGACTCGCGTTTATTACGCATACTTGGTTAGAATCGCGTAGAATCACATATTAGAATCACCTGATAGAATCACGTGCTCCGCCGCTCCGTCTTGCTATTTATTCGCTACGTTGAGGCATTTACAAAAATGGTACAAAGATTTGATTCGGTAATGGAAAAATGGAGGGGTTAGAAACCGTTGACCAGAGCTCGTGGAGTGGGAGCAAGGGTTGTTGACAAAAATGGAAAATTCCGCTTTTCCGAATGACTCTCGCAGGTAGAGCCGCAAATTAGAATTAGGTCCCGAGACTCCGCGCCTTGTGATAATAAATCAGAACCTTCCGCTGGCAACGGACCGTCGGAACATCTGGCTCTTTATGGTCAATATAATAATAAACGAAATTCGCTGCCAGCAACGGTTCTTCGGACCGTATTGTTGTCTAAAAAGATTTCGCTACGCGACAGCTTGCTTATTTCTTGAAAACAGGGTGAAGCACGCGCAAGCTTCGGCGTTGTCGTCGCAACGGATACGATAAATGATATTGGAAAGATATCGTGGTCGAAGTAAGAGCGTCCTCGTACGATGGAAATATTTATGGAAACCGTGGTGTATGATATATGGTTACGCGTGCCAGGGCGGCCATTGCTGCGGTTGTCGAAAGATAGCGCGGAGACTTCGTAACGATAGCGGAATCGCGGGCGCGAAACGGTCGCCGCGTCATCCGGGCCGGTCCGCTTTAAATAATTTCGCGGCAGAATAGGTAAGCGGTGCC
Source organism: Agapostemon virescens (assembly GCA_028453745.1). Lineage (NCBI taxonomy): Eukaryota > Metazoa > Arthropoda > Insecta > Hymenoptera > Halictidae > Agapostemon > Agapostemon virescens. Next base: position 10,568,277 of record CM052097.1, read on the forward strand.
TATAATGTATTCCAACCGCGTGGCTTATCAACCGTTCGACCGAATGAACTTATCGAGGAACTAGCTCGCGCGGGTGCGCGCACCGCGACCGGGCCGCACGGTGCCGCGAATAATCCCGACCGGCCGTGAAATATGGCGTTAATTCCGATCTCGGCTACTGATTTAGACGGCACCGATTTGCACCGGTAATTCGTTCCACGGTGTGCATTAACCTTACGAGCTCGCTGGGAACCGTTTACCCGCCGACCGCCATCGATGCCACCTTCTTCGGCCAGGCGGGTCGCCGAACTTTTCTTCGTTTCGATAAACACGAGTTATGGTATCCGCCCTCTGGAACAGGGTCGGCAGTAAACTTAGATCCGCGTCTTTAATGGATGTCGGGGGCGTGTCGCGCGTCCAAGTGTTTTTCGCTACGGATAACACGGTCGTTCTCACAATGAATAATAATCAATTCGGAATTATACCCGCGTGCAGCGCGAACGAAAGGATGCGAGGCACATTCGGATCCGTCGGTACGGCCGTATCTTAATCTCATCTAATTTCACAAACAACCGACAGACCTGCGCTCCTGTTCACGCTGCAAATTTTACGCGCTCGTTCTCGATAAAGCAATAGACTCGGGTGTACAACAACTTCACGCGCCTTCGGGAGGTTTTAATTTTATCGAGGCGATAATGGGGTGTTTAACCTCTTGCTATAACGCATCGGACTCGCTTTGAAGTGTAACAAATTGAAATTGTATTCTTTTGCAATGAATCCTTAAATATAGAATTCATAAATTCTCTTTTCGTTAGAATTTTACGAATCGGTTTACTGACGGTTTACCTACAATCGTTGCCATAATGGCGACACGGCCGTGTACATAAAACAGAACAAGAGAGTATGACTAAATGGAATACAATTTAACACTTTGCTTTTCTGTAACTTTTTTGATTATTATTCCAACTGCTTCGCCTCCGTCAATCTTTCAATTAAAATTATTTTTTATGTTGTATTAGAACTCGCGATTTTTTCAGCTGGTTTCTCCGTTCAGCCACAGCGTTGTCGTTCGGATTCATCTTTATTGTCCACAGTGTTGCTCAGAGTTTATCGCTCGGTCGCTTCTTCAGTAAAATGTGACTGTTCGCAACGTGCTTACGTAAAAACTGAAAATCAGATGATCATCTGTTAAGCGAGAAACGCGCGATAAAAGAATAGAATGTAACCGTTCGCCTGGCCGTTATAGTCGCGGTTGTTTTGCTCGTTTATCGCGGCTGGAACATAAACGTACCCTCGGATCATCGGCCCAGTGAACTCCATAGACGGTTCGCGTGAATCCAGTAGTCGTTTCTTTAATTTTATTGCCGAAACGAGAGCCATTAACGGATCGTGTAAATCTTTGCTCGGCGGTGTCCATAAAAAAAATGATTAACATATTAAGCGGGAAGCGTGCAGCCGTTTGGGGAGCGTTCGCATGTTGCGGGGCAACATCGAAGATCGGATTCCGACCGAGAGGTATATCTGATCGGTGTTGTCGGCGATAAGAGCTATATATTCCTGGCGGCCACGGCACGGCGTATCGGTCGCGCTGGGAGTTTCTGTCGGCCCCGGTTGCATTCTTGACGAATCCAAGCGAGCGGCAACGAGCTGCTGAATCGCGCTTCGCTCTTCTTTTTGACTCGTCGTCGGAACCATTACCTACCGTGGTCCGCCTACTAGAGTAGCGACTTCTACTCCGAACGCTGAGGGCTCGGTACTCCCGCGGCCGGGCCCTCGAGATCCTGGATAACAGTTATTAGGGGCTTTTTATAATGCGCGTAGGTCCTCTCCGTCTCGCCGACGAGGAGGTCTTGCTTCTCGTCGCTCCTGCGCGTTCGTTCGCGGCACAACCACCTACCAGAAGAGTCCGGCTATACCATCGGCGGAGCCCGACAAGCTAGAACGAGACGGCGAACCGTTCCTGCGAGCTGTAACAGGAAGAGCGAGGAAGAGAGAGAGGGTCCTGCAACGTTTACCCGTGCAACCGCGGTAAACGTATGCGTAGGACACTCCCAGCCGCTTGATTATATATAATTATCGGCATTTTAATAACTAATCATTTTCCCTGGCTCCTTCTTCCTTCCTCCGCAATTCCGAGGAGAAAGGAGCAGCTTCCGACGACGACGAACTCCGCTACCGTATCTCCGGCTCGGCTCGCTCCTCCTTCGCCGGCGTATGCATAGTAATAACAGGGATACGTCTTTGTTGCGTCGAATAAAATGAGATACGACGGCGGGCAAACAGCTCGCGGTTCCCTCGACTGCCGCCGGCAAAATGGCGGAGTGACTCGCCACTTTTCTGTCGCGAAAATGGGTCTATAGAAATATGTTATATTGAACGGACGGGGTGCCCGTGCCGCGGCGTCCAATCGGTTTCGCTCCGTACTTTCGTTGCGTCGTGTAATTTCGTTCTGCGTTGTGTTTTCGGTAGTTTACTACCAATTAGAGTGCGCGAGCGCGTGTATAAATCCGCCTGTTCGGCCAGTAATTTGCAAAAACAGCGTTTAAACGCGCATCCATCTTCGGTGCCGAATGAAGTTGCAGCTGTGTTTTATCATTCTAACCCCGGTGCTTCTGTTTTACGGTGTTATGCAGATTAACTGGTTCTATAACCGCGTATCATGATCCTCGATGATAAATCGGCCCTCCTCCGGTGAGAAAGTAGGTCCGTTCGAGCGACTCTCGATCGAAATTGTTACGTTGCACTTAACGAGCGCGATCGCATTAGTCGCGACCGTTTCCCGCCGTAAAATACGAACTTTGTAATACGTTGTTATCGATGTGGCACAATAACACAAATACAGTTACATAGTATTGCTCGTATCTTAGCCACGCTGATTAAATTACCGGTTAAAATGATGCTTTTCGCGGTTTAAAATTGTAAGTAGGTAATACCGAAAGATAACAGCTGACTGTTACTCTACGTGCAATTTCGTAAAAACTCCGTAGATAAAGCAATAGCATTCAGGGTTAATAAGTGGACTATATAGCTCTGTGCGCACCTGCGCGTCTGCAAATATTCGGGAAGAACGTTATTAAACAATATTTATGACACAGTAAAAACACGAGGTGAAACATTTATTTTTAAATATTTATATGAGGTCGAACAGTTCATTTACGCATACAATAGAAGAATTAGTTTCAAATTCATCGTAATAGTCGAATTTATAAAAATAAAAAAGATGTCTACCATTTTTTTGTCATTATTTTCTTCCGCGTATTTTCGAAAAATATTTAGGTGTGAATTTAATTGTATCTAATCATCTTAGAACTGAAATTTTAGTAGATGTAGGATTAAACTATTTTCTCTGATGAAATCTTATTTTTAACCCTCGTACGGTGAACTATTCTTCTGACTATATAATTGACAATATTTACACTGTTGATTTAATTAATTCACTTAAAAATTTATTAATCGAATGATAAATAAATATAAATTAATATAATAAATATATAAATAAATAAAAATATAAATAAACGTAATGACTATGGATATCGCGCATTCATGACGAAAACGTGTATTTGCAGTTTGGACTAAGAGAATTATTAAATGATCCAAAGAGAAAGTTATTCGGTAAGAAAGAAAATTATAAGTGGCTCTGCTTGCTGCAGTATATGAAGACAATTTTTATCTTGCATACAGACCCGCAATCTGATAATGATGCGTCAACAAGCAGATCAATTAGAAGTAGAGGCGAGGTTAAGAGATTTCAAGCGGATACGGACGAAAAGTAAAATAAAAATTCTGAGGAGGGTCGTTTGACCCTCTGTGGGTGGTTTAGTGCTAAACACATTGCCTGCAACCCCTAAAGTAAAGAAACATTATGAATATTGGTAAATTTGCATGGGCGGGTGTGCAATCTCTGACTCCCCTCGACGAGGAGACGAACGGTCAATTAAAAAAGGTAGATCGCGATCCAATATAAGAATCTTCATTTTCCCCGTCATTTCCCTGGGCTCCCCCGATATTTCTTCGAGAACGTGGTAGCGTGGGCGCATCGATCACGCGAAACGCCGAAAAAAATCGCCGATTCGGCGGAACCGCCTTCGATTATCCGGCATGCTGGTGCTACGGGGGGTGGGCAAGAAGATCCGTTGGGGGCGCGCGATAGTCGGGTCGCTCGTAAATATCCCGGAACGTAATTAAAAGCTATCGATTTGTCGTAAACCGCGTAATTGCACGAGTTACTACGCGCTTCGAATAATCGCCGTTCCCGACCGGGAAACTTCGTAGGGCCGCACCGCCGGAGATAACGGAATATTTACATATTATCGCGGAGCCCGCAGGATTCACCTACGGCTGCCGCGCGCGCGATGAACCCGTCAGCCTCCCGCCGGGGAAGGGCCCCCGGGTATATCGTGTCGCGGATTCGAAATCCGGCGCGGGGCCGAGATCCGAAGAAATTGATGGCCTCGAATCCGTTGGATCCGCCGGAAAATACGATTCCATAGCTGGGAGAACGATGCTCGAACGATAGACCCTTCTTCGCCGCTCGACGCGGTCGCGCTGTTCGCGCCTATCCAAAACTGCCACCACCAGATTTCTATTAGGGGATGCTCCCCTGCTACCCAACGCACAGGAAGGAGTGGCAATACCGCCACCTTGTAATTTTTTATATTACAGCCAAATAATCCGACGGCATTGCTTCGTGTCGAATTTACATTGGTCAACGGTGCGCGATATTCCGAGTCCATTTTGGCCGAGGGTGTAAAAAGCGCCATTGGACTACTCAATTTCTAGCGAATTAATTGAACCAGCTGTATTAGTTGCATTACCAACTGCACCAAGTTGAAAACTGAATACTTTTTCGCGAAGTACGAATTTCGTATAAAAATGAAACGAGTTTAAGATACAGAGAATGACTGACGAAATAAACAAGATCTTGTTTTTTCTCGTTGCTAAACAACGAAGTACATATATTTTTTCGCTGAGAGCATAATTGTATTCATAGTCTGCACTGATAGCTTTTTCTGGACACATGTGTGCGCAAGTAGTAGTTAAAGGGTTAATAAAAATCGTCATAAACATTTTGAATTATACAATAAGATTTGATCAGAGAAACTAGTTTACTGTTAAATCTACGACAACTGGTTAAATGAACGTCTTCGGATTGTTTATTGCACCGGTATTGAAATTATGAAGATGTTTTCTGGATCACATATTCTAATAAGAAGTGCGCAAGATCTACACAAATGAATTCTTGTCATTTTCGCCAGTTATTGTTATGGCTCACTACATTTAATGTTAAAGAGAACAAAGGTAGACTCCTCATGGGAATAACTTGTCCTTTGATGGTTCATTATCAATTTTACGATTATCCCGTTGTCGGCAGGACTTTCTTTAACCAGGACACGAAAGAGTGTCGCCGAGTTCATACTGACCCAGCGCGATCAAGCCACGGCTGGCACTATTTGCCTGGATTTTTGCAAAATCCCGTGACACTCTAATTGCACCCCCTAGAAGCACGCTCTCGATCATGCTCGGGTGTTCGAGTTCTCCGGGATTTTCTTCCCCGCTTCTTTACGTTCCCTCTCGCGCGCGGTCCCTGCTTAATGGCGAAGCGGTTCGTCGCGAGTCGTAAAACACGAAGATCCCTTCCACTGATTAAAAGCCCGTCGACAGTCGTGTCGTTCGTTAGGCCCCGGGTTCCGTGATCGTCCCGTTTCCTGTGACAGTTTCAACGGTTCTGTTTTCGTTCCTTGAACGCCGCGCGATGGTGGGGCAAACAGTGGCCAGGCGAAACGACCGCGGTTTTTGTACGAACTCAACAAGCCCGAACCGTGTAAAGTCACTGATTTTGCTTTCGATTCCGTGGCCGGTCGACCGGTAGAAATAAAAAAAAAAGAAAAGAAACGATGTACTGTCGTGCGAGCGTGCTGTAAGTCGACGAGGAAACGCGATACGAATGGAACGAGCTCGGGGGTGGGTCGACGAAGGTCATATAGATTTCAGGACACCTGATACCTTCGAATCGACCAGGGGGTGGAGTCGTATCGCCCCGACATCTGAACTCCCCGAGTCACTGGCCCCGATGATCGCAAAGAACACGTGTTGACATTTCGCTCTCCACGAACAAACCGCACGACTCTCTCTCTAGTCTGTCGAACCAGACGAATCAATCGAGCATCGGCGTACGTTCTTTCCTAACTACCTCGCCAGTATATCTTCAAACTCTGTCGCTACTGGCTACTACTCGGACAGCATTGTGGGATCAGGCTCCTGCTCTCCTCCTCTGTAGATCCGTTCTTTCCTAACTACCTTGCAAGAGTATTTTCAATTTTGTCGTACTTAATTAGCTACTACTCAGGCAGCATTGTGGGATCAGCTCCCTGCTCCCTTCTTCTGTAGATTCGTTCTTTCCTAACTACCTCGCAAGTGTATCTTCAACTTTGTCGCAGTCGACTGGCTACTACGAAGGCTATGCTCGAATCGAGATATTGAAGGGTTTGCGTTGAATTAAATTTAAAAATATGGGTAACAGATAACATAATAGAATAATGTTTTTGTGTTTCTAAAAGTGTCAAATTTATCATCCCAATTAGCATAATTAATATTATTGAAGAAACAATATGTTTTTGATGGCTATGAATGGACTTATGCCATTTTCAAAATCAATGAAAGGAAGTTTTCAAGTCTTAAGAAAGCACAAGTCCATAGGAAAAGTAAATTTCCCTTGAAATTAAAATAAATGTATACACTTTTATGCTATAAAACCAAAAAAATATTCAACTTTCATTCTTTGTTAAATAATTATTACATTAAAATTAATATAGTTTTATTAATTATTATTCAATCTTCTCCAGTTTGTGTACGCGGTAGGGATTTAAAATAACCGTGGTGTGTAGGTGGTATACATATAATGTAATAAATCCATTAAGTCCTTATATTTTAGGTTTGTGAGTGGTCTCGGTTTTTTGCATAGTGATGCCAACTGGATATTATTAAAGTTTTTCGCTCTTCCCCGTTACGGTAGTAAATCCAATGTTTTGAATGGTGCATCCTCGTTCATTGTCGTTTCATATAATAACTTATATGAATCGTTTCTCAAAAATCTCATCCAACATACTTTAAACCAATTTACTCTTTCACCGTCAGTATTTTTTAGCCTTTTAAAAATCGCATTTTCTGTGGACAGGCACTGTTCTGTTGTTTAAAACAAATTCATTGCACATTGATAATTCAACTGTTACTTTGATAATTAAACATAAAGCTGGGATCTCATAAAATTTTATTGCATAATTATTTTTCATATCCATTTGAAACTCTCACAATGGAACTTACGCCACTTTCAAAATAACCTTTTCATCGCTTCATCAACCAGCAAATTTTCGTGTTACAAAATCTTAACGATTTTAAATATATTAGTAACAAGTTGCCTCAGAATGACAATATTTTGTAAAAATGTAACTATTATGGTAGCTGACTCGATTTTTTTTTAAATGGACTTAGATTTATTCTTTCCTAACTACCTCGCAAGTGTATCTTCAACTCTGTCGCATTCGACTGGCTACTATTCAGGCAGCTTTGAATTGTGGGATTAGCCTCCTGCCCCCCTCTTCTGTAGGTCCGTTCTTTCCTAACTACCTCGCGAGTATATCTTCAACTTTGTAGCACTCAAATGGCTACTAATTAGACGGCATTGGATTGTGGGATAAATCCCCTAGTCCCCTCCTCTGTAGAAGGATCCATGGATATTGTACGTTAGTTGATCGCCTACAATCAGAAGGACATGGATTCGAGACCCACTATGGCGGTTTCCTCTTTTTTCCTAAAATCCTGCAGTATAGGACGACTGGTTCACATACAGTTTTCCAAACGTTCTACGACAATTTGGAATAGTCTTAGTACGTCCTTAGAATCAGAATTCCATTATTTTCGAGCGTCTAGAAAACGTTTTGAGAATGACGGTACAGGACGTACTTAGAACGTCACACTTTGTAAATGGGACACTTTCTAGGACACTTATAGACCGTAACGAGGACGTATATGGGACATATGGACGTTATCGGGACATCCCTAGATCGTACGGAACGTCGTAGAGGATACATAAAATTGTGCTATTTTGGTAGGTGCAACTGTTTAGCTTTAATAGTTGAACAGGCTATAGGTATGATTTTTTCGTTCGCCGGGAGGGCATGATTATAGGATCGGTCGGTGCTCGGTCTTCGCAAGGGAACACAGGGGTCAAGGTTTTTTAGCCCCCGGAGTGCAGTCTCCCTCAGCTTTACCTTCTGCCCTCTCTTGTTCTTGCATCGGTCGTGAAGACAGATTACGAATGCGGCGTCCCGTGCACGCGGACGCGTTCCTTTTTCCTCTTGGAAATGGGACGGGGGCGAGTCGGGGCGCAGCGGCAGGCGTCGCGTGATACCAGTCAATCATCACCGGAGAAGAGGACTCGACGGCCGAAAAGTGCACTGCCAGCTTCCCGTCTGTGCATATGCGAGAACCGGTGCGGCGTCGCTTGTCTCGGAAGTGAACGGTCTAATTAGTCCCTCCGGAGCTCGAATCTGCGTACCGTTCTCGCGCTTTCAGACTCGCTCGCGTGACGTGCACGCTAATTGCCGAAATATTAATGGGTCCCTTCCTGCCGGGGGGCATCTTCTCTCGACTTCCTCTTCTTCGGCTTCCTGGTTGTCGTCTTGCCGCACAATAGAGACAGAGAGAGGTGCGCGTTCGAGGAAACCAGGCCGGGCACGGCGATCGATCAAAGCGAAGATATTCGAAAACGGGAACACGTCGGCGCATGGATTAATTTCTTCGCCGTTATCCGACGATCGAATTTTCTCGCCGGCTTCCCCGGCTTCCGTGGAAAAGAGGGAGGACGCGGGAAAGTTTAAGGGGGCGATGAGCGACGCGCTCCGCTCGAGCGGCGAAGTGGTCGGAGCTTTATGCAGCACACACGGTAATGGTTACCTTAGGCGAGGGGACGGCGAGGGCCGATCCGAAACGGTCGGTGTGTGCAGTTCCACGCGCATTTGCGGATCCATGGATTCGTGAACGGCTGTAAGTGGACGCCCTTCGCGTAACGCGACGGTGAAGCCAACTCGAGTGAAGTTAAGGAGGGGCTTGGATGGCTCTTCCTGCGGGAATAGGAAGTCCAATCCACCCAGCGCTTCCGTCCCCCTTTTCCTTATACCCGAGGGCGTATAAATCACTCCTTCTGCTCGCTGCCGCGGAATCCTCGGGAATGTTTCGCTGTTCCAGTGACGTCCTGCTATTTTGCGCGTGGCCAACGCTAACCGAATTCAGGTTTTGCCACCGTTTTAGCGACGCTCCTTCCGTCCTCGGTACTGCTGCACTAATCACCGAGATTTTCTGGTTAGTTATGCTAGAATAAACTAATTCGATTCTACCTCGCCGTTCGTTAACGCTGCCGTGCTCGCTGTGAACTTCTGATCGTTGAACATGGGTATTCAAACCGATTTGACAAAATTTTATAAAAGATAGGATTCTCTTTTTGAACACTACATGTGGATATCTGCGTTCTTTACTTGAGAGATGACGAAAAACAAAGCGAAAGGGATAATAAATCACAATATATATTTTACTAACAATTATATTTAGATATAGAGTACTAAAAATAGCAGGGATCATGTTAAAACTAGAGTGCGTATAATTTGGACTTTCTAGTGAATACATTTTACACCGAAGATGCGAATCTATGCAAATCCTAGATGCGCGCCCTGCGAAATTGCAAAATTCGAAAAACGTTAAAAATTGTACCATTTTCACAGAAATGTATGGAGTTAATTTCGAATTACTATCTTACCCATTATATAGTTTCCTTCGCCGTTTAGCGTCCTTATTGCTATTCTATACTGTCCCACTGTTTCATTCAAGGTCTCCGTAAAAGCTACTGCAACGCTATTTTCAATCTTCTGAATTTGTATGACTTCTATCAGTTAAATGCATATGAGTTCGCAAAACCGTACATATTTTCTTGCTTATCGGCTGAACTGTGCCCGATCCCAGTTGAGGAAAGTCTAGTTAACGACGCCGACAGTCCCCGTTCGTCCTGACGATTTCGATGATCCCTGTCCGCGGACTGGATCGCGCGAGCGTCGTTGCATATCGGCAACAAGCGTAAGCTTGCAACGGTAATTCTAGCAGACGACGTGTCAATGACGGCCGGTAATAATTGATAAATTCGTTTGAAATTCTGTTTGTCGCCGCCCCTATCGTTCAGCGGCGAAGTTAACGAGAAAGAAGGAAAGGCGTTGTTTAAAGTGTCCGTCTCGTCGCACGCGAGCTACCAGCGCGGCGTGGCTCGACGTGTTTGCAGGAGTAGTTTACAGGCCGGTATTCGCCTGTATATGTGTACACGGGGTGGCGAGTCGGGGGCGGTAGGTAAATGTAAGCAGTAAGCCATTTTCCAGACGATGAGGCGCGAAGCCCCGCTCGGCCTCTTAGCGTGGGTAATCCGTGCTTTACCAACCGAGCCTACCGGGGGAAGAAGCCCGCCGCAGGTGCGATCCCAGGGCTTCTTCCCCCGAGGCGCAACCCATATTTAATATCGCTCGTGCTTGTTAGAGCCCGATCATCAGCGAGACGTCGAGCAAACGGCCAACCTCGTGGAACTTGTTCCTTTCGCGCAGTAACGCATTAAATGTAGAAATAAGTTCTTTGAAATCAAGTTCGCACAATTGCTACAATTATTTGGTCCTAAATTGATTCAACCGAACGTTAGCCACTTCGGTACGAGCGTCGACTATAGTCGACGGCCCCAGATGAACGCGCATAGCCGGCACTTACCGTCCGCACGCTGAATCGTACATCGACAGTGAATCCGTCTTGCTCTTTTATTGATCTGTGATGAGGAAAGCTTTGAAACACCGAAAGCTTGTTTTACATTACAGACGGACATTACTTGTAATGTAAATCAAGAGAGCATATGTTTTTATTACGATATTTCTAAATGTTCACAATTTTATTTTGATAAATGAAAAATTAGAAAATTTAATTCAAAATTATTGTTTCATTTTATTCATATCATAAAGAATATATTTTATTCATATCGCAAGTTTTTGAATACATATTGCAATAAATGCTATTATTTTGTGTGATACATTTCAAAGCATGGGACTACACATAGGCCAACATTGCATTGTTTACAATAATACCTAGTACTACGCCTTTTGTTATCTTTTGAACACACGATACATCTTCTCAATGGATTTTCCCTTTTTGTTTTATCACTTTAGTACAGCGTTAGAAAATGTTTTTCTTCGAAACAGACCTCTTCATTCATTTAAAACGTCTAAAGACGTTGTTCGTCTCTTCGCAATGTATTTCTTATAAATACTGTTGAAATAAAGCAATGTATGCTGGTTTATGCTTTCACTAAAAAAAAAATGGAGTCTCCTTTTATCTTTCAGAGAAACTTCATTTATTTCTTCTCCGATACATTTGCACAGTAGATAGAAACAAACGAGAAAATTACAACAATTTTGTATAGAGACTTCGCACACGTGTTACTTATTTGACTGCTCGCGCAAGAACAAGGAACAAGCGCCAACCTGACCTATTATATTTACGCTTAGTGCTAAACATAATGTAATTGAATTCAACCTCTTAGGCACGGTTGAATTTTGTGCGGGACAGTTTCTCTGTACTGCAGAGAACATTGGAATGAAGTTTTTGATAACTAAATTACAATTCTTCTTAACACTTTAACTGCCTAACCAATGATCTCAAATGTCCCACAAAATCAAAGTAATTTATTTAACGAAGCAATAATTGAAATCTTAAAATGTACGACACAAAGTTATCCTTCAACATTCTTCTATTCTCCAGATCTCAACTAAATTTAGTGCAACGAATATATTAATGTACACATTTATTTTCAAACATGGACTGAAAATTTTGTCACCCATATATGGGTGACGTGGCAGTCAAAGTGTTAAAGATATGATGCATATATTTAGATAATAACGCAGGCTTTATATTCTCCGCCATTTTTCGTTGCTAGCTCGACGACACTGTTCTTAACTCTTTGCACTCCAAGCAATTTTCATGTCAAAGTCGAGACATTTCTTTCACCTAAAATTCTTTTCGTGCATACGAAATTTATTACTATTATTTGTACGTACAAATGCTTCAATTTTTTATCGATTTCGTAAATGCAATAGTTGTTTTGAATGATAGGCAATTTTAACCTCTTAGGCACGGCTGAATTTTGCACGGGACTGTTTCTCTGTACAGCAGAGCACCTTGGAATTAAGTTTTTCATAACTAAATTGTAATTCTTTTAAAAAATATGATGCATATATATTAACATTAATAATTTACTGTAATAATTAATAATAGAATCGAGTGTGCTTAAGCCACTATAGTGGCGCATTGTAATATAAGATGACATCCGCGAAAGCCACTATAATGGCGCATAGTGCCTAAGAGGTTAAAAGGAAGGATCGATTGAACCGGCTTTTGGCCTGTATATGCGAGTCTCGGAGACGCACGTGTCTACAAAGGACAACAATAATAAACTGATGTTCCAAGCTCTGGCAAAAATACTAATAAAAACATCTGTCAAGATTCTGATTTATTTTATAATGTATCTGATATTAAGACGAATTCAGCAATATATTACGCCAGTGATCCTACAAATAAAGTTGTATCAATTTCTGCGCGATTATCGGCCTAAATATCCCACTGTGCGTCGCCTGCGATTCTTCATGCGTCTTGGATCTCGTGTTCACTCGTTACTTCCGGTTCAAGGACAACAGAGCAACGATACTAGCAAAGTGAACGAAGCGTCGGAATGGAATGTATACATTAATGGAAGCGTTTATGTTGGAGCTATGAGTGTAGATCTACGCTTACCTGTCCATCGCTAAAAGCACTGCTCTGATGACGCTGTTCTTCGGTAACTTCGCAGCTTCGTTGTACTCGCACCCTTACATTTCAACGCATCTCTACGAGTGGGTAGTATCGATTAAAATTAGCGCCGCGATAAATTGCCTCGCGACTCGAAGGAAAATTGCGGAACCGGTACCCTCGATCGTTGGCTCGCCGATAGATCGATAAAATAAAATGTTTAACGCTCCAGCTTTATCGTACGTTGACAAACACACCTTCGCGGTGTACTGGATAGCATCCTCGTTGCTTTTCCCGTAATTTTCGCGAGACACCGTTCGGCACAGATCGGCGTCAACTTTCACGCGTATCCACGGCCTCGAGGTCTGTACTTGACTGTGGCCAGACAGGTCGAGTCACGTCCGTGACACGAATCCACGCTTGGTTTCCTGTTTCCAAGTCAAGTTCACTTGTTCCTACTGAGATCGACGATCGTCCGAATTCAAGACTCGGCACTGCGGTGTAAACGAACTGTGCACACCCGGAGTACCGTGTCCTTCTGCTCGATTTCATTACTCATTGCTATCGATGCTTACTATTTACTCGTGGGCAGGTGATTGATGATCGCTAGGTTATTTTTCAGCTCGGCTGGTATCGTGTCGGACTGGAATTTTGTGCGATCGCTCGCGCCGTATCGTTCGCGCGTGCATTGCACCGATGCCGAACTTCGAAGAGCGAATGATTGGCTGGGGAAAGAATCGAATTTGCTGGATTGGAATAATAAATTTTTACGCAACTCGTCGTCGCGTTGAGTGGCGCAAAGGTGCAGAGCAAACGAAACCAGTCGTAGCTTCGCCGTACAAAGTATCGCAATTAGAAGATAAGAATGGTGTCGCGATTTCCTGAGAAGCACAGATCCTGTCCGCGCTGCTCGCTTCGCTTCCAAGGGAATCCTGGTTCTCGTTCCCGTGGTAATTACGAGGGAGAGACGCAGGTGGAGACAAACGCGCGACTTCGTTAATAATACCACTCCGGCGCGGAGGAAACGTTGGAAGGAAGTTTTGCCAACCAATTGGCCGCGACGCACGCGATAAGAACTCAATTACCGTTTTATCCAATTGCGCGCTCCTCTTCGTGGCGCCGTCCTTTTTTTTTCCCCGGTGCTCTCGCGATGGGAACGGAAAACATTTCTCCAAGTGGCGCACAGACTCCTAGCACGCGCAGTTTTGTTAAGTATCCTCTTTTTCGCGCTGGTTTTAATGTCTCTGTACAAACGACCGCCGGGAGCGTACACGAACGGACACATTCGACGAGCGCCGGGAAAACCGTGATCGCCGCGCGAGGATTCGAAAGTCGACCGACAAGCGAGATCTCGATGTCGAACGGCTTTTCTCTTGGTCGCAGATGGAAATTTAATTAAAACTTCGAGCCAGCCCGTTCGGAAATGGAAATTGCGTTTAGTTATTTATTATTTATCCTCTGGTAATTTATGCGCCGGTGCCGCGAGTAATTCAAGTCCAATTACTTGAGTCAGGAAATCCCTCGATAATGAATATTTACAAGCGTTGCGCAGGTAGTCGACCAAACGGACGAGCGAAAACGCGAAATCGTCGACGTCGTCCGAATCGCGCGCGATTCAGCCCGGAGAGCGCGAACCGCGTTCGGTGCAATGCCATCGGTCGCGGCCCGAGACTGTATCATTTAGCGTGGCAGCCGAACAATACCATATCTTATTCAATCTCGTCGGCCGGCTAACGTTTGCCGGCGTTCTAAGAGGCATTGTTCGGCATCAACAGTTAGTCTGATTCTAAGCAGATGTTGCCCGGCCACCGAGTGCGTTGCCACGTAATTAGCGGCGTGTAATCTGGCCGCGTGGCAGCGCCAACGACGCCATTACGGCTCCGACGGCCGCGAACAATGAGAGATACAATAGCAACGAGACGATTGTAAGCAGCGAGTGGCTCGCGGATCGAATCAATGCGCCTCGTGAATCCCTGCGAGCGAGCAACCGACGCCGACAATGTGTCCTATCTCGCCACGCCCTCGAGTTTTTCGTCCTCTTAGAGCTAGGACGTACACCTGCTCCCTAGAAGGAACAGCTGAATAGTAGATTCCGGCGATCCTTCCTTCGAATAGGGGCCTCCTTTAAATAGAAACCTAACGACAACTTTGTGCCCACGAAACGAGCTCCTTCTTTCGACCGACTTGAAGCGCAACGCCTGTTAAGTCACTTATCATCGCATCACCCTTTCCATGGCGCACCTTCCGACGATCCTCGTATTTCGAGTCGGAGAGAATGCGTTTCGCTTTGTTGGAAAGCAAATTAAAAGAATAATCATTTAAATGATTCATTTATAACCCCTTTCGCTGCAACATCGCGTGAAAACCGTGACGAGAACATCGTACTCTACTGACTATTCGTATTGTTCATAGATTGTTGATTTTTATACAAAGCGAAGGTTGTCTAAACCGATTGTCCTATACAGGTGCTAAGTAGGCATTTATTTTTCCTAAATTTTTTAATACACTTGTGAAACAATAGAACGATATTTAGAAATGTTTAACATGTTTTCAATGTTCTGCGTTCGATCCTCTCATTTTAGTCGCAAATCCATAAAATTCACGCTTCTCGTTCGTAATCGTAAAGTAGATGGCAGTGTAAAGAGTTAACGTTAACGATTCGCTCGTTTAAAATATTAGGGGGACCGGAAAGTAATGTCGTCTTTTCTTTTACATATTTTGTAAAATTCCCGAAATGGAACCTTCGAAAGGGGTTGTATTAGAGGGACCGGAAAGTAATGTCGTTTCTGCGCATGTCGACATTCTTTTATCATTTATCAGCTCGTTGTATACTTCAAAGTACACAAAATATGTAAAAGAAAAGACGACATTACTTTCCGGTCCCCGTAATATTATTTAGCTTCTACTTTGCTGTAAAAAGGCAGCTCTCGTTGACTAGAAAATCTCGCTGGTTTTCATTAGAAGCCGGAGAGGTTCGACAGAACGTTCGAACAGATGGTGCTCGCAGATGCACGTTCCGCAGCGTGTTCGCGGGACGCATTAAAGTGACGCGCGGCTCGGGAAGATGCATCAAAATACGCTCAGGACTTTTGCAGTTCGATATAGACGCTCCCGTCGCGGAAAGGCAATTTTTCGTCGAGGATACACGACTATCGCGTTAACGTTGCTCCCGCGGGATGCTCTTGTCGAAGGGGTGTGCTACTATCCGCGTATTTCAGCCACCCCTCCCCCGCCGGTGATGGCTCGAGGGAGGACATAGGCGCCGAGGGGTGCAGAGAGGACGTAGCGCGAGAGGGGAGGAGAAGGGTTGAAAGCACCACGCTGCACTATCTCGCGGACAAACAGATTTTAATGAGTAAAACGGTGCGGCGGAATTGCATCATGGCGTTCCCGTGAATTTTACGGGCGTCAAACCTTTCGGTTCCACCTCCCCGACTCTCGGCCCTCCCCCCTGCCCTACCCACCCACACCCATCCCGCCCGTGTCTCTTCCACCGGGCTCGACGTTACACCCGCCATAGTCATCCATAGTTTATATCGCACGAACACGCGGCCCCCGCGTAATGGCTGTCCGTAAAATATTTATCGCGGAAATTAGTCGCACGATGATGTATGCCGCCGCGTCCACACACACACACGAGACCACGGGGAACGCGCGCGCGCGCGACCGTGTGCGCACCTGCCGACACGCGTGTGAACGCGTGCAACTCCGCGCAGGCTAGATGGAAACGTATTTGCGCGAAATCGCCGCGACCGCACGCGCTGCGGCCGACTCGCGCCATCCCCACAGCCGCGACCACCCCCGCGATCTCTCTCTCTCTCTCGCTTTCTCTCCCTTTCTCTCTCTTTCTCGTACATCGCGGGACAATAAGCATCCCGGCATCGCATTGGCAAAATATCGATTTGCCGGTCCGACAATCGATCTTTTAACCCTCCGAGCGAGCCAGCCTCGTCATTACAACCGTAACGGGTTATAGACTAAGCCGAATCAGCCAATTACCGACCCACGATAATTTATACCGTTTTTCTTTTTGTTGCAGGTAAGTCTCGCTGGTCACCCTTCGACAGAACGCATGCTGAAGCGCGTAAGTTTAAGAATCAACACTATCGTTGTCTATTTATTTCGATAGCCACCTTGTAGTGTCAGAGACTGCGGAATTTATAAACTTGTGACAAAAATATGCACTATGAGACAGTAGAAAGCTTAACACATTGAATGCTGAGCGAATTTTGTATACTTCAGACAAGTTACGTTCATTTCATTCGTAGAAGTAATCAGTGTAATTAAAGAGAATTGTTAGTTACTGTATAATGAAGCTGAAATGTCATACTACAATCTGGTTAACTTTCACAATAATAAGTCGACGTTCAATGCCATTAATTAATAATCATCATTCTTGAACGGCGCAATGGCGCCGGTCACCGGTGACCACCGTGGTATTCAACGTGTTAAAAAAATGAGAGGTATTGTTATTTAAACGGTAAAGAACTCTTAACCCTTAGAGTACGGAGTGGGGGACTTTAGGTCCCCCAAGATTAGTTTTTCTTTAATAACTTCGTAAATAATTTCTTTCTCTCTTTTTCTGTTTTATTTTAAATCCTGTATAAAAACTTATTAGTAGTTATTAGTAATATTATTCTATTATTAATTTATTTATAATTATAAGTTTATTTTATGTCAACAAATGAAATGTTTGAAAGTGAATAGTATTTTATTTGTTTATTAAAAATAAATGCTGTAAATTTAATTAAATAATCGTTTTTTAATTTACTAACAGTCTTTGTACTATTAATATGCCAACTTATAAACAAAATAAAATAATTTTTGTGTGGGGGACTTTAGTGACACTTCATCCTTTATGTTACAAAATAGACTCCGTACTTTAAGGGTTAAGCTTAGGCAAGACTTATTGAATTAGTTTCGCGCAGACTACAAATTGGCGAATCAGTTATTCCTACTCTCAGTCAATTATAAGTTTGTCTTCGAAGAATGGTTAATTGCTAGAATTCAATGGAAAAATTTAGTACAGAAATTGAAAGAATGTCGTTCCTTTTGGTTGTCAGAAGGAAAGTGTACGAAAGATTGAAAGTACAAAAGATTGTACGATCGATCTGAAGTTTTAAGGCTTTCGATGGAGTCCTTGGATAAGTGTCCGATGATCTTCGCCTCCGCACAACCAGGTGTGCTCGAAATCAGTTCGCGCAGTGGCAAAAGAAATATGAGACTTCGGTTACGAGATACTACCGGCGAGGACGTAGATGAATGTATAACAAAATCGTCACGCGACCAGATTATTAGATAGCGTGATTATTCCCCGGGGTGGATGATTCATTGATGAAGGTGTCCTAATTAACCCCTTGACGCGTGAGCTTTTCCGATGAGTATCGAGCAACCCTTTACCCATTTTTAAGGCTATTTCCAGCCGACTGCTAAATGAAAATCGATAGCGTCAAGCCCTTTCTCACCGAACGGAAGGAAATTGTTGCGTTCGCAAGTTTCTGTTGCTTTCAAAGACACTCAACGCTGATCTTCACCTGACAGATATGCTGATATAAATAGACAGCAATATTCACGCGATCGCATTAACACCTCGCTTCATATATTTTTCAGTCCCTTGTCTGCATCGTTAATGGCTACGGCCCGTTAATGTTTTCCAATATTTAGGATTCTAAAACAGCGATGCATAGATATATGGAGATGGATATTAGGCTACTTCTCATTTCTACCGAAACAATCGAACAAATTTTTCGGTATTCACCTGTTTAGTTAAATAATCAATGTCTGCCCCTGTCGGTTATCGCTACATTTAACACTGATCATGCTGCGCACTAGTGTGACATATATGTATTGCTGATCTAAAGTGGTACGATTAGATTTGGATTTTGCTCGATTTTTATGACAATTTATTCTTGAATACGCAAATGAGCACAATTATTTTCAACAGAGGCATCTTTACTATTTTGACACATTTATTAATGTATATATCAATATATATTAAATATTTGGAAACAACATTTCAACACTTCACGCGCATAATGTAAAAGGGATTATACACCATGTCTGTAAATATGAAACCGGAATTTTCCCATAAGTGGCGCTAGCTGTTAATGTAGTTACCGTCAAACTGCCTCATTAACGCCATTTTCTTGTTTTGACATTTCATAATGATTTTCCACTCACGATCACAGAAGTTTCATACAACAACATAATTTTCAGTAGCGTCGAACATAGCCCTTGAGATCTGGAGTTAAATCAAAAAAACAACTATTGACTGACTGACTGACTGACACTTTTGCACTAACTGGTTCACATGGTATGTAAGAATAATTGCAATGTTCCTAAACTGTTTTAAATAAGTCGATAGAACTGTCTATAGATATTTTCAATGCCGCCTTCAATGGCAACGGCAACTTCGATATAGTTACCGTCAAACTGCGTCATTGACGCCATTTTCTTATTTTGACATCTCCTAAAAATTTTCCACTCACGATCACACAAGTTTCATACAAGAGCATAGTTTTTAATAGCGTTGAACACGTTGAATTTTGTGCCTGGAAACTATAATTTGCGGACAGCATTGATTTTCTGTTACCATTTGAAGAAAACTGCCACGGAATCGCATCGAATATTTGTCGAAGCTTACGGTGAGCATGCTCTTGGTAAATCACAGCGTTTTGAGTAGTTTAAAAAATTCAAAAGTGGCGATTTTGACGTGAGTAACGAAGAACGTGGAAGACCACCGAGAAAGTTTAAAATTGCAAGCATCGTTGGATGAGGATGATGCTCGAACGCAACAAGAACTCGCGGGTCAATTAAGTATGACACGACAAACCATCTCTGTACGTTCGAAAGTCATGAGAAAGATCCAGAAAATAGGAAAATGGGATTAAAAGGCAACGCAAAGAGATTTTGTTTCATGATAATGATTGAGGCGTTTATTACTTATTTGTGTTGTTCAGCCATGCACTTGCTGAACAGCGTTTCATACCTTACCAAAATGTACGAAAATTTGTCAAAGAGATGAAAACAATGTATAGCGATCCATGGGCAATACTTCGAATAATATATTTTGTCTCATTTTCATACAATAAATGTGTATTTTCTATAAAAAAAAATTCCGGTTTCACATTTACATACCTGGTAGAATGAAACTGTTGTAGATGTGTAGAAATATCTTGATTGTAGAATTAATATTGCTTCCGGCGTAAAGGTTTAATAACCGTGAAACGGAGCACCTGGAAACGGTGACGTGACCGCGCGTGGTAGGTTCAGCGTTAAGAAATGAAAATCTTTGACCGAGGATGAAGCGAGCAGGACTGGAATTCATAAGTTTACGAGTGTCTCGGTAACAGGCCTCGTTTCCCTTATACGAATCGAACATAAATCCATTTTCCCACAGTAGCGTGACGTTCGATGCTCCACGGTGTTCCACGGCATTGTGTCCGCTTGTAACACGCTGTTAAGCGTAATGACGTGTGTTTATGCTCCTGAAAAGTTTCCTTCGATCCGAGTTATTCTGCGGCCGGGCCTCCGCGCCGGCAGTCATTATCTAATGTTGAGAGTTGTTATTACGAAGCGCGCCGAGGATAGAGTCGTGGATGCGACCGCGGTAATGTCAGGTTAGTCGAACGTCGCAAATTACGACGGAAGACACACTATTAATTAGCGATCGGACGTTGTTTACCAAGTCACGACGACGGCACCGGTATTGTGAGCCCGAGCTTCTTGCGCTAGCCGACTTTTGCTATTACATGCCATTTAGCTAACGGTCGGCGTGCACCGGCTTCCATTATTTTTACGACTGTGCCAATGCCAAAGCGTGCGAGAGCGAGCCCGGGGATCGAGTCTTCGTTTTCTTTGCCACCGCCATCGCGGTTCTCAACTTTCCTCCTTTTCTCAAGGCGGTGCACCCTATTTCGAACGAACCAAGATGGCTCGCGACTTTACACGTCCATTCTACTCGCAAGTTCTTACGGAAACTCGTCTGGTTCGAAAGAGTCTTGTGGCGAGCGAAATAAACTTCTGAATTTACATCGAGAAGAACAAATCTATGAACGCGCAGACGAATTTCATTGCAAATTTGCGTTTCATTAGTCGCAAGGGTATTCCTTCTATAAAATATCCAGCACATTGCTAAATACGAGAACGCTGAGAAAATTTATTGAGAAACACGGGTGATGGTTGAATTCCCGTTGCGCAATGGCCTCGGAGAAGAATTGAACGTAAAGGAGGTGTATCCTTTCAACGGGATACGTTACGTATCGCATAAATTAAAATGGCTGCGGCAGGAATAGCGTGAATATTTTTAAATTTATGAAAATTTCAATTTCGTTATTTGAAGATGTTTGCAAAGTATAACTGCGTTCGGTGTCCTTTGACATTCGCATCGAAGTAGATTATTTGTTAATGTCTCGCTAGCTACGAGACGTTCGTTATAGCCAATGTTGGATTTACGGTCGAATTTCGGCGTTTCCTTCGGCTGACGATTTAACGAATCGAATTTCGCGAATAGTTCCTCCGATTAATTAGCATACAGGTGCTCGTCGAAGCGGGAACAAGCGATTTTTTCGAATTATCCGCGTCGACGCGGATTTCGTTCATAACTCGGCCGGAATGAAATTCGCGTCGTCGGATTTCCGTTAATCCCGGGAGCCGGGCGTGCGTTTCGTCCTGCCGGCAGAACGAAACGAAATTAAATCGTGCGTCGGCTGCGTTAATTAATACGCATTGCCAGCGTGTCGATTCGCGCGCGGCAATAGGTAATACGCGCGCGGGCTCGATTCCGCAATATGTAGTAGTTTCTAATTAACGGGAGGCATTGCGATCGATCCAATAAAAGTAGGCAAATAAATCGTTGATACCCTGTCAGTACGGTCGACACGATAAATCAGTACTTTCGAGCAATTATACGGCCGGGCCCGTTCCGTTGCGGTACGAAAAACAAATTTTGAGTAACAAGCATCGATTTTAATCTCGAATTTATTCAACGCTGATTAAGCTGTATCGGGATATACGCCCGCCCGTTTATATTCGTCGGGGATCGCATTATAAATGACCGTTACTTGTATAGGTCAATCCGCGTGTTAATCCTGCTCGCCGTTAATGTCCGATTAAAAGAAAACACGGTGAACATCGAAAGGATTACGGGCGAACGAGCGAGCGACAACCGTTCGGGAAGCTTTTACGAGCGATCCAGACGGAACAGAGGAATACAATTTGAATAACTAAGAGCAACGGGAGCGCGGCTGCGGAATCCACGAGGGACATCAACTTTTCCCGGCGTCCCGACGTTCGCGGTTGCCGAGCATTAGCATCGGGAAGTGGCAGAAGTTAAGCTCGTCGTGTCATTTCTGTGTCTCTTTAGCTTGTCCCTCTTCGCGCGTCTCTCCGGTTCCTCTTTCTTCCGAAGACGACCGGCCGCGTAAATCCGGTTCGCAGATCTCTCCCGATGCATTTGGAAATTGTACGCGACCTTCCTCGCCGATGCATCAATGTCGATGAATTAATGAGAAGTACGGGGGGCAGAGGGGGACGGAAAGAAGAGGGTAAATTGAATGTCTCAAAGGCATAACGACTCGAATGTCAAGACAGGTAACGTCGATAAGAGAAAGAGTCTGTTTACAAACTGCGTAAACTGTTTTGCTGATCGATGATCGCGTTGAATACAGGCCGCGCGAGTCTTTTGCTTCCTGCGATGTTTCCGGCTTATACAAGATGACAAAAAAACTCGTCTGTCCAATTCCGCGTCGTTGAATCGAACAACGATATCGGTCTGCTTTAAACCAGCCTATCCCAGGTGCAACGATTTGCATCCACGTTTTTCCTCGCTCGAACGGTCAACGATTCGCGCGACCAACTCGAAGCTTTCTTGGAGCGAGACAACGAGACGATCGTTTCGATGGAGGTGGCAGAAAAACGGATATAGAGCTAGAGCGGGATCGGGATATCGGGGTGGCGACGCTTGCAGGTGTCTCGGGGGTGCAAAAGTTGGACCTACCTCGAGGAGGAAGAGAGGCTTCGGTCGTCGAGGTGCAATGACGTAGGGCGTCGGAGGCGTTGGTGGCGCTGGGCTCCCACTAGCGTATCGATTCCTCGATGCCAGGCAAGGAAACCAACCTCCACACCCCCTCCCTTCGGCTTCCACTGCCTTCAACCACCCCCGGGCAACCGTGCCGGCTAACTCAGCCCTCTCTTTTCCTCTTTCCGCCCATCCAATCGGCCCAACCACTCGCCCATCCACCTCCTCCACCCCTTCTTTCTCCTCCGCCACCCTTCCCCCGTCTTTTGCCCACCTACAAACCCCCTCCCCCTCCGTTCCTCGAGCAGCCCTTCCTTCCTCCGCCGTTTCTCTTCCGTGCGACGGCCAACTTTCCAGATATGAATTAACAGAGTTACGGAGCTTCTGTGGCGGCCGAGCTTCGAGTTACGCGGCTTACCAACTCGGGAACGTCTTCTGGGTCCCCCATGACCCCCCCTATCCTCGGCTCGCTTCTCTCCCGTGCACATCCGCGTTCCTCGCGTCGCCACGCCACGCCACGCCAAGCCAAGCCAAACCACGCCACACTCGTCGATACGTCGATACTTTGATTGTCTGTCGCAGGATTTATGAGCCGTGGAAGAACAAGTGACCGACTGGGTGGGTGACGCGTATCGAAGGCTTTTTGCAGGCCCGGCACGCGTGGGACTAATGGGGTAATTAAGTCGGACAGCGTGGGAGTGGTGGCTCGTCACGAATGCTGATTGTTGCCGGTGCATAATCTGTCACGAGATCTGTATTCGATGGAATCCCGGTCGTGTACATTCACAGAACCTCGCATTACCTTCTTCCATTGTCTCATCGGGGCATCGCATCTAAATCGATCCTCTTGCCGTCCCGCGTCGAACCTCTCGGTTTCCGTCGTTTCTGTCCGCCCCCGCTCCGCGGTTTCGTCATCGGCACATGGTATTTTCATGTACGTACACTGAGAACCATACGCGCGAAATGCCGTTCGCTCGACGACTGATCTTTCGAATCGCTTGGACCAGGAAAATGATATGTTACAGAGGAATTTCGCTTAGGTTTGGGGTGCTCTTTGAGGAAACTAGGGGACCGTTTTGTACAGAGTGGCCGAAGCAAATTCAAATGTTTCGCTGCCGTCTGAGAAAAGCGTTTCATAGTAATTCAAGAGATCCTTTTCTCTCCGAAATAAGACTCTGTTCCGTAGAGCTGAATAACATGAACGATCCCTTTTTCTAGGGACTCGGCTATTTCTGAAACACACGTTTTATCCTAGTTCGATAGAAACGAATAAGCTGACTTTAACCCGGTGTAGTTAACGCAACAGTCTTTAGACTCCTTCCCTCAAGAACCTAAAAGACCTACAAAGCTAACGTTAAGAGTTTCTCGGTGTCCCCCTTGTTGGCCTTCTCTTACGTTGCTTGGCATCTTCTCGCGAACGAACAGTACGTTTGTTTACGTTCAAGCTGACAACGATGATCGCGCGCGAGTCGTCGCCGGCCACGCAGCGAAATTGATGCGTCTCTCAAACCCTTACCGCCCCCGGACCTCGTTTGACCCTTGCACGGTCATAGAAGCATCCGGCTGATAATGCCATTCCGCGGCACTGGGTTAGTGCAAGCATGCGGGTGCAACGTCGAGGAGGAGGGGTTGGCAGCAGAGAAACGAGAGGCTGGAGGGCAGGGGCGGGGGAGGAGGCGAGCAGAGGCTGCCGGTAGTAGACCGAGGAGGGGGCGGTTGTAAGGGGTGCGCGGGCGGCGGCGGGAAAGGGAAGGGTTTGGGGTATTAAATCATAGAGCCGGAGCGCCTGCCGCCGGTTTACTGCCGGATAAAACGCAGTGACTGTTATGTTATGGACCACCTGTATGCCTCGACCCTGAACTCTCTCCCTCTCCCTCTCTCTTTCCGTTGCTTTGCCGGCTGCTCTCGAGCCGACTGGAATCTATATAGGTTCTAAAACAGCCCTCTCGCCCCAGTGGAAACGGAACATTGCTCTAGATTAGTTTCCCGATTCTCCGAGAATTACCTAGCTCGTCGGGGCAGCAACGAAATTCGAACGTGCGGCTGTCTCCTTTATAATACACCACAGGCTCGACTATGCGATGAAGAGCGACGGAGGATGACAGGAAGAGAGCTCGAAAATGCATATCTTGCGACTACGTGTCAAAGAGAGACGCCATTGCAACGATACACCAACGGTATGAGAACCTGGAAGATTGTTAGAAAAGAATTTCGATTATTCTTTCATACTGTGGACTGCTTGAGTATATTTTCCAAAGCGTTTGCTCTCGATATCGGGAGAACCCGTGAGCGCAACAGAAAATTGGATTCGGGTATTTCAGTTTAGATAGCGAGTAGAATAGATTCAGCAGTTTATGCGTTAACTTCGCGGAACATCGAGATCCGTCGAGTTTCGATTTCCAAGCGAATCTAAAATTGTTTTCGAAGGCTCTCGAACAGACTCGTTTATTAGACACGAGGTTCGGATGGAGAACGCGATTGGTGCATTTCATCTGTGCGACCGGAAATTGACTTCGAAAGTGGCAGAGCCTTGTTGAAAGCTCTTCCGTCGGCGAGATCCGTCGGTCCGATTCTTCGGTTCGATAAAAATTTGTCGGAGCTCGGCGCGCGGATGAAAAATAGCGCACGATCACGCGAGCCGCGAACACCTCGTCCGGCCGGGCGAGCATTCTCGCCGCGCGAGTAATTAACGCGTCGTCCTCGACAGGTCTGACGTGGCGAGGGCAGACGCGCGCGCTCTTCGGAAAGGAATTCGCGACGGGAAGCGGCCGATTCGCACCTAGCCCGGACACGGGTTTCGCAAAAACCAGAGCCCCGGTCGGCGCGTCTCGTGGAAAAGAGGGAAGAGAAACCGGGTTGCGTAGACTCCGTAGAAAGAAAAGCGGTGATCGCGCGGGCGAGCGCGCGCGTGTTCCGCCTCGGTCCGTTCCCATATCCCGACGCGCCGCGCCGTCTCTCTTTCTGAACCCTTTCGGCCTTGGGGTCGAGTTTTTCGTTTCTCCGCGGAGATCGGTATCCGCGATTATATTATAAATATACATGTAACTCGCAGCGACGAGGGACGGTCCCCTTCGTCCGACGGACGCACACGAGCACCGCAACCTGGTGTCCGTGGTGCGCGCGCGAAAGATACCTGCAACGACGCAACTGCGCAACGTGCACTCTGTGCAGAGTCACGTGTATTGTATATGGCCAGCACCATATCTGCCTCCTCGGTTACGAAGGAAACCCAGCGCTGCTCGTAGCCTTCGTCTTATCTCTCTTCTCCTCCCCGGAGACTCCGCACACCTTCGCTGGAGCTGTGCCTCCCTTTCCCGAGCGTTCCCTCGTGCCCGCCGTATTAAATACAATAAAGACATTCAATGGGAATTAATCGGATATCTACGTATCTACCGTCCACTCTGGCCGCATTGTTGCGCCGGTGCCGTGACGGCGCGCGCGGCCGTCGCTGCTCTTTTCTTCTCGTACCCTCCTCGTTTTTCTTACCGCCGCTGCCGCCGCCGCCACCGTCGTACTGCTCAACTCCTCCTGCATCTCTCCTGCTCGTTCTTCGTATTTCACCTTTTTTGCCTGGCTGAGCCACTGCCGCCGCACCGCGCCAGGTCGAATGGAGATATTCCGCCGCGGAATAATATCGAGCCACGTTTTTCGAGCAACGCAACGCTCCGATGCGTCTCTCGCGGCCATACTTCCTCGAGCGGTCGCGTTCTATCAATCCACCATGGATACCGCTCCTCAGCTACCCTTGTTTCGCAGATTCCAACCACCACGGTCCATTACTCTTTCGTTCTGTGTACGTGAATCCTCGAAGGGTGGTACTATGTGGCTCTCCCTTAAGTTTAATAGTTTCTGCTAAAATCTGATTGATAACTTAACCCTTAGCACTCCAAAGGCTCCTCTGAGACGACACTATAAATTGTCAGCCTGCTATTCAAAATAATCTTTACATTGCGATGTTTGTATTTTAAAAATCAGTAAAAATTGAAGTATCGCACGTACGATTAATAGTAACAAATTGGATATGCACGAACGGAAATGAGCCACGTATAATGGAATTATTCTAGGACAAAAACTGTCTCGAATTAGGAATTAAAATTGCTTAGCACGTTGACTGCCAAGCGAATTTTATGTACTTCAGACAAATTTCATTTATCTCATTCATAAAAGTGATTAGTGTTGTTCAAGAGAATCGTTAGTTACTGTATAACGAAGGTCTGACCTCATATTACAATCTGGTTAACTTCCACGATAATAAACCGATGTTCAATGCTATTAATTTAATGGTTATTACTCTTAAACGACGCAATGGCGCTGGTCACCGGTGACAACCGTGGCATTCAACGTGTTAAACAAAGAAATAAAGGCTGAAAGTAAAAGAAAAATAGTTTTATTGAATGTAGATTGTGAATGGAAGGCACTTTTGGATATTTTACGGGAGTAAGGATAATATGATCGCTTGACAGAAATTGTATAGAGTCGTTCTTTTTAAATATTACTTAAATATGAAGGAGAATGTTACTGAATTCGATCAGTATACGAGTACGCCCTTTTTATGTCTGTGCAGCGATTATTCTGCAACGGATGAATTAATCGAAATGCATCCTTTCGGATTTTGTTGAGGATCCTTCCATGTTTTCATGCAGTGTAGCTAAAGTTTCCTACGAAATACGATGCTCTTGCATTTTATAGTTTGAACGCATATCTTCATGCGTCAATTGTAAACTGAACTGTGACCATCCAAGATGATAAAAATGTACAATAATTTTCTTGTTTGTTAACGAACATATCAACCTAACTCAGACCTAACTTATTGCACTATTATATAGAATTGGACTTGTGATGAAAATTTTGAACATAGTAATTAATTTCCTTTAAACCGGCAGAAAATTATATTTCGTTGTCGTTAATGTGCAGCCATTAGAGGCCATGCAAGTACACAATAAGTATACATTTTCGTACGTTCTTCTAAGGTATGACGAACTATAAAGATATTGTAACACTGGAATTGTAAATAAATCGTAACGCAAGGATTTAAGTAAATTTTAACCAGTTAAGTGTGTTTGACGACTATATCCGTCATGGAGATGTGGCAGAATTTTGTGTCATGACGATTATATCCGTCATGCGTAAAATTTTGTTACAATTTGATATTTAAATTGTAATTCTGATGAAAAGTAAATTATATTCGTAAATTTTAATATGTTTAAAATGTTTAGAGGTCGAGACGAAATGAAACAAACAAATGAAAATGATAAATAATTTGATATAGATTCATGCATCTCTGTACGCTCTGGCTAGAACTCTTGATTTTCGCGACACACATAGATGCGCGCTTTGAAAAGAGATCGTCACAGTTAACTGGTTAAAAAGAATTATTCATTGGATAATTATTGACACAACAGGCGAGGAATTCTCAATTTGTTCGAACGGTCCGCGAAACGTAGAAACGTAGAAACTGCAGACTGGCAGCGTCGATACGAATTTGTATAAGAGATTTATAATCTCCGTGGTATCGTTTCGTGCCATTCCTGGTCGCGGGGCTACGCGCAAATCAACCCTCGTTCGCATTCTCACGTGACCGTGGTTGCCGGTACAAGCACCAGCCGGATACTTAACGAACCCGTCCCGAGGTTTTCGAGGCGGCTCGGTTCGGTTTTTCTGGCCGGCAGGAAAGAAACGGCTCGGCTCGAGCTCGAAGCAGCTTTGCAGCGGCTTCGGCGCGGCTTTCGCGCAGCTCGGTTTGGCTTGTCTCGCCGGTGTACGCCGATACGCAACGTCGACGGGGAGATTTTAATCTCGATCGGAGAATTAATTTGGTGCCTTGTAGGGAATTGCGCTCGAGGAATCGTAACTGTCTTTAATTCGATTATCGGATGCTCTCTATCTTTCCAGGGTCGCATTGAAATTCCTTAATGTTTTAATTATCTCCGGTAACGAGGGCGTTCTTGTTTACGCCGGCCATTGTTCTTCTTCCGCGGTGGGGCACGGTAATCGTTGCGGCGAAACGATGCGCTTATCGTGAAATTTATCGCGCCGTGCGCAATCTTGATTCGGTTCGGACAGTTATTAATTGATTCGTCCGCGGTGCATACGCTCCATTGACCTATGCCTTTGAAGAGAGCTTGAATATCGGCGTCGGGTGACTCGCGATCGAAATTTGTCCTCGTCGCATTCCGTTTCCCGAGGAATCTCTACGCGCGCGCGGAATTTTATCGGAAAGCAGCAAGGGTTGTGTGTTCCGGTATAGCATGATCGCGGATTCGAACTTGCTGCTCGAGCAGGTTGCAACTTTTCCGCGTAACCGAACATATTGTGCGCAATATCGAGGCAGCAGGGTCGGCGGGGGTAGCCTAAGCTCGTCAAAACTGTCAGACATTTTCTCGGCACAGAGTTCCACTTGGCATTAAACTTTTAACCTGTTCCGATTCTTGCACGGTGTTCGCGAGTTAGTCCTCGGAAACGTATCGATTGTTCATTACTGTCGCGGCTTGGAAACTTTGTCCAGTCAATCGACGTCACATTGTGTGCCGCTCGGGGCGCGTGGAAGCAACCCGAGGAAAGCCGACGGCATCTAATGAAGCTATAGCTAGGAACGGCAATTCAGGAGAACCGCGATGAATGATGAATGCGAGCCGAGCTCGATCAATGGACGCGGTTGCATTAAAATGCAGCAACGACTCGCGGCCGATCTTGCAACCATTTCACTATCAAATCGAGCGACGGCCATGAGAATCCCGAGGCAAGTGGGTTCACCGAGCATCTTGCGTTTTAAATAAAATCGATTTCGCTTCTACGACCAACTAGCGACCACGATGCTCGCAGTTCCGGGTGCTGCCAGTAAAATACACATATATATATATATTTTACTACGTCAAGAGGAAAAAATTGAAACGGGTACATTTGTCGTTTATGGTTTAGGAGTTAACTTATTCCAAGTGCAAATTTATGAGCAACCGACTGCGGATCTTTATGCAAAATAGAAACGCTTTGCATTCAATCGTATAAAACAGAAGTCGAATAAAACGTGTTTCTTTTCCTAATAGTGTTAATAAATTGAAAGCAACGTAACAATATTCTGTAGTGCTTCTTCTATCTTCGTTGCTCCGTACTTCACTTACTTATGATTGTCATAAAAGCATAAAGTCCGCGGTCTAATGATCGATGTGGAAGGACGATACTATTTTATAACTTTACCCTCGTGAGTTTAAAATAGCATCAATATCCAGGTTACTAATGACTATACGTTGATTCAGTTCTGTAGAATGTAGCTTTGTACTTTTCAAGTATAATTTTTTTGAAGGTCTATCTCGTCAATGAACAAAATCTCTACAGTAGTTTAGCCATTGTTACTAAATGGTTTGTTTAAGCCTGTTGATACTTGATATTTGTTTCGTATGTAGCCGAATACTGTACAGTTTTGAAGAATATGATTGTAGTAGATAATGTAGTAACTACGTATTAATAACACATTGTAATTAATTCAGTGAGCGAAAAAGAAGATGTTGAAAGAGAACGAACTTGTAGAAAATATACAAAACTACTTCATTCTTCTCGAAATGTCGTCAATTCGCGGAAACTATCTCAGATAGTAATCAGTCGTTAGGCTGATTGATTTATGCCTAATTGTCTGTTGCTGCGCGGTCGTCTAACGCCCAGCTGACCGTTCCGAAGCTTTACGGTCATACAAACAGACATAACACTAAACCTACCAAGTATATACTGCCATAAAAATTATAAGATATAATTTATTTGGATATTTTTACAACATACGATTCCGACATTTATGACAGTATAGATCTACTATGAAGACAGTCATAATACTTCAATAATCGTAAAATAAAAATTCCGTACAATATGTTCTTTCACTTTTTGCATTTTGTCTGATTGTCGGATGCGCGTAGAATCGGTGGTTTAATTAATTAACGCTTTAAGCGTAAAGTTGAACGGTACGCTGCGCTTGACCGACGTCTTCCAGGACGAAATGGATAGCAAACGTTCGGGTAATTGCGAGGCAGCCTCGGACATTGTTGCTTTATCGACTAAGCGTCTCCCCTCCTCCCCGTTCTCTGCCCCCTCTCTCTCCGCCCTGTTGTTACAATTATTATTCATCTTATCTCGGTCGATTTGCATTATATTTAAATTTAAATACACGGCCCAGTTGTCAGAGCGGCCTCTTCCCCACCTGTCGCCCGTGAGCCCTCCTCCTCGCGTTCTCGTCTCGGTGGAAGTCCCGCGAGTAAGCGAGCGAGCAAGTAATAGGGGTTACCCTGCCACCCACCGGCCGTAACTCCCTCGGTGTAATTGCAGGTCGCGCGAAAACAATGCCGAAGTCGATACGATCACGTGACCAGCCCGAAATAATTCGTGGTCATTTTCGTCGCGACCATAGGGGCCAACGGGGCCGAATCGTTCGCGTGGTTCCGCGTGAGAGTTCCGTCGGGACGAGCTCCCAAGATTTCGTAGCCTCTTTGTTCGGTTCCTCGGGGTTGAGCGGTGGCTAATTAAAAGAGGAGTAACGATCCAGCGTGTACGCGCCCGATGCGTGTATTTACACGCGTAATTCAGGTCTCTCGTGATCCTCGTCGGTTTGTGCGCGCGATGCGAAGGAAGTCGCTCGACGTTCTGTGAGAAAATTGACCGATTCGTTTGCCGGCTCGATTCTGATTCATTTGCTTTGCAGAGTCTTTCGGAGACACTCGCCGAGATCCTCCCCATCTTTCTGCGTGTTCCCTCCCTCGCCTTTCTCCGATCGACGGGTCCGATCCGGTAATATTCCGGAACCCTCGGCCGGCGTCCTCATAAACATATCGAGCCGCAGACTATCGTCCCGACCTGCCTCAACTGAAACGTTAGCGGCGAAACGGCGTCATAAATAACGTCTTAAGTGTAGCGTCACGGCGTCGACCCTCTGCCGGGAGCGTGTCCGACCTACGGGAAGTCCTTGCACCTAGAGTAACGAGCAATAAAAAGAATTCGTAATAGCGTTCCCGACATTGTGATCGTAATTCCGGGCAACAAAGCGTCGAGACGCGCCCCGGGAAGCCTGCTCCTCCTCCATTCTCGCCTTCTCTTTGCATATTCTTGTTCGTATTTCCTCGACCGATACGCAACACGAGACCTGCCGTTCGCTCTCCTTTTGAGTCAACCGATCGGAACGCGAGCTATCATTTCCTTCGATCGTTTAAAGGGAACAAAACGGAAAGGAGAAGGTGACGGAGAAGGACGTCGGTGATAAAGGTGACGTAGGGCGTCGCGACGTCCGTCAGGCTGCACCGGTTGGTCCACCGAGCGGGCTCGTTCGCTCTTCTTTCCTCCGTTCGCTACCATCCCCTGGTCTTCCATCTCGTTTACTTTCTCTCTCTCTCTCTCTCTCTCTCTCTCTCTCTCTCTCTCACTCTCTCCCTGTTTCCTTCTCCTCGTCTCTTCAGTTAACTCCGTGTGCTTCGTCGTAGAGAATCTTCCACCTCCTCCGCGTTTCCCCCGTTCTCCTTCTTCGTGTCTCTCGGCTGAAACGAGCGAAATGCTTCTCGCAGGATCAAGGAAGAGCGCAGACTCCAAACGGCACCACGGCGACCCCCGTGAATGGCGACCCTCACAAACCAATCGTATTCCCGTTTCCATCCCTCTTCGCTGCCGGAGGAGACTCCGACGGGAGTTTCCCTCCGCGCAACCCTGTCGACGTCGTTACTGTTACCCGGCCTGATCCCCTCCTCGTCTTCGCCCCCGATCGCCATCCCCTTCTCCACCCCGAGACTCGTCTCCACCCTTTCCAACCGGCTAGACGATCCGACGTTTCCAGCTTAATGCTGGCGATTTTCACGTTTTAATCGCGATCCAGATTATGCGGATCAAAAGAGGACTCTTAACTCTCTTTCTCTTTTTTTCGAGATTTCGTTACCGTGATGTCTTCGGACACCGAAAGTAGCATCTCCCTATCGGTCGCATGCGACCTTTGTTATCAGGAAGTTTCAGTTCTACAGCTTTCATTTTAGAACAGGCGCGCTTTAATTGCTGAATGGGCGAGAGAACAGATTTTTAATAGTAACGTTTAGAACTTATACTTCCGAATACGGTCGTTGACACCTTGTAACTTCGCGGAACGGATCGGGGCGCGTACGATCGGTCGACGTCTATATGGCAAGCTCGAACCCTCGCGCTTAACGCGATCGTTTATCGGCCGTTACATAATGGAAACGTTGCCGCGTCGCCCGGCCATATTATTCGGATCTTGATCGACGCAGCGGTCACGGTCACCGACTACGATTTGCAATTATTGTCGGCACCGTTATCGACGGGCACCTGTCGCGTCGCTTCGCCCGATAGCAGACGCGCGACTTAACGCGCTGCGTCGGTCACGTTACGAATCTCATGTCCAGAGAGACGTACGCGCCCCATTGTGTCCATCCGACCAGGCTGGAGGAGCAGATCGCAAACCGGATCCAGCCACTTTGTGACCCACATAATATTTCTCGCCGACACGGAAACTACGCGGCAGGTAGTAACGGGAACAGCTGAATCCGCGGGTTTCGCGGTAATACCTCGACACGATATAACTTTCTATCGATAATTGTGTTCCAGAGGAATTTATTAGCGGGAAAACGGCTGATCGCAAAGCAGTCGCCGGGAAACGGGATACCGCCCTCTTCCACCCCCTCGGCTTTATTTTTACCAGTATTTCTTGGGGAATCGTTCGCCGCGTTTTTCCTCCCGAGCACATCGGGAAGCCGAAGCATACGCTCGATGGTCCGTGGCGGTGCTTCGCGTATGACGATATATATATATATAAATATATGTGTGTGTGTATAACATATATACGTCGGTGTGTATAGCTATCCGGGTAGAAAACGGGCGCAAGCGGTGTATCGGGGGCGATATCGGGACGCGGCTTCCGGGCAAAGAAACATAAAGAAACTGGAGGGGTTGGAGGGGGGGCGCCTCCGGGACAAAACAGCTGACGCCATGGCTGCCGGCAGCCTCGTTCCTCCAGTTCTCTTTTCCTCGTTCCGCGCTTCGCGCTGTTTCTTTTCCCTCCGACGAGCTTTCCTCCTCTTCCGCCCGCCTCCGTGCCGCCCGAGGGATTTAACAACAATTTGGTAAATTGCATCCCAGGCCGGGAAAGAGAGAGAAAGGGAGAGAAAGGGAAAGAAACTAACGGAGAAATCGGACTGAAAGAAAGCAGATGGTGGGGGTGGAACGTTAGACTGGCCGGGTGGTGTAGCCCCGGTATCGTCGTCGCAGCGATATCGTTCCGGATCCTTTCTGCCACGAAAGTAATTAATGCCACGGAAGATACGCGGGGAGAGCTGATTTCTCTTTCTCTCTTCTCCGTCCCCCGTCCACCATTCTCCCGAACGCGGTAGAGAACGAGGAACGATGGAAACCTCGCGACGCTCTTTTTAGATCGAGCGAAATGGACGTGGAAGTATCCCTGCGAGTTCCGGCGCGCCTGGATCAAGACCAAAGATACCGCGGGAGCAGTGATAAAGCGTCCGAACTATTTGTACCAGCGGCTCCTGTCGGGAATAAATAGCGTTCGAGGTTTTCTGCCGCGGGAAAAAGGCGGGCCGTAGTTAAAAATCGTCGCGTTCCGGCGAAATAATCTGGCCAACGACTTACTATCCCGCTGACGCTGATAGACGTTGCACGTAGCCTATTTCCGGTAGGTTTGTCGACTCCGTCGGAGCTGTAACTAACGGTCCTCGGTTACCCGTTTCGTCGTTGATCCAATATTTCATAGGACGAAAAGTCTCTCGCCGAACCGAATCTATTTATAAATCTCGAGCGATCGTAAGCGATCGCGTTAGAGCCTCGGCATTCCCGATGTCGCATCGATAGGAGGAAACGCTCCGGTGCAACGTAGAGCGCTACGGTACGCGAAGTTCGAACGCTATTACGCGCGAATAAATATACGAAAGCACCGGCGAGGCGAATTGATTGGCGGGTGGGCCTAAGGGTGAGCCGTAAGAATGCAGTGTCGGCAAAGCCTTTGTGTCTCGCGTTTTAACAAGCCACGGTGCATAAATTAATCCAGAAGCCCGATATCGTTTGATTCGCCGCTGCGCCGCCATGTCCGTCGAGGTGCACCCACCTCTCGCTCCGTCCTTCTTCCTCTCCCCTTGGCCAGTATTTACCCTCCCCACCGGTTGTGCCGCTTACCTGCCAATGCACGCTGCACTTCGTGTGTAATACCTTGCGGAGCGTGCATGCACCTTATGCACCCGCCTCGATATACACTTTTTATGGCGGCCGTGCTACCTTGAATGGTAGCCTCTCCCTTTGACGACGCGGCCGCCGTCCTTAAAACAGGTTCACCGCTTTTTTTCATAACATCCGCTCTATAACATTAGACCTCCGTTCAAGAATGCCTATGTCAGCGGATCGCCAAACTCGGCGATAAACGCGCACCAGCTCTGCCGGATCGAAACGTCGAAACGTTTCGTAAAAATTCTTGTCTATCTGGTCTATAATGTCGTGGAGTGTCCGACGACATTATACCATTCACAATCTCCGGTAATCGATTTCTCCTCGAAACGATAAGCTGTCAGTGGCCCAACGAGAGCGTCTGCCGATAAAACGTTCGGGGTCACCCTACCGGAAATTGAGTACCGTCTTGTCGGACCTCGTCGAACACCGGTTTCGGATCGACTTCTTGCCAAATGTTTACCGTCCCGCGGTCTCGTTACCGGTCTCTCGTTACATATTCATCGAGAGCGCGCGTTTATCGCACGGGAAAACTCGCCGATAGCGAAACGCGGGCAACGATCTCGAGATCCAAGGGAAAACGTTGTCGCGGCGCTTTTTGCTGGCAGGCCTCTCCTTGTTTCCGCGTCTCTCTTTTTCATCCCGCTGCTGGCCGGCTCCGTTCTTTTCTTTTCCCTTCTCTCTTCTCCCCGACCCTACCCCTTCGCTCGACCGTTCCCTTCCGCTCTCGCAGCGTCGTGGATCAATACGTCGTGGCAAAACGACAGTCCCGTAAACGTGATTGTTGCTCGATTTCTTGCGTCTTAATTGCCTCGCTCTCTTAACGACGCAATTACCCGAGAAAAAAACCGATAGGGTCGTCGCACTTGTCCGCGACCCCTCTCGGTCGCCATTATCATTCCCTCTTTCTTTCTCTGTTTCTGCCTCCGTCTCTCTCCTTCAAAATCAATCCGAATCATTTCTCCGTAATTTCTGCGAGCCAAAAGATCCGCCCTGAAATTCATACTCGGCGATATCGGTGATAGCACGATCCTTGAAGAGGAATCGTCGCGAGGTACCGCCATAGTTCGACAATACACCGACACGTGGCGCTCAGGCTGGAACGGTTCGCGGTTACCGCGGCCGCCATCAGTTGGCAGCACTGGCAAGGCGCGCTTCAAGTGCTATGCAACGCAACAAGAATGGAAATGCAACAATTCTGTGTCAGTTTCTGCTGATGCAACCGCTTGTTCCTTCTCGGAATCGTCGATTAATTCGCCCCCCTACCAGTAGATCCGACATAATCCAGGTATTGTGCCACGTAGTCTCTATTGTTGTTACATAATTGTGGCAAAAAGTGTTTCGCCCATCAAAGATGCAATCTGAGACGCCATTCGTCATTGCCATACGCTGTTGAATCGCTTTTGGCCCCGGGTATAGAACGCTGATACACGAAAAAGGTATTTAAAGTACTGCAAATTTAAGAATTAGTAAATGCAATACCGTTGTAGAAATCTTATTCGGAATAACTGTACAAGCAAACTCGTAATGTTTATTACAACGATTTTTACTGTAATTCACAACGAAACGGCCGTTAGCGTATAGGTTAATGTGCAGTCCTCTTCGAGTATTGCATAAAATTTACTTTTAATCGTTTAATATTCAATACTAGGTTCATTTAATACTAATTATTTAATTATTCAATACTAGGTTTAATACTAGGTTTTATTTAATGCTAGATTAGGTTAACCTTAAAACGACGCTTTCTATTATTTTTTGTTTACAATTATTGAGATCGTAAGGTGCATCCATGAGAATAAGACAACAGGTATATTTCTTAGCATATTGGTGACCGACGACGAGTTAATTCGTTATTGCACTTGCATTATCTATTTCAATTACGTAACGGTGAAGAAAGTTTATAATGAATATACAGGGTGTCTCGTAACTGGTGGTAAAACCGAGGAGGAGATGATTCCACATGAAAAACTGAGTTGAAAGTATAGTATAAAATTTTTTTATACAAGGCTTTGTTTTCGAGAAAAATTAGTTTGAAAGTTTGCCTAGTGCATGTGCACTCAACTTACTTGTGGCTCAACGGACTTTGTTCTGAGTTACCTCAACCTTTTTTCGCAAAGGTTTTCCAGGTTTGTATACATCGAATAAATCGAAGGTCGAGGTTACAATGTTAGAATTATCTTCGAGGAATTCGTTTAATTCATAAATTGCTGGAAGTGCTGTCCACGTTGTTGTAGACATAATTGTGCTCTCTTCGTATTAAATTCCTTCGAACCTCTTGTAATGTGCAATTATTATGTTGCTTTAAGTGTTCAAACGCTATCACAATTTTTAGTTGTAATTGTTCGATGCTCGTTATGTCATCACAATACACAATCGATTCACCTGACCCCACAAATAAAAATCTAACGGTGAAAAATCCGGAGATCGTGGCGACCAAGGTACTCTGAGAGTATAATGAGAATTGGAGGCGTAATTTCATAAGGATGGGAAAATAATAGGAGCGATAGAAGTGATATCATTATACTGACAATGTTTGTAAATATATCTAGAAGTACGAAGGCAATTTCCGAGATATCCAGACGTGAGGCAGTGAAATCCGTTGAGTCGCAAGTAAGCCGAGTATACGCGCACTAGACAAATTTTTAAACTTATTTTTCTCGAAAACAAAGCCTTGAATAAAAAAATTTTCTATATCTCCGATTCAGTTTTTCATGTAGAATCATCACCTGCTCGGTTGTGCCACCAGTTACGGACATCCTGTGTAACGTTATAATGTATAACATTATAAATGAATAAATATAACATTATAAATGGAGTTATAATGAATTATTCACTGGCGTAAAAACAAATCCAACTAGAAGGTGTAGAGTATGCTATTCAAAAGGAAAGCGCAGCGAAACGAAACTTGTGTACCATTACACGTAGGTGATTGCCATACAGTTTATCATACCAAACAAAAATTTTAAAAATTATATAAAAAATATGTCCAAAGTTTAATTTCATTTCATTCAGTATAAATAAAATTTATTGAGGTTTATTTAGAATGTTTTAATTTACTTTCATATTCAATTACAAAATAATAGCCGGAGACATGGCATAGTTTCTGTGTAAAATTGCAGTTCAGCAAAGTGTTAGGATACATACTATTTTAAAAAACGCTAAAAATTAGAATAGGCGCGGTCTGGTTATTTTTATAAAGTAATGTGAAATAGTTGCTTTTACTGCTTCGTAAACCTAGTGTTAAGGAAACTTGCTAAGATATATGACGCTATTATAACTATTACAAGAAGTCGTTCATTCGAAATGAACCGTTACTTGCTGATTACAGCAATGGTTATTACAATCATTCGTTTTGGGTCATGAGAACGTACACAACAAAAATAGTGTGAGATGAAACTGGTTTAACAATCCCACTAGCGGTAAAACTTTATCGGTAATAAAACGAAAATCGAATGTTAACACTAGAACTACCGAACAATGAATCGAACGATAGACATTGCTTTGTAATAATAACGAGACTGCATCTATTAACACTTTGACTGCCATGTCACCCATATATCGGTGACGGAGGTACTTGTCCATGTTTAAAAATATATTTGTACGTTAATATATTCGTTGCACTATATTTAGTTGTGATATGGAAAATAGAACGAGGTTGAAGGATAACTTTGTGTCGTACATTTGTTAGTTTTCAATTGTAGAGTCGTTAAATAAATTACCTTGATTTTGTGGAATTTTTGAAGTTGTTGGTTGGGCAGTTAAAGTGTTAAAACTTCATACAATACTTATTGTAAGGTATACGTCATTAAAGAAGTATATAACTTCAATAATTGCGACATAAAAAACTAAGAACCATTCAAAATGACTGGTTTGATAGTTCTAGTGTTAATGAACGATACATATAACATAAACGTAAACTAGAATCGGCCATCTTGAACGTTCTTCGGGAACACGATTTCATTAGATCAGAAATTACCGTCGAGTCTGCGGATGGAATACAACTCGCCTCGCAAAAATGAAATAAATGAAGGGCGATCGCGTTTCAAGGATTTTTAAGAGCAATTTGTAATCGAATCCCCTAGGCGGTCTAGTCCCTTCCGTTCCAGCCCGCGCAGCTTCCGCTTCCACCCCTACCGTCATCCATGGGCGCGACCGATCGGTCGACGCTTTGAAATACATATAAACACAGTGCATTTGCATGTTTTCCGGATTTAATTAGCTCCGATGCGATTATTAATTGCTCGTGGCCGCGGGAGTGGTCGCGCGTCGATACGCCCGCCGGCTCGCTCGTATTTACAATTTTCGTTCGTAAATAACAAACCGTGGCGACGCCGCGGGTCGGATTTTAACGAGGGAATTAATAATCCGAGAGGAACAGGAGTAGGGGATGGGAGGGGTATACAGGCAGCCTGACTGCCGAAGGGGGAGGAGGGGTAGCGACGGAGTGAGTGAATTCGAGCGAACCGCACAGAGAAAACGGTCATGATTAGACCGGGAGTTAATCACGGCAGCGCGCCTTGAATTCCAAATATTATTTCAAGCGAGAAACGAAGCAGGCTTTTTAATTGCTGTTAATTTTTCGCGCGAAGAGGTCTGCCGCTGTTTTTAATGGGATTCCCGAGTCCCGCGGTCTTCGAAAATCTCGGAAACTAGAAACGATTTCCGGATTGTTCCGTCGCCCGTCTTACCATGGACCGGGTTGATGTGTTTTGCTTGTTTGGCCGAGCGTCGAGCAGTTTTATTTTCTGACTGTAATTCAAGCTGCCGCGCAGGGTCAGTCTACAGGGACCGGCTACATAGTTTATCATCATTTAGTCCTCCCGACCTGCCGTAACATTTAAAACCTCTACTATCTCGGCCGCGAGTCGCACCGCTCGAGGACGTGCATACGTCCATTAAATTCACCAGAAACGTCTCTGGTCGCTTTTTATGTCGACACCCGTTCCTTTAACTTCGCGTGTTTCGAGATCGAAAGGGATTTTGTAAAAATTCGAACGACTCTGGAGTAGAAGACTCGAATTATTCGGCCGGAGAACATTTTTTCTCGTAGCCGTTCTAGCAATCTTCCGTCTCATGAAGTCCGAACGATCTGATCGCCGATCAGGATCGATCGGACCCCGAAAAAGTCAGGTTTCTCCGGACAAGCGGTCGATCGCGTAAAAGCGTTGTAAAAGTCGATCGACTTTGGCGAGCTTGTTCGTCACAAATTCCCCGGTTACGTTTCCACGTAACATTAATTCCAGGCCGGCTAGAGGAAAACGCCTCGACGATCGGTACGTAAACGAGATATAGACGCGATCCGGCTCGGGATCGGTGGAAGGAGGGCGGCTCAAGGGGGGAGGAAATTGAGGGGTCTGGGAAAGAGGACGTCAAGCGCCGTCGATTCGCCCTGAATTTACGCTAAGTGCACCGGTGTTGCAGCGACGGGACCGGTAATTCGGAGAACGTGGTCCCGGGGACCGGGGGCGGGTCGTAGGTCGCCAGGCAGAATGCCAGAAAGAGAGAAGAGAATCGTGGTCGGGAACAGGGAACACGGTGGTGGTTTGCTCGAGCTTTGCGTCCTCCACCGTCCGATTTCAACGTCCTCCGTCTCCTCCTCCTCCTCCTCCTCCTCCTCCACCTCCTCTTTCCCTCTCTGAGTTTCCACCTTCTGGTTGCACATGCACACGAATTCGGCATTGTAGCGCTAATTAAACCAGCGCGTGTCACGAGTCACGGGCTGACGTCATCCCGTGATTCCTCACCACCCCCGACCGCCCGCCTCGTCCACCTTCTATGCTCCCCTCTAAACCCCTTTCCCTCTCTAGCTTCGTTCTCCTATTGCTCTCCGCTCCTCCTACGCCGACTGGCTTTTGGTTGCCATCGATCAAACGGCCTCCGTTCTGAGCTACGTTTATAACTCGGCGAACAATCGGACTCGGATACGATAGGCTACGAAAGCGGTGCGGATTCCACGAGAAATTCCCTCGGCCTGCTTTCTTCCGTCGACGCGACGATAACTCATCTTTTCGTTTGTTATTACAATGGGGCTGGCCACTGTGTCCAGCGCGATGTCTTGGGTCCGACAAACTCGGATGGACTCGACAAACGCGGCTGCCCCTGGTGCAGTCTAAAAATATCGAAATTTAAGACCAGGGCAGGGTCCCTTGTGCGCCAGCGGTGAAATGAGCCACCTGTATGGATCCACTTTCTACGGACACACGACCGTCTCTCTTTCTCTCTTTTATCAAGCATCTATTGTTACTTTCTCTCCAATTTGTCCCAAAGTATATCAGAATCTCTTTACATCATTCGTGGCTACTCTTTACTTTTACTCTTTACTCTTTCGATTGTCTCTCTCTTTTATCAAACATCTATTGTATCTGCAATTTGTCCTGAAGTACGTCAGAATCTCTTTTCATCATTCGTGGCTACTCTATACTGTTTCTAGCAGTACATTGAAACGAGCCACCTGTATGGATCCACCTTCTACCTTATTTAGACTGTTTCTCTCTTTTATCAAACATCTACTGTATCTGCAATTTATCCTAAAGTACGTCAAAATCTCTTCTCATCAATAATGGCTACTCTTTACTGTTTCTAGCAGTACATTGAAACGAGCCACCTGTATGGATCCACCTTCTACCTCATTTAAACTGTCTCTCTCTTTTATTAAACATTTATTGTTTCTGCAATTTATCCTAAAGTACGTCAGAATTTCTTTTCATCATTCGTGGCTACTCTTTACTGTTTCTAGCAGAACATCGAAACGAGCCACCTGTATGGATCCACCTTCTACCTCATTTAAACTGTCTCTCTCTTTTATTAAACATTTACTGTATCTGCAATTTGTCCTAAATT
>CM052097.1:10610179-10646404 GCA_028453745.1 Agapostemon virescens
ATGTCAGAATCTCTTCTCATCATTTGTGATTACTTTTTACTCTGTCTAAGAGTAAACCAGGGACCTCTTCAACATGAACTTCAATTTGTCTTGCCCCACCAAAAGCAGACTATTCTGTTCCCTCTTCCTTAGTATGTCAGAGGCTTTCCTAGATACCAACAGCCGGTTAAAATTAAAATTGGTGTAAATTTATTTATACATCTTTGCAGTTTTTAAACCTTTGTACATTTTTCCGGTTTTAAACGTCAATGAGTAATCTCTCGTAACAGCACCATGCATGAACGACGGTAGACCAACGACAACGTATTCATTTCTATCAAAGGGATGCAAAAGGAGACAAGAGATCTATACTGCGTTGTTACGGATAGATGGGCAAATCCACATTCGAACTACACACAATAATGTAAACGCGTTGACGTTGATACGATGCTGTTACGTGGGCGACAGTCTTTATTTGTTCCTTACACGTGAGTTAGTTTTATAAATACCCCTATCGATTTCCTATTTCGAACCGGCACGTTAAAACGCCTAATCGCAAGCTTCAGACGATGTATTATACAGAAGTCTCCAAGTAGCAGGCAAAATTTCTGAACCCAATTGAAATTCGTTCGACCGAACAATACGTTTCTGTTAGAAATTGTCTTCATAAAATAATAGTCACTGTTATTGCACAATAAGTCGTAGGCCAAGGGGTTAATTGTGAGGTTGTCTGGTCAAGAGATGGTTTTTGATGTGTTTCCGGTCAAAACGATTCCCTACTATCCGTTTAAATGATAGGGACGATACTTTGTTAAATGACTGGAGAGATATTCACAACAAACGTAAATTTTGTATTTTAAATGCAAACACAACAAATTCGCAATGATTACAAGTGAGGTATATGATTAACTCCTTGCCCTACAACAACGAGTCACACTGGTGATCAAGATTTCGACCTGGATCTTCTAAACATGTATTTCGTTAATTTTCTTTAAACGGAAATAACATTTTATTTAATTGTTGATCATATACGATCATTGGAGAATAGCTAGGCACGCAGTAACTACAAATTTGCTTCTTCTTTTTGTTGTTCTGCAAAGGACAAAGAAAGTCTAGTTACTGGTATTGTAAAATAAGTCGTAGGTCAAGGGGTTAACGTCTAAAAATTTGCAAAAATAAATTGTGGCTACAACTTTATACAACTGATGCGCTCTGGCTAACTGGTGTATACTGACTGACGCTGAGACACTTAAACACTAAACACTTAAAACCGGAAACGTTATGGTTTCGTTGCAGTCCAACAGATACAATCAAATTTATTTAGCTTTTTCATGTAACTTCATGTCCCCACTTGGGTTCTTCTGTCCTTGGAAAAAAGCCGCCCTTAAACCTAATTATTTAACGCCGGATACGCTATGGTTTCGTCGCATTCC
Organism: Agapostemon virescens; assembly: GCA_028453745.1. Classification (NCBI taxonomy): domain Eukaryota; kingdom Metazoa; phylum Arthropoda; class Insecta; order Hymenoptera; family Halictidae; genus Agapostemon; species Agapostemon virescens. The sequence goes on from CM052097.1 coordinate 10,611,592, forward strand.
AATAGTTTCCTTGCCAATTTTCCGCGCCGAGTCTTGAAACGTCGCGCAATACCGCGCAACAGCGATGTATATTCATCGAAACGAACCTGCTCCGGAGTTCACGAAACGGGTCACCGTTCAGCGGAGTCCGGTTAGAATGCGTCCGAATGTATCGGGCAGCATCGGTGCTAAGTGCCAATGTAAATTCGAGCGTGGCCGTTGGGAAGAGTGTTAATTGTGGATTTGCGTTTTATGGAGGAAGTCGCGGAAGCCGGCGTGTAGCAGCGCGGGCAACATCGAAGCCCGGTGCTCTCACCTGTCGCCGTTGAGTTACGTTAACACCTTTGTTCGATCTTATCGCCGGTTGACCAAGCTCCTTCGGGCCCGTTTCCATTACGCGTTTAATGGTAATCGCGGGTTCGCGCGACACACCGAGACAGAAAGAGAGCGAGAGAGAGAGAGAGAGAGAGAGAGAGAGAGAGAGAGAGAGAGAGAGAGACGGGGCGCGCGCGAGAGTGTGTGAGGCGCGCGTCCGCGTGGAGAGGAGAGAGGAGGGCCTTGTGTACCTACGCGCCTACGTAGCCGAACCGAACGAAACCCCGACCCGGACCGGCCCGGCCCGCGACGGCCCGCTCCGCTCCAAGCTTATCTTTATTCCTCTTAATAACGTTCGTTTGGTTCGGCGCGCGTGTCGCGCTATCGCCGTCCTATCGGTCGCGTTTGCGTTTTCATTTCGCGGTAGTTAACTGCCTCGTTTACGCTGCGCCGTGCCCGCCCCGCTATCGTTGTCTTTTTCGACGTCGCGCCATCGCGTTGCGTTGCTCGGCGTCGTGTCGCGGTTCGCGTTGCGTTCGCTCCAGATCTAGCACGATTATTTTTTTACGACTCGGAGAGAGGAGAGCCCCGTGGGTAACGCCGTTGCACGGTTCCCTGGCTTTTCTGCCGCGGTGTCGGCGATCGTTTCATGGCGAGAGCTCTCGCGCCTGCCTAATTGAATTATCACGGGGCTGCGAGTCGCGCGATCAAAGAACCAAAGGCGACACAGATGAGAATTCGCTCGTGTGTCCGTGGTCCCCTTCCCCGTAGGCACGACCGACGGTGTCCCGTGCGCGAGGGTGTCTTTGTGAACCCCACCGGTCACGTGGAGAACGGAAGATGAAGACCGTGCCCGGCGAGATAGCGAAAATCGCGCGGCGTGCTGCTTAAAATTAATTACTATGCCGGTCGACGGTCAGTGAAGTCGTCCGGTTCATCCGACAGCCGGCTGTCCCGTAACACCGCAACCCACCGGCCATTACAAACTGCGTCCTGTTTATCAATTTGAATGCGAAAGACGAGCCGGGAGACGACGAGTCCGCGGCCCGCAACAAATTACGTTTATCGGTCGCCATTAATCACCCGGCGTCTCGAACATCTGCGAACGGGGCGCTCTCCCCACCCCCTGTCGAGAAAGACACTGCTCCCAGCCGCGAGCGGAAAATCGAAGCCGCGCGGATGCCGGACATCGTGAAAAACATCGTCTTATTCTACTTAGTATACCTTTCCGACGGATGCACCTTCTTAACAGAGGCGTAGGCGAACCCGAAAAACTTCAGAACTCCCAAAGAGGAGTCAAGAATCCTGGAACAATTCTTGCGAATCTTCAGGATGCAATTCAGGATTGCGACTCAACGTTCTCAAGTTACTTTCTACATAGACTCGTCCCCGAGGGATCGTCGAACGATCTCATCGAGCGACATCCACTTTTTAGCGAGTGTGACGGGATTTAACTACACTTTTACCCGAACCGCTGAATTCGGAGTCGTGAATCCTGGCAGGACGCATTTTCTGGCCGATATGCATTTTACGAAACCGTACTTGTTAGCGGGAAGGCGACGGACAGAGATTAGGCGTCTTCCGGTGTTAAAAAATAGTCTCTTTATTTTTGTGTTTTGGAGCTCTGCTTATAGGGTTGTCACAATGTGTGGAAGGGATAAAATGTTGAAAACAAGATGACTAACGCTATGGCGAGGCGCTGAGGACGAAGGTCGTTAGGGTTGGTGTGAATCAGAGTTTGTTATGAGTGGTCTGTTAGTAAGTGAAGCAGTAGTGTGTCGATGATTCGCGTTTTCGGGTTTTTGTGTTTTATGATATTACGCGAGTGGCTACCGTAGAGTAACATTGATAAAAGTGATTCGAAGCACCATAAGCGCGTTAGGTTCGCTCCACCCGTTGGCCGGGGGATTACCTGCGAAGAGGCGGTCAAAAGATAGGGCATACCCATTTCGAATAAATTTCGAGCCGGTGGGTGGTACCAGCTGAAAAGTTAAGGTTAGACGCTAGAGAAAGGAGCAACGACGGCGGAGAGGAAGAGAGCCGGAAAGAACGGAGAGAGATACAAGCGACGGCAGAAGGAGAGCAGGTGCAAACTTGGCCTGTCAGGAAGTCGCTTACAGCTCGAGGACAAAAGCTTCCCGAGGGACTCGTGCGCGTCTGGAAGCGGGACTAGGGACGGAGGTCGGTCTGGATAGAGAAGATGCCGGCAACGAAGGAGGTTGAAGGTGCCACAGAGGAGGGGTAGAATGAGCCTAACTGTGAAATAACACGGTGGCCTCCTCAACCCTCGTCCCGAGCATACAAGTCTCATACGTCACTTCCTTACGGCGAAAGAGGGCGGCGTCTCAGGGTGGAAGCGGGTTATATTGATTTATTTATACCAAGAGCGCAACCCTAATACGATGGGGTTATTGGGAATGTATCTGTATCCGCGATGCGACTCGATCCGCTTTCATGGCATCAGACTGCGTCCTTCGATCCTTGTCTCGCACATTTCGCAAAACCTTTAATTACGATATCGAGAAGTCCGAGTATCCTCGTCCTCGAGTCCTGCAGTTTTTATTATTAAGTATTCAAAGTAGAATGCATCGATCTACTGCGAAGAATATTGCGAATAAAGTCACGGATAAACGTTGTCGCCCATTCGATTGCACAACACCTGCGCGTTGTCGCATCAATGTCAACATATTAATTCCCATCGAAAAGAGGAGCATCGATGATATACTGGTATCGCTAAGTGAACGCGCTTCTATTAGTATGCATATAAATAATGTGAATACGTCGATGCTGTTCAGACGTCGCACTGTTAAATGGGCAGCGACCTCGACACTCTATAATTACAACGTCGACGTTGCAATGGTTTCCTCCTCGAGTCCTTCAGATTTCGTTTAGGAACCGAACGATCCACTGTGGAAAATATTGCGAACAAATGTGCAAAATTACAACGTCGAGAAGTTAAAATTCGAGTGTCTTCGTCCTCGAATTCTGCAGATATTGTCTAAAAATTGAATACAGAATTCAGCGATCGACTGTGTAGGATATTGCGAACAAGATAATTTTGGATACGCCATTTCGATAGCTGTAAAAGAAAGAAACAGAAGTGGATTTAGCGCAGGGTAAATTGGTTGATTATTTAGTTTAAAATTGGATGATTGCGAGTGGAACGGATCGGAAAAATTGTTTACGAATTCTGGTGGCATAGAAGTTGAGAATATTCGGATCCTCGAGGGACTGTGTGGGCAAGAGCAGGGTCAAACGATGCAGAGCGAAAAATATGCCAAACAGAATAATTGGTGATATACCGAAACCGATGACGGCAGAACGAAGGGACAGAAGAGGAGGCTAATGAAACCGCGCGGAGTCGCAATTGAGGATACGCTCGGGACCAACGAAAGAGGTTCAACGAACTGGGCCCAGGACGGTTGTTAACGCGAGTGAATCAGTCGCGGACCCGATACCGATCCGTCGCTCGAATTACGTACCAATTTACAATCGTCAGGCATGGTAATCCGTAAAAATAAACCGGGGCCGAGGCACGGTCGCGTGCGTATCAGGCTCGGTTCTCGGGTTCGTCCACGTTTCGGATGACGCGATCGCCGAATCGTCCGGCCCGATCCTTCTCGTCCTCCTCTCTGGTTTCATCTGCTACATGACTCGACCGCGTGGCATGACTGTCGCTAACACGCGAGCCCCGAAGTTAACCCGCAATTTAGCCAAGAGAGCGATCGTTCAAAAGAGACGTCTCACTTGATGCCACTTAACGAATCCCCCGCTACCCTTGCGCTCTCTCTCTCTCTCTCTCTCTCTCTCTCTCTCTCTCTCTATCTCTGTTTCTTCTCACTCGCTGCTCCTCTTTGTCCCTCTTTGTCTCCGAAGTAGCGGCGACGGCCGACTAGCGCTCGTTTCCAGATGCGACGATTGCTCTCCTCAGAACACGGAATCGGCCGTGATTAAAGTTTCAGGGGCGGAATAATTCATGACTCGGTTCGAGCGCTTCAATGAATTCGGATCGTCGCTCTTCTATCCGCTCCGCGGAGTTTCCTCGAATTCAATTACACGCCGGTGGCTCACGCGGCGCGTTCCTCGCCGGACGAGCGTTGCGCCCGATGTTCAATTAACGTCCGCGTCCGTAACTCACCGCGGCGATCGCGAATTATGAAAAAAGAAGAGATGCGAGGGAAAGAAAGAGAGAAGGAGAGAGAGAGAGAGAGAGAGAGAGAGAGAGAGAGAGAGAGAGAGAGAGATCGTGCACGCTTTCTTCGCGGAAACCGACGGCCGGTCCTTCGGAATCCACGGCATCCGAGCGTGGACATGAAAGGCATTCCGGGACGTCTTTTGGAATTCCCACGATAAATCACGGTTATGGGGTTGACGGGGTGACGCGTATGATTACACCCTGTCTCTTAGCAGCTATAAATTTCTTGCCGGCCGGCTCCACCTCCGCTCCGCGATCCTACAGGTATCCGGAGTCCCGTTTCATCGTGGAACAGTTGTGACTCACGTCTAATGGCTCGGCCACGAAACCGAGCGACTCCGAATGATCTTGGAGCGTCGTTCATCCGCGGAACGGACCGTCGAAACGATGATCCTTACCTCCGAGAATCGAATCTCGTCTCTGTAGAATCGAAGTCACGATTCACGATTTTTATTCTCGTCGCCGAGCTTCCTGCGTCCACGATTTTGAAATATTGTCATCAAGCATGGTATCATTAAAGGATTCGTCCCTCGACGTTCGGGGTCATCGGTCGGTTGGATCTTCGATCCCGCTTTACCTAACTATCGTTCTGGAACCGACACGAGCCCGGCCCTGTCATTTCGCCGAACCACAAATTAACGCGACTAACCATAACCGTGGCGTCGATCCGGGCGCACCTTTCGCGTCGGGCCCTGGAATTCGAACGTGGACCGCGTTTTTAAATCCATTAGCTCCGGCCGGGCATTAAATCACCGGTCCAACAATGTTTTTTCCTGTCGAATATCCCGGCACCATCGACACCGTGGTCCCAGCGCAAAAACCTGGCTTCCAATTAATTAAGGCACGGCCGGGTCCGTCCCGCTAAACGGTCCGGTGTATCACGGAGAACAGCTGATACGGCGACACGTTGAGCCGCGCCGGCCACGAGCCGAGGAAGCAATCTCCCGCTTTTCAAGAATATAATTTTCGCTCGGAGGATGGTCGCTATATTTTCAAGATAAGGCTGTAGAGCTCTGGCGGATCCTCCGCCGCTAGACCGGGCGAGACCCTACTCTCCCGTGTGAAATTACTTCGCTCCGCGGCTTACTCTTATCCCCCAGTGCCACCCTTTCTTACCGTGTATCCTCATTCAGCCGGGATCTCCCTGGAAATAAAGTAGATACCTTTCCTATTTTCGCATCCGGAAAATTGCAATACCTTGGCTACACGGGACTGCCTGTCGGTCTTATAAATCAGTCCCTTCGCTGCAGCGTTAATCGCGTCGCACCCCATTCGCTTTTTACATCGTCTCCACGCCATTCTTCCCTATCCTTAACCCTTTGCACTCGCAGCTATTTCGATTCCAGTAGCTAGACGATTTCAGAATATAATTGTCACGTGCGAACATCTTCATTTTGTCCATATGAAATCCACTGTGTTTGCAATTTTGCGTGTTTGGATCCAAAAAATGAATACGGATTTGTTAATACAAAAAGGATTTGTTTGCATCCAAAAAATGAATACGGTTTTTAGTGTTTGATAAATGTAAATCGGGTTACGAGATATTGATAGATATATCTTTAACACCAAAACTACCAAACAATAAATTCAACGATATACATTGAATTTTGAACAATTTTTATTGCAACGTGTATGTCATTAAAGAAGCACATCCGAAAATTTCTGATGAAAATATTTTTATAACTTCAATAATTGTGGAAGAAAAAACTAGGGACCAGTTAAAACGACTGGTTTGGTAGTTCTAGTGTTAAAGGCGTTTTTCTCGAAACCGTTATCTTTTCCTTGTATTCTTAACTGTGCCAAATGCTGTGAAGTATTAAATAACGTATAAAAAATTGATAATTTGACTGTAAAATGCAACCATTTTAATGGTAATTAAGATATCCAATTTCTTTTGATTCCGATTAATAAACGAATTTAAATTTTTATGCTTTGAAAAATTTACACGTATACTTCAAAATACCACTAAATGTAAAAATAAACTTGTTACTCCAATTTCGTTTTTACTCTATTGTTAAAGATAATAAAAAATTAGTTAATGTAACAGTTATGGTCTTCACCGTATCTGACACGTTTTCTTGAATTTTAGCGATATTAACACTAGAACTACTGAACAATATATCCAACGATATACATTGCTTTGTAATAATAACGAAACTGCATCTATTAACCCTTTGCACACCGAGCAATTTTAATTCCAAAATCATGATACTTTTCAATGTACAATAGTTCCATTGTACATGGCTTATTTCCTGTCGTGCACAGAAAGTTTATTACTATAACTCATACGTGAAACACTTCAATTTTCACCGACTTCTTAAACGCAAATATAGTGATACAAAAGCTGTTTTGAATAATAGTATGGCAATATTTAGTGTCTCCTCAGAGGAGCCACCGGAGTATTAAGGGTTAAAACTTCATACAATTCTTATTGCAAGGTATACGTCACTAAAGAAGTACATCCAAAAATTTTTGATAAAAACATCTTTGTAACTTCAATAATTATGAATGAAAAAACTAGGGACCAGTCATAATGACTGGTTTGGTAGTTCTACCGATCCAACCAGCTGGTTGATAATTTTCTGCTTAGTACAAATTGGCCAGAATCCGGTGCAACAAAAATTCGTCCCGCGATCCCAGTCTAACCCGTCATGCACGCGGCGAAGCATTTTCACATTGACCGCGGCGTTATATCGGCGTATTCGCGAATTAGCCGGGGACGTTGTCGATGCCTGTATCAATCACGTTTAATTGAGAAATATAATCCCGGCACCGCCCAGCACGCTCCGAATCCGTATATGTATATCCACCGATAAGTTTTTGTACGGTAGGCGGGTGCAACGCGGTTGAGCGAGTGCCGGCTCTTAACGCAACAAGCTCCTCGCACGTTTATCTAATTATTATAATTGCACGATTATTCTTGGTCGAACGAGCGGAGTTCGCGGCGCGGCGCTGCGCGCAGGGGTGAGATCGCATGCTGCCCGTCGTCCGGCCCGGCGAAAAAGAACGAAAGAACTAACGGGATATATATGGAGCAGCACGCGATAGGATCTCCTGGTCGAAGTCGTGATGCAAACGATCACGAATTCTTTGCTCCCTTTGTATCGGCCGTTTTCTGCATGCTTTCGGGCGCGTACGTGCCCCCACAGCGTCGCTCGCCGCGCCGTTCACGTAATAGCTGTTCCGTGGCGGAATTTTTCCGCGGGACCGTTCATTTTTCCAACCGAGCACCGCCGCCAGGTTATTGGCCGGCTCGCGGACTCTCTTTTACCCCGCGAATTTATGTTTTCTTGGCAAAGACTCTGCGAGCCAAACGATTCGATTCGATTCCGTTCGAACCCTCCATTTGCGCGAGGGCGAACGCGTCGATCGATGAAAATTAGAAACTCGAGGAAAAGGAAACATCGATGTGGGTTTGTACAACGTTTATTCATCGGTCGACACACGTCTGTTGCGGCAGGTCATGCTCGCTTTTAGGAAAATTTTATAACGAAAACGCAAAGAGAAAGCTTTAGAAATATTCAACGATAGAAGTACCGAGCACTAAACGCCACTAACATACAGCTTGGTTTTAATCTATAAATTCAATTGTCTGCTCAAATATTTGTTATTTCAAACAAGTGTGAAATACTTGTTCAACAGGCAAATCATTTCACGAAATTAGTGTATTTATAGATGGATGAAGAGAGGACATGTGTGGGCCAATCTGCTTTTAATGGTATCGTAGAATGTCTAATGCATTTTTCGATCTATAATATTAACAATAGAAAAGTATTGATTCCAGCCTATTCGGATAGCGATAACTCTAAAAACTTGATACAATCCGCGCCAATCTCTGCACATAAATTATAGCAAATTATAGCAATAATCTTCATTATACTAGAAAAACCACCGTTATAGATACACATAGTAATATTTGCATTACATGTACGATAACTATGCTATTCGAGGCAGCTTTTGGGGCTATTTGGCGCCCTTACGGTAAATTTAAAACGAAATAGCAGAAGAGGCTGCAATCAAATGCCCATTTATAACGTTTTCCCAGCAAGAAGACTTATATCTTATTTCTAAGACTCTAAAGCATAATCTAAAAAGAAATTTGCAGTATTCAAAAAATGTAGTCTGACATTATCTACTACATCCAATCACACTTTGCTGTTAAGAATCAACGCCAATTTAACCCTTTGCACTCGAAGCTGTTTTACCATCGAAAACCAAGGCATGTCTTCTGGTCTCGAAAATTTCACTGTACGTGATTCATTTTCTGTTATGCGTACTCAGGTGTTTACTATTATTCGTCTTTACAACAGTGGAAATGTTATCACTTTCCTAGATGCAAGCATAGAGATGTAAGAATAATTTCAAACAATGGCGTTGCACTTTTTACTGGTGCCCCAGAGTCACCATTCGAGTGCAAAGGGTTAAAGGTATCATACGTATCACTACTTACTAGCCATGTCTGACATACGCGATCGCCAGATCGTAAATCAGAGGTAGTGATTCGTGTTGACCCGCTCGCTGTGTGCAATGCACTTACGCAGACTTATGCTGTGTGTTGAATCGAAAATACAACTGATTAACGGTGAACCGAATTTGTTTCTTTTGCTTCAGGTAAATGGTGTCCGCGTAGGGAATGGAGTTCGCCGCCGGACGCGCAGCGAGCGGCGAGCGAGGCGCGTCGTGGTGTTCTTTACTCTTCCGTCTTCCTCGGTAGTCCCGGTAAGTCTTTACGAAACTTCTATCTCTTTCTCTCTCTCTCTCTCTCTCTCTCTCTGTCTCTTTCTCTTTGCCCGCTCCACCTTCGAAACTTTCATCGTCGTTCCAAATTGAATATCTTCGGGAAATATGGTTGCGAGCTCTTTCGCCGCGCATTCCACGTGCCCGAGGGCTCGGCAACGGCTCGCGGGGCCAAACTCCCGTGGAAATTTTCCCCGTCCGTGTCCGTACGTTATCCTTAATTAAACGGGACGCTCCGCCTGTTTAACCGTGTCCCAATCCAGAGTTCTCGCATTAATCGCGTCTGAGGATTCTCCTGCGCGTCTTTCGCGCCTCTTTAAGTGCCTTCGCGGGGCTCGCGTGTCGAAAACCGTCGACGCGATACTTTACTCGAATTCTAGAGCTACCCGTTTCTATCCCTTTCACGCGCAATCTCTTCACGTGCTGAGATGTTGCGATTACGTCGTGCGTTTCTTACGAGATTCCGGATCTTCATATACTTGTACGAGACGTGCAAGCTTATGAAACGTAAGATAGCATTTACAGTTTTTCATTGCTCGAAGAAGTTTCCATCCTAGCGAATGTCTGCTTTGTACGTTTACCGTTTCGCTAAAAATCTTTGCTTTTTTGCGTCGTTCTAGTTCGCAAGATAAATTGATCTGTACCGTGTATGCTTGTAACATATGGCAGTTGTGTAAAACGATACACTGCTGTAATCATACATTTGTTTCAATAATACAGATGAAGATTTTGAAACGGTTCACCTATAAGGACATTTTTGATGACATAAATTCTCGAAAATTGATAGGTCAAAATCGGAACGACCCTTTTAATCGTTCGTAGGTCGGATAGGTTATTCTACGTCGAGATAATGAATTCGCCAACAATTCGGGGCGCGATCAGCTCGATCGCCAACGAGGAAGCTGGAATAGAATCGAAAGAGCGCGGAATACGGGAAAAAGGAGGAAAGAAGATCGCACGTACTCTTGGCTCCGCTCTCCGGGACATGTGTGCATAGGCGCGAGAGAGGCGCGACGTGCTCGGCCCCCGGTGGGAGGAGCGCGATCGTTCGCGGCATAAACAAGTTTTAATCGTGCCTCGGGTATTCGTCGCGTTGAATAAATATTGATATCGGGTGACGCGACGGCCAATCAGAATCGGGGCTTATAAAACAAGCCGCTTACACCTCCGCCTGTCTATCGCGGCGCGTACACGCGCCCCACCTATCCCGTCGTCGCTTGTTATTCCCGCGATCATTCGCGGCCGGTTCGCGATCGAAAGGAAAAAACAGAAAAGAAACCCGAGTAAAGGAAAGTCCGTCGCGCGGAAAACTCGAGGGGAAAACTCGTCTTGAAACGAGCCGACAGAAGCGATTCGCGATTTTTCTATTCCCGATCGTGCCCGCTCGTCATGGTCAGCGGACAGCAAGGTCGGACGACGATAAGCATCGCGCGCGGTGTCCGCCGTTGCGCTGCGCCACGGTGGAAACGATTCCGAACCGCGGGCCTTGTCTATCCTCGATTTCTCCCTTAATTAAATTACGCGGCCGCCAAGGAGCTCGCCGATAAGAGGACGTAAATCACTTTCAGTCGATAACTAATCGAACGATTCCGAGACGCGTCTTGCCTGCCTGCCTGCCTGCCTCCTGCCTGCCGGGCTCCCTCTCCTGTTCTCAAAGATGGGGGTACCGCGCATGCGCCTCCTTCCTTGTCCCTCTTTGCCTCCCTCTGTTCGTTCCTCTTTGCACTCTCTGCGCCCTCTTCCTCATCGCACGAAGGAACGGAGGGAATATGAGCGAATGCCAGAGGTAGAGAGAACCTCTCGCTCTTCGGTGTCGGAGCGAGGAGAGAACTGTGCGTCGGGGGTGGGACGGGAGAGGGACGGGAGAGGGACCGAGAGGGAGAGAGCTCTGCGAGGAGGGAATCGGCGGAACGCTCGGAGGAAAAGGGACGCGCGTGCTGCTGGGAGAACGAGAGAGACCATCCGAGGGCGAATCGCGGCTCGAGGAGAGAGAAAGCAGACCGGTCTCCATAGCAACGAGGCGAGGCGGGAATGCGACGGTAACCATGGCAGCCGCGGGTTACTCTCTCTCGGACCGACTGTCTGTCTGTCCCTCTTTCTGCTCCCTCGTCCTCTTCGTTCGCCTCTCTCGCCTCTGGACCTCTTCCTTCCGCCCACGGACCGAGCCACGAGCACGGATCCGCAAAGAGAAGGTGGAGCGGTCTCGGAGCTGCGCTCTGGAGAAACGTTCCACTTCCTTTTCGCTTTTTCATCTCTTTCTATTTCCCCCCTCCCCTTCTCTCTCTTTCTCTCTTATTCGCACGCTCGCTCGGTCTCTCTTTCCCTCTTTCTCCGCCCTGCGGCTTCTCTTTTAATAATAGTAATGCGTTTTTGGCGAACTGCTTCAAACAAGATACCAGCAAACGTACAGGGTGTCTCGAGATTATCCTGCCAAACGGTGTCACGTTCTGCGAAAATGATCAGGCGAAATGTTACACACTGGCCGCAGCCGAAAATATGCCGGGAAAATGAACGGAAAGCGTAGCGTAAAAGTTGTTCGTTCGAGGCTTGTTTTCGGAGAGGTACTAACCTGAGAATTCGTCGGTGCATGACTTACCCTTTCCACTATTCTGTGTAATTTCCATTCCCCGGAAACTATGACGCGGAAAGAGAATTTGATTCGTTTATTTTCGAACGAGCAATTATCTCGTAACTCCCTGTAGCGTACTGTCGGTGTAAACGTAGGCTTGTAAACGTTTCGTTACCGGCCTGCGGATTGTTATGCTAAATGAAAATTGTCTGCATCGATTGCAGGACACGGAAACTACGTAGGCATTCGTTTCTCTTCTCGTGAAAATAATGCGACTGCAGTTTTCAATTCTTTAAACGTGTTTTCAATTTTATACTTGGCCTACTCTTCAGTGTTAGACATGCATAAAACTTGAGATGTATAACTGACTGATTTTTCTTCTAGTGGAGCATAAAAAATTGTAGTGGATTCGTGCTTGCAATTTTTAGCGATAGTTTAGCGAAATGAACGAGTTTTTTCGTTAAACGCGAAATAACGAGCAAAGAGTATCTAGCAACTTTTTATCTCTTGCAACTCTTTTCGCAATAACAGTACGGTTTAGCTTATTGCACCTCCGTAAATGGAACTAGACTGTAAGTGGAAACTTCCTTTTCTCTTTGACTTTAATTTTCTAGAAAAAAAGAAGCTAGAACGATAAGCGCGCAACGGTTTTTCTTGAAAAGACGCAGTTCCGAGTGCACTTATTTTCGAAGAATCTCTCGTGTCTCTGTTCGTCCTCGATATGAAAGTTTCCCGGGCCGATGTTTATCCAGCTGAGGATCGATCTCGCTCCGCGTATTTCCTTTTCCGGTCCCCCGGGCAGTTCCTACAGTTTCCATTTGTTAAAGTGTCACGCCGGTTCCGCGGCGGTGCGTTAATGTTGTTTTTAAAAAGGTCCCGGGGCCGTATTAATTAATCGGGAATACGGAAACGGGGGATAAATTTTATCTCGGCTGCGCAGCCCGACTGTTAATAATGAATCGTTAATGCTAATTTTTGATTTATGCGTTCATAATCTTTCCCCTCGTCGCGTCTCGCCGCAGCCTCCCACGCCCGGGACCTGCGGACGTTTTTGAATGTGGACCGATATCTGTGACTGAATTAAACGATCGGCCGGATGCGCGGGATAAATTTCGTTGCAGGACGTGCCGGTTATTAATAATCACTATTTCCTAGCAGTTCGTTAATAGTGCCGACGGTCAACCATTCCGTTTTGCAATTTACGCTATCGTACTGTCGAGACCCGACAGTTTAGCCTGCTCGTAAGGTTTACAAAATTATTTCCCGGCACTTCGTCCGTACTACCATAAACAATGTACCCACAATTTTCAGGTACCTCAAGAGTTAGCGACATTTCATCGAAATCTTACGATAAGACATTCTCTTTTTGATTCGCATCTTCTTTTTTACATCTGTTACTTTTCCTTAAGTGTCAGACTCTTCGCATTGATTTTGAGTAGACCCTGATTTCCTATTTTGCCTCCAGAGAATCGAAATCAAATTTTAGTATCTAGTTGACGATAAAACATGCAATGTAAATTTATTTCTTTCGCTGATAAAATTGTGGACGGCAAGGAAGGTGTTCGGCGTCTTGACAGGGCTCGGCAGCGATAGCGAACCGTAGTCTGACGTCCGTCTCACAACAGTTGTAAATTGTCGTGAGTAATAAGAGAGGCGTAAAGAAACAACCGATACACAGCTTGAGTTACATTTATGGACTTTAATAATATATTTACACTCCTGACTAGACCGTTACACTATGTTCAAATGTTGCCTGTAACTTAGTAAACTGATTGCAAACTATGGATAACCAGCGTCGCAACGCGTGGTTGAATCAAAACAGCGCTTATCGCGTATACGTAAAACAGCAGCGCGAGCCTCGCGCTGCATAAGTATTTATATTCATTTCTTTATGGGGTGGAAACATCCACCACCAATGAGCACGTACAAATCTATCGCGTGGTCTTAGCATGCCGCCCACCCTGCACTGGTGGGGTGAGCCTAGCACCGAATTTTCTACAAGACGGTACTGTCCCAGGTATCGTCCCGAGGGTGGCCGCGCGCTCGCTGTGTCCGGTGATGCACATCTGGAGGTTTATGGTACGGCAATTGCTATTGAGTATGAAGTCGGCGACTCGGCCGCGCACGTGTCCGCCGAGGACAACCCTAATAAATGTGCCTTTCGAATTTTGGTAAATACTGCCTAGCACATCTGGCAGTCACTTGAATAGGTCCTCAAAAATAGCGGAACGTCGGCGCTCGTACCATAAACCTCTTCGTTAATTAAAGTATTCTTAAGACGTTGTCGCGTCTTAACAGAAGGTATAATCGCTAGACTGTGGAGTTTATACGTTTATAGCAAAGATGCACAGTTGGAGCACAAATGTTTCTTCTCAGTGGTACATTATTTCCAATCTATTCAAATGATTGAGAGAAAAGAATTTACTTAACTGGTTAACTGGTTTGATATCGTTCTTCGTTTAATATTTTCAATTTCTCCCTTGGATCAGCTGGATCCTGAAAGAAGTTCGCTGGAGCAGACGAGAACCCAATAGAAGAGTTTTCAGTAGGATGATTGCAGGTCCGCTTTGCATTTTCACGATCCGAGCGACGGAGAAGGGTCGAAAAATCTGTGACGGCGACGGGAGCGTTTAGCGAGCACGTAGTGTAAAAGCTATCGACATTCTTCAACGCGGAAACCCGCCGCGCGGGAAGACCAGATCCTAGGTGGAACAGCGGGGCTGATTATGTATGACCGCCGAGGAATCCCGGAATTCCAAGCGACGTTCAACTCCCGATACGTCGGCTGTCGCGTCGCGGGGAATCGAGTTTCCGCGCAGCCGACGACGACATTAACGCGTCTACATTTTCCTCGGCCATATATTCTCGTTGGGTCATCCATTACGAGCACTCCGTTTCGGGCACACCTCCACGCTGTTATTTTCAGTTTCGCGGAGCCGGCCCCGGAGGCTGAAAGGAAATCTTTCCCGTTCGGAACAATCCGATAGATCGTGTGGATCCTCCCCTCCTTTCTTTCTCTTTCGTTCGAAAGATGAGTCCCGTTGAAAAATCGTTGAAACTCGGAGACTTGTTTTGCGACCTCGTTCCAATTCCTCCACCCCGGCGCCTACACCAGACGGAAATTTTTCCTCGGATCGGATTCTTGACGTCAATCTCGATCGTTTCGTTTATTCGAACGACGACGGACGCGGCTCGATCTCCGGCGAAAAAATAGACGTGCCGCGGAAGTGGGAGAAATGTAAATTTCTCTCTGTTGTTCGTTTCGTCTTTTTCTTTTTTCTTTTTCTATTTTTTTTTCATTCTACGCCGTTCCGCCGCGTTGTTCTGGGCTATCCTCGAAATTAGGTCAAGCGTGGTCGTTGCGAGGCTTAAGTATCGCTTAAATTTTTTCTCGGCTCCGAAATAAATTCGATGACTGCGCGCGACCGCGTCCCTCGACCCCTTTCGCGGTGGAATTTCAGTGTCGACGGACCGGGGTGCGAGAAAATAAATTACCGCGCGGTCACGGGACAAATTCGTTGAAATTTCGTCGAAAAGCTACTTGACCGCTCACTCGCGGCAGATCTCGTTATGGTTCCGGTCGGGCGAGGAGCAGGAGGTGGAGGCTCGGAGGGTTGGTCGGTCGGTCGAGAGGAATAAGGGACACGAGGGAGGCACGAAAAGGGGGGTGAGAGCCGGCGAAATTCTCTCGGTTTGGTTTTTCGTGGGTCGCATATCACCCCCAACCCCTTGCCCACCGGTGGAACCACTGCTCTGTGCTAACCTTCTCCTCCTTCGCCACCCTCTCGCTCCTCCACCCCCTCCCACGGTCCGCAATGGCACACGGCATGGCTCCCTTTTCCGGCGAGTGTAGCGTAATGTAAGGGTTGCGCCCGCGTCGGCGGTGTTTTGGGGTGAGAGAGTTTAAAACCCCTCGGGGCTTGAGGTCCAGGGCCGGTTAGATTTATCGGATGTTTTGGTTGGCGGCCATTGTTAACCGCCCTCTCTCTACCCTCTTTCCCTCTTTCAGTGTTCTCCACGGCCAGTGGCGTAGTCGTTTCCGTCCAATAGGAGAGCGCTTTTTACTCTTTTTTTTTTGAACACCCTGTCTCTCTCTCTCTCTCTCTCTCTCTCGTTTCTCTCTTTTTCTCTCTTTATGTTCCTCTCTTTCGAACCGGCCCCGGATATCGGGATCGGAATTCTGCGAAGCAATAACGCTAAGAACGCGCCGCGCTGTTTCACGCTGTCCTTCCGTCAGAAATTTATTATCATCGGGGTTTCTGGCTTTGTTCGCTGATCTTTGGGGCTGCTTTCGAACGGCACATACCGAAACAACGCCCCGCGGGATGAAGTTTTTCTGTCCGAGCGAAATCGAATCGAACGATCCCGAAGATTTTTCGACGCCGCGTTATTGCAGCGACTCATTGTTTCGCGTGCAAACTCCCTCTCTTTCTCTCTCTCCTGTCTCGATTCCAGGAGAATATCCTCGCAGCTCGACTCTCTCGCCCGCAACCCCTCCGCTATTGTGCACGGTGGTTTGAACGATGTTCAAGCTCACGGACCACGACCCTTCGGTTCAACCCTCCCGACCACAGTTCTCTCCACCCGTTCTAACCGGTACATCGCGATTCGTCGAGGAAACCCCGTGAAACCCTGTCTCGTTCCACGATCGATCCTGGTAATTGGCTGGTCTTAAAAGGAGTCTTCCACTGTTTTAATTGTACCCAAACACACAGTCAAACAGGAAATTATTCTTCGCTGTGGAAAAACGATCCCTCTTTGCCGTGATCGCGGTCGTGAAATCTTCATTCGCGCTGTAGTAGAATACGGTTTCATAACCTCCAACCGATAGCTCGCAATGCACCCTGATTTCTTCCTTATGTTTAATATCGTTTTCAAAATTACTTTACATTTTGATTCCTCGCAAGTGTGAACGGATTATCGACTGTTTAACAAAAATTGGGAAAATTCGGTGGACTGACCACACCCAAGAGAGTCGAAACGTTGAAAGTGAAAGTAGTAGACAGAGTCAAACTAATATGCAGATTATCGATGTTATGCGCTTGTGACAAGAAGGAATGAGTATAATTTCTGAAAATTCAGGAGCGTCTTTGCGTTATTTTGAAATTATTACAATTACTAAAAGGAAGAAATAATGCTGACAATTTTTATGTGAGATCTGTACAATTATTCGATCACTTCGTTCTGAAATCTCTGATTTTTCTTAAAAAATTTCTTAGGAATGAACTATGAATTTTTAAGCAACATCAACAGATTGAAATAAAATACAATTCCTCTGTTATTTCGACCGTTTTGTATTTCTCTTACATGCTTTCGGCACACTGTCTATCGATTAACGTCGGCCGCGACGTCCGTGGCGTTAATCGAACCGCGTTTCTTAATCGAAAAGACTCTTCGACGTTCCGGAAGGAAATTCTTTAAACATTGGCCCTGCTAATCGAAAGGCCGGGTCCACGGGAAGAAGAAGAAACGAAGGAAGCAAAGTCTCTCCGGTGCGGCCGCACAGGGCCACCTCGTGTTCTTCGATTAGCAGGAGACCGACCCGACCATGACCTCTCTCCTCTCCTCTCCTCGACCGCGGCGCACCATGCCATAGGTGGAGAAGATTCTCTCCCTCTTTCGTTCCCTCTCATTCCCTTTTCGTTTCTCTCGTGCTCCATCTCGCGGCACTGATTGGACGATCCATCACCGTGGCTCGTCTCTCTCTCCTTCTCTCCCCTCCCTCTCTCTCTCCCTCGCCTCCGTCCACTCTCCCCCTGGCACTCTTTCTCGCTTCTTCCTGTCTCGCGTTCCTCTTGTTTCCTCTGGAACCGCTTTCGCGGAGGAACCGGACGAACCGTTCGTACGTATACATTCGTTTCACGTTTCCGATTATTTCGATGGGCTAAATTACGCTTGGAATTATATTATTTTTGAGGTGGAATGTCAAAATGCATGTATTTGTAACGTACGCTGCATCGCGGCTACAAAAATGCAATTGCAATCCTTCGCGCGGAATGCAAATCCAAATATTCGCAGGATAAAGTTTCACATAGTTTTATACATTGTCGACTGTTTCACACAGGAATTAGGCGATTCTCAAACTAGCGACTCAGCTGATTTTCACGCAAGAGTCTTTAGGTCTTCTTCAGTCGTTGGAAAACGTTCTTGAATTTGTTTAAGAAATGTTCGATGATGAGTTTTCGAATTTTGTGGGCTTCGGACAAGTTTCATTTATTTCATTCGTAAAAGTGATCAGCGGTACTGAAGGGAATTGTTGATTACTGGATAACGAAGTTCTAACATTACAATGTGGATATTAGGTTCTGATAACAACTCTAAACGATGCTTAAATTCGACGTCTTAAATTTTTATTTTCCTCATTTATTTGAATTCTTACGCTTTCGTTTGTTGACGATGTTTGTAACTCGACGGAAAGGAATAGTTACGATTCACTTGTTTAATCATGCCGTTAGACACGCTCCCTGGAAACAGTATGATTCTCAATGCCTGCGAAAACTTTGAAAACCTTAATTTTAATAACCCTAACAGAAATACTTGGATTACATTTACAACCGTGACTCGTTGGTTCACAATCAAACGTACCATTACCGTTGGACAAATTTTTGAGAAATTCTTGATTGCGTGGACCCAGCAAAGTTATGTACGAGTCTCGTTCGGAGGAATAAGCGTAAGCCGTAGCGAATCTTTTCACGTCGGAAAGGCTATAATTTAATTTTTCCTTCGTGCGAATGGAAATGCTTCTCTCGAGAGACTTCGGTCTTTCTGCTCGAAAGATGTTCGGGTTCTTGGAAATTGCAATTCGACACATAGTCGAGCGACGCGTGCATTCACGCAGCTCGCGGTGCTCTTTCTCGCGGCCAGTTGCAACGCGTGCACGCGGTCGCTCGGCAACAGCGAAGCAACAGCGAAGCAACAGCAACAGCAACAGGAACTCCGACGAGTCGCATACCGGCGACCATCGCCCAGAGGGGCGGCCATTCTCGCGAGAGGGTGGGAGAGTAATTGGTTCCCATGGAGGCAGAAAACGCCTCGCTCGAAAAACTCTCGACGAAAGTGCACGACCTCGGCCGTGATGCAGTGTCGAAGGGAGGTGGAGACGCGGGGCATAGACGAGAGCAACGGGAACGAACGAAGAAAATTTGCATCGATCATGAACAAAGTACAGAGAGAAAGCGTGCGCGTCTGTATCCCTAATACACCGTAATCTCCTTGCTCTTACGATCTTCGTTAGAACAAAAATTGAACGAGTTTAGCTGCGTCGATTGGCTCGTTCTATACTTTCATTCATGCTGCATAATCATTGATATCTTCGGACTTTCGCAATTTTGCATTCTCAAGTCTTGCACTTTCTACGTTCGAACGAGTCAGGAAGGAAAGGGTTTTAGTCGAGTTGGCCAGTTCCTGTCGCGGTACTCCAGTGTAGAGTTTAGAACGGAGCAAGTAGAAGAAATAAATGCGGTAGATCGTTCTACATCGACAAGAGCGAATGCCATTGTAAGGGCATGTTGTGCATGACTCGAAGTACCGTGATAAACGGTTTAGACGATCACGTGCCCCGCAAATTGTCTAGTTTTTCGAATAATGGCGATCAGGCGGACGTGTAGTAAATAAATTAGGTCATCCCTCGATCGGACCCGAGCATTTTCTCGTCGGAGGATCATCGAGGAGGGAAAAAAGACGAGAGGCCGAAGGGATTAAACGCGCGGAGGCGATCGGATAGGGAAGCGGAATGGCGTAGCGGTACACGCGGAGGACGCCGGGAACAATTGAAGTGTCACGTGACGATACGGCGAGTTAAAAGGGGGGAAAAAGTACGGGGCAGGAAAGGAAGCAAGGAGACGAAGAAGGAAGGCGACAGGCCGATAAACGTGATACACGTCGCGGGATATATACACAGGCGTGCCGCCATCGTCGCCGCCGCCGCCGCCGCCGCCGCCGCCGCCGCTATCCACGGTCCGTATTCATTAGTTCCTTACTCAAAGGCACGGAAATAGTTCCGGAGTTGCGGGAGGCACAAAGCACAAAGCTCTGTCGCGGAACAATGAGAGATAGCGGGGGGAGCGAGAGAGGAGCGAGAGGTGGAGTCATACATAACAGTGATAGCCGGTGGAGGAAGAGGGAGAGGTAGACTGCAGATTTCATGAAGTCGAAGATAGGCACAATGGTTTAGCTCGTGAGAGTGCTCGATCTCACTTTCTCTCTCTCTCTTTCTCTCTTTCTCTCTCGTGCTCTCTCTGCGTCTCGTTTGCCTATAGCTCTCTCGCTCGTTCTATACTATTTCCCTCTGCCCTCTGGTTCTACTCTCTGTCCTTCCTTTCGGTATCTACCCTGCTTCTTCCGTTCCTCTCTGCAATATTCATATGTGTTGAATATATTAATGCGCTGAGAGATATGTAAAGCGTGTGTGACTCCGCTTTCTCGCTCCGGCGGCTGGCCCCACTGCAATATTACTGAAATGTGTCTCGGAGCGTGCCCATGTGCGGCTCCGATATTAAACAGCAGCCGTCGTTGCATCTGCGCCTCCCCGTCTCCTCTGCGCGCGTGTTTCCCACCTAGCTTGCTGCAACACCGGAGACCCGCGGCCTCCACGAACCCAAATTTCAGCTCCTCCTTCATCGACTGCCTCCTGTCCCGTCTTCTTCTCTCTTCTCTTCTCTTCTTTTCTCTTCTCATTTTGCCGGGCAGCGAGCGAGCAACGCCGCGGCGCCTATCACCTACCCCCGTCCCACCCTGTCCGACGATATTTTCCGAAATATGAAAATCCTCGGGACGGTAGTTCGTCATCGGGACCGTAACACGGTTCCGCGCCAGGTGCGCCGAATCGGTCGGTTACATTGTTCCCGCGCGACGCACGCCCACCGACTTCCATTTTTCTTCGAAACAGTAATCTTCCTTATGGATAAAATAATCATGATTCAACCGCGCGCTTTATACGTCTCTGCGAGCTTTCGTCGTTTGAGAATACGACGATGAAATATTATTAGGTCTTCCCTTAGGAAATGTAGTTTTTACGGTAACTCTCGACGCAGAACTTTTGTGAACATCTTGTTGGTCAACGTAAGCGCCATTCTAATCGACGTATTCTTTCGTTTTTATTTACTGCCAGATTTTGATTAAACGTTGCACGCTTTTATTGCCAATGAGTTAATTTTTTTCATATAAAGTGTAATATCTAAATGAAACGCGAAGAGAACAGCTGAAAATCAATTTTGTACCGTAAAATGGTACTTATGTAATGAACTTGTATGCTATAATCGTATTCCTCGATCAAAGGACTTCATAAAATTTGCATTTTAAAATCTGCTATTTTATATGTAACGACATAATTAACAGCGCGATTGAATATGATAATGTCCTTATAAATAATGCATTTTTCTAATTTCCTTCTCTATGTGATATCCATAGAATGAAGTGGCACGGTACTACTTTTCACACGAACTGTTGGTTCTACAACATAAAATTTGCTGAGTACATTACGTCCAATTAGCGTGGAATAATGAATGAAAACGTACAGCTTCATGAAAATGACGGAACCGGAGCTGTACGATCTTTACGATGTACAATGTACGCCGCCGCGTATACTCATTTACTGTACATACAATTGCTAAGTGTTCGAGCTCGGCAAGAGTAAATATATTTAATTAAATTATCTAAAAAATAATTTAGATCAGATAAAACGTTAAAATTACGTAGTGGCAAAAGCAGGAACACAAACGGTTAAAATTCGACTAATAGGATGAACGACGGTTGCGAAGCTTCCGGAGCTTCAAGGAGGTACGAAGCTGTACAATGAAGCTCTATATATAATCATCGGTTAGATCGTTTAGTATTCATCCGGACGGTAGTTGGCCACTTTCGGTTCTCGTGTCTTTGGCGCGATTCCGCGGGGATCGCCGGCGCGTAAAGAACAAAGAAAACACGGTGGAATAATTAAAACAGAGAATTTACGAAGGGGTAGATCTGCGCACAGCCGGCTACGTTATCGGGAGACAAAGAAGAGGACTCGGGGGCGAGCCCGGGGAAGAAGGGTAGGGAAGAACGCTGGGGAAATATACACGTAGAAGCGAAGAGACAAAAAAAATTGTGGAAGAGACGAATATAGCTTGAAAGTGTGCTAGGGGGAGAGGGTGAGTTGGGGGGAGCTATATGGAATGGAGGACGCGGGAGAGGGTAGTTTCTCGATGTAGCACGGTACAGCACGGTACAATCGGCGGTACCGGCACATGGGCACACGCCAACTTCCTCTCTTTCTCTCTCCATCCTTCTCTTTCTCCCGCTGCGGCTATCCCTGTCCCGTCTTCTCTACATCCTCTTCGTCCTCTTTCCCTTTCTCCACCTCTACATCCACATCCACCTCGAGCGTGCCCCTGCACGAAGTTCTCCCAACCTACGGGCCAACCCCGGCAGCAGCAGCAGCACCGCCACCCAACCCAGACCCTGGGGCTGTCAAACGCAGGCCGAATCTTCTTCTGCTCGTGACAGCCTGGAAATGAAGAGAGTGCCCCCGCGTGGCGTATCCTACCCGCTTTCCTATGTACGTTAACGTGCGTCCTAGGAATGTACGTTCTGTTCTCACACGCGTGTCCACGGTTATCCCTTTAACGTGTACGTGGTCCGGCCTGTGTTACGAGCGACCGCGCCACGCCGCGCCGGTTCAACGGAGGTCGCCGTTGCCGCCGTCTCTTTCATCCCGGCCGTTCTTTCATTACCCCCACGCTTTCATTTCGTCCGCGTCTGGATTGATTCATTTTTTTCGGTAATTCGTCTCTAATTGTTCTCCCTGTCGATTCGACTCGGCGAAATTGATCGCTCGAGCCCTCGGACGAGCTTTTTCCTATTCCCCGCTCGCGATACGTCTCTCCTCGTTTTTTCGTCTGCAATGTAGTCCGACGGTTTAGGAATACTCTAACAGAGCACCCGCGGCTGAAACGCGCGCGCCCGCGACGCGACCTAACGGCCCGCTGCTCGTTTATTACCGATTGCAACTTGCACTTTTCAAGAGATCCTCCTCGCCTGTCCCGAAACTATTACCGTTCCCGCGGGCACGCTCTCAAGGATCACCGAGACGCCTGAAAGGTCCCTACCCGCCGATTACGAAGCGCTTTTCGAGCGTGATCATTAGCGCAATTATTATTGTGTCGGGGCACAATAAGCGCACCGGCGCGTCCTCGGCCACAATGACCGGCGAACCGACGAAGAAGGCAGAGACAGAGATAGAGAGAGAGAGAGAGAGAGCCCGTTGTCCTCTGGACAGCGGAGTCGGTGCATTCTTCGGGCTATCTGAAAACAGACTGCGTTTTACAAGCATCTCTATGGAATACTCGCTAAATTATAAGAAATTCGGGAGAGTGTAACTTTTCAATTGTTTAAAAATTTTTTGCAAAATTAGATAAAGATTATGAAACGCGATCGTTTTATTCGAGACGATGGAATAGAAAAATCCGTTGCTTTCGCTGATATTAAATTGGAGTCGGCTGGCGTGTCTGTGTATCACTTACCGTTTCTACTTATCATACATACTACTCCAGGCGTACTACACAAATTGTTATTCCACGCTTTTCACTGGTGTCACTCGGTTGTATCATCGTTATACTGTAAACAAAACCGTGAATCCTTTAGTCGATACTTTGAGTTAACTGTTAAACCTTTCTTTGCTAACAAATTACTTACGGAAACCTTATTGATACAATTTTTGATGCCCTGTATTAAATAGGAACTATTATGAGTTTTCTTTTGAAAAATAGCATTACGTTCCTGAGGTTAGCTTGTTCGTTCGTGACAAAGATCATTACTGCTTTGAAATCATTTATTAAATAATTTTTATCTTTCACAAATTCTATTAAATCCGGAAAGGCTACTTTAGAAAGAGGTTAATACTTTATAATTACTTTATAAAAATAGAAAGGATCTGTCGATTCAAACTTTTAGCCATTCTTTACAACGCATATCCACAGAAGTAGTCTAATAACTCTTCATAGATGCATTTTTGCAATCTGAATATCCACAAATAAAAAATATTAGCAAGCATGCCCATGAATCTATCGTTAAAACTCCGGAAGTTCTTCGTTCGATTAATAAAGCAGAACTCGAGGTGTCTGCGGGTAGAAGACACCGAAGACAAATAGTCAAGTTTGTCCTTGGTTGAATCGGTGCCGGTTGGAAAAACTCGCGGTATAAATTTCGCGGACTTGCGCAGGTTTTACGCGAGGGAACACTGTCCTGACGTTCCCCGACAATCGGCTATGGAGATTCTGAAAGGGATTCCAGCGTATCCTTCAAACGCGCTGCGGACAGCAACAACGTTTTCAAGAAGTAAGCACCTACGGGATACTTTCAGGCTGTGTAGAACGAAGCCTCGGAGTTCTCCGAGGCTCCGTTCGCATCGAACAGTCATTCGAGTCCTGTTCGACGTTCGGCTAAAGTATGTCCGATGCTCATTGCCGAGGGGAACATCGGGGGGCGAGAGGGTATATCTATTAGAACGTACCGCGGCACTTGATGCGTTTACATCGTCGTACATGGGCCCTCGCATATACCACGGAGTCGATATTACCGGGTACGCTCGCCGTGTTATTACGGCGTTACATTCCGTCGTACACGGAATCCGTCGCGTTCGATCCGCGGGTACAATGATCCTTGTTGTTCCTCGGCCTTTTTCCCCCCTTTTATACCGTGGGGCCGTTAGAGACAGGCCTGGCCGTTGCTTTCCTTTCTTCGACGGCACGGAAACCTCGGGGACGTCGCGACGTGTACCTTCGTACCGGACACTCCCTCCAGGAAAAAAGAACGCAATCGACGATTGCCGTCCCATTCGAGGTGTAACGGTGCGTACGTCTGTCTGCTTTCCGTCCGTTTTATTATTATTTTACTGCGAGGCACCGTCGGGCTAGCCAGCCTCGCCCATATCGATAAATCGAATTTCTTATTAGAAACGGCACCCGCGGCCGTAACTTGCAATTCGATACAGCTGATTTAATGCTAAGACTTTTTCACCGATCGTTGCCGAGAGGTCACATTGTTTCCGAGCCTCGTCCGGCTAAATTCATGCCATAGTTCGCTGCTTTCCCGTCCGACGATCGCAGCTGCTCACCCCGATTCGATTGCGCGGACCTCGTAATCGGATAAGTATTAAACCGTATTGCGTTCAATCACTTTTTAAACACTTTCGTCGGTTACGGATGTGTGTTCGCTTCACTTTTATTTAAAGCACCTGGAATCTCGGCTGAGATAAAATATATATATGTATTCGATACATACAAATGCGGTGAACAAACCAGATAGTATATTGCATTAACACTAGAAACTCTTCCTATTCGAACTTCATACAATTTTTGTCGTAATAAATGGTTTCACCAGAAAAGCACAATCGAAAATTTCTGATAAAAACATTTTTATAACTTCAAGAATTGCGGAAGAAAAAATTGGGAACCAGTCATTTTGACTTGTTTGGTAATTCTAGTGTTAAGGTACAACAAATAAATACATCTTTAGAGAATAATTTTTAAGAAACGAGAAGATTTATAAGCATGTATTAACATTGAAGGAAGCATTAAATTTTCATACTCTGGATTTTTTGTTTCTGAAACTACTACATAAGAATAATACGTTGGATACGAGTGTTACAATGATCTATTAGGTCAATCGGAAAGTTCTGTCCATCTAGCGTTGAGTAGCCGTAGCTCGAACTGTGGGTAACTATAACCTCTAAAGTAAGGCTAACTTTTTAGTTTGAACATCTGTTAATAAAACTCAGTACACAACAATTTACGCTTGCATCAATAACTTCGTTTTTTTTCTACATTGAAGATGTCGGAATTTGAGCCGAATAAGCGTCATTTGCGCGAAGTGTTAGTCTTTTGTTTCAATTGGAAGAAAACGGCAGCTGAAGCTCATCGAATGATTGTAGACGTTTATGGCCATAATGCTGTTTCCGATAAAACATGTAGAGAGTGGTTTCGACGTTTTAAAAATGGTGATTTTTCTTTGGAGGACAAAGAGCGTTCTGGACGGCCACGAGTATTCGAAGACGAAGAATTGCAGACGTTGGTGGATGAAGATCCATGTCAAACGCAAAAACAAATTGCAGAAGCGTTAAATTGTGCTCAATCTGTCATTTCCGACCGTTTAAAAGCCTTAGGGAAGGTCTACAAGGAAGGAAAGTGGGTCCCATATGAACTCAAGCCAAGAGACATTGAAAGGCGGAAAACCATCTGCGAAATTTTGCTTGCTAGGCAACAAAGAAAGAGGTTTCTCCATCGTCTCATCACTGGGGATGAAAAATGGATTTATTTTGACAATCCTAAACGTCGAAAAACCATTTGTGATCCTGGCCAACCCTCAACATCGACGCCAAAGCGGAATATCCACGGAAAAAAGGCTTTACTCTGCATTTGGTGGGATCAGGAAGGTGTGGTATACTATGAACTGCTAAAAACTGGTCAAACAGTCACAGGAGATCTCTACCGACAACAGATTATCCGTTTGAGTCGAGCATTGCACGAAAAACGACCACAATATGAAACGAGACAGCGTAAGGTGATTTTGCTGCATGACAATGCTCGGCCTCGCGTCTCAAAAATTGTCAAGGAAACGATAGAAGCACTTCGCTGGGAAGTGCTACCACATGCGGCTTATTCACCAGACTGTGCCCCATCTGACTACCACTTGTTTCGGTCGCTGGCACACGCACTTGCTGAAGAACGATTTAATTTGTACGAAGATCTCGAAAAATGGATCTCCGCCTGGATAACCTCCAAAGATGAATCATTCTTTCGACGCGGAATTCGCTTGCTGCCCGAAAGATGGGAAAAAGTCATCGCTAACGATGGACAATATTTTGATTAACGTACTTTTTCATTTTCTTTCATGAATAAAGCTATACTTTTTGTAAAAAAACGGACGGAACTTTCCGATTTACCTAATAGTACCAATATCTTCGTGCATATTGAACAGTTCCAAGCTTTACTTTTCAACGAGTCAAATGTACATTTTTAATACTAGTGTACAACATGCTACAACACAACAATTAATTACTGTAAATATTTTACTACTTCTAACACTTTGACTGCCATGTCACCCATATATGGGTGACCGAATTATTAGTCCATGTTTAAAAATAAATTTGTACGCTAATATATTCGTTGCACTCAATTTAGTTAATATCTGGAGACTACAAGAAGGTTAACTATGTGTCAGACATTTTAAGTTTTCAATTGTTGCTGCATTAAAAAAATTACTTTCACATCGTGGAATTTTCGAGGCTGCCTGGGGGGCAGTTAAAGTGGTAATCAGTTTGTTTACTACCTGAAACATCATCCATTTTAAGGAATTAAGATTAATGCGACCTCTTCAAAATTAGTCGCTTTGCATTAACCCCTTAGCCTACGATTTATTTTCTGATAACAGTGACTAGATTTTTTTTATCCTCCGCAAAATGACAAAAAGAAAAGTCAAATTTGTAGTTACCACGTGCATAGCTATTCTTCATCGATTGTATGCGATCAGAGATTAAATAGAATGTTATTTTGGTTTAAAAAAAATTAAAGAAACACATGTGTATTAGATACTGTTCAAAATCTTGATCACGAGTCTGACTCGTTATTGTAGGCCAAGGAGTTAAGAATTCTAATAGCGGAGTTCGCGATACGAAAACTGCGTGACGAGTGAATGTAGGATTTGAACTCTGACAATTTCTCAAGCATACATGGTAAGACCATGGCACTTCGGTTTTATCATAAAAATAAAACAAATTGATGCCCAAGGCTTCGGTCACGTTCCGGCGATTTGGGACCACTGTGCGCCCGTTCGAGAGATCCTCGTGGATCCGTTCCCCGGGGAGTGTCGATGGACGAATAAGAAGACGCGTGCAAATTATTATGGCGTCCAGATGGGTCCTGCCGCTTATCTTGCGCCGAGTTGTTCGTCGCCTCGCCCTATTAGTTCCCCGTGTCCCGTGAATCTACACGGACATGTCCGGCTTTTTTCTTTTTTGTCAGCATCGCGGCCGGTTCGAGCGACACGCTCGTCGCGCGACCAAGGTTCACCGGGCCCAGGTGAAATACTGCGACTCGATTTCAACACCTCGGCGTCGTTAATTAGCCGAGCCACTCGACTTTTATTCCGGCAGCATCAGCGCCGTTTAATTACAACCGGCGTGCAGCTGAAACACACGGAGGGGCGGAAAAGGGGAAACGAAGGGGAAGGGCGGCGGGGAAGAAGGAGGTAAAAGGGGGTTGGCGAGAGAGGGCAGAGCGCGTGTGCTACACGCTCGCCGCTACCTTGCTCTACCTGCCGGACGTGACACACAGTGTCTCTCGCGACCAACACGCGCTCCCGCCTCGTATCCGCTTAGTATCGCCGCTATCAGCTCCGCATACACGCTCGCAGGTAGACCAGTTCTGCTCCGGGTCGGTCGTGATCTCCTCGGAGATTCGGTAATGAGGTTGTGCCTTGTTCGAGCAAGGTGTCGGGTCTTGAAGAATTTAAGGGCGCAATTTGCTGTCTCCCTTCGGTACGATCTCTTCCGATCCTTTTATTAACCCGCAATCTCGCGCGATAAACTATAATATTCGCGTTCATACAATCCACTAAATTGACCGGAAAGAATTCGCCGTTGCGAAAAACCGCGCGAGTCCCACGAAGATCGTATCGAGCCAGAATTTATATATTCTACGCGGGCCCCGTAATAAGATGCTGGATAACTTTTGTATACGCTCGATCAATGCATTAGACACGCGTTACCGTTTAGATTTTAGATCGTTTATAGTACAATATACGGTCGCACCGGCCGCATGAATAGAACCAGAGGTCTCGACGTCGACTTCTTTGTCCGGGCGTTCGGTATAAAGCTTTAACCCGAGAATAACTTCTCATAATCTGATAAGTAGACTGCGAACGTTTATGCAAATATGGATTTTCATGGACTAACCGGCGGGGACTCGAGTCGAAGGGAAATTTGTGTACTCTGTTCTGCGTTCTGGGCCCGGCTTGCTCATATTTTCCTTTTATTATGCTCGGTAGGAAGCAATAAAATCGCACCGCTAAGGGGTACAATGTTTTCAACGCTCGGATATGTTATTAACCCCTTACGCTATAATATCGAGGCGCACTTGCGACGAAGATTTTATGCAGAATTTTATTTATTTACTTTAGTCTGATGGCGAAGAAATTAGATTTGGTTCACATAAATCTGATCAATTTAATTCTTAACTTTTCACTTCTTCCATTTACTCACTCGTCACTCCCATTCCCAAGCAGAATTTGCTAAATATATACATAAATTCCTTCGAGACCGACATGAAATTCTAGTTAGATGTCTGGTTAATTATCCATTGGAAAATTTACAAGCATACAACATGTAGAAATGTTCGCTTTTTCTTCGACGAAGTATGAACAGCAAAGGAGTTCTAATCGCTATAATCATAAAGTATGCCGTAGACCAACCGGTTAACGCCGGTAGTTCGACTAAATTACTTTATATCCTTGTGTAACATGTTCTAATAGGTATACCAGCAAACACTGAAATGGCGTATAACGTCTACAAGCATCGAAGTACATATTTGTTAAAGGGTTTTAACCCTTTTAGTGCCAAGCGAAAGTATCGTACTTACGGGAAGAATACCGGGCCAATTTAACGAATTTGCTAACGTTTGGGACTTACCCCTGAACCTTCATAGAGCCACTCTTATTTTCTAACAAGTTAAACCCAAAAAAGATTTTTTAAATTCTTTTGCAATGCAATTAGACAATTTATAACAATTATAAATTTTTTTTCAACAAAAAATCTTAACAAAAGCGTTAAGAGAAAATATATGATCGATTTGGTATGCACATATTTCATTTAACACTAGAACTACCGAGTAATAATCGGACTGATGTATATTGTCTGGTAATAATGACAAGACTGTATTTATTCAGACCTTGACCCATTTTTATTACAATGTCTGCTTCAGTGAAGAAATTCATTCGAAGCTTTCCAACGAAGATACTTTTGTAATTTTTGGAATTGTAAAAGAAAGAATTACGAATCAGGCATTTTGACTGGTCCGATAGTTCTAATGTTAACCCCTTGGCCTACGACTTATTTTGCAATAACAGTGACTAAGCTTTCTTTGTCCTCCGCAAAACGACAAAAAGAAAAAACAAGACAAACGAAAAACAATTAAATAAAATGTTATTTCCGTTTAAAGAAAATGAAGTTAAATCTTGATCACGAGTCTGACTCGTTGTCGTAGGGCAAGGGGTTAACACGTAGTAATACAGTATCCGGAAGAGTATTTAAAACTGTAAACCGCTTTCACTGAACAATTACGATTTCTATAGGATATTTTCCGCGTCGGTTAGTGTTATTACAACATGCGTTCGCCTAACGCACAGCCTCCCACGAATCCCCGTCGCAGTTCCCCCCCGAGTAATCGGTCTTCTGTTTGTTTGTTGTTTTGGTTTAATTCTTTCGCGAGCGGTATCGTGAAGGGGTCCGCGGTATAGGTCAATGGGAAACTAATTGTCGGCGTTTCGAGGGTGCGTGCAGGGCCGTGGGGTTTCCGGCGGTGTTCCGAGGGTCGATTCGAGGGTGGTTGAGAAGTCCAAGCACTCGACGAGAGCCGACGTGGAGTAGCGGAGCTGGACGATGAGACCAGACGGAGTAGAAGGGCGAATGAGAACGCTCGAGTGGAGAGGAGGCCCCCGACAACGTATTGCCGCCGTGGCGAACAAAACAATGCGATTCTTCCCTCTTTGGCCCCGTGATTCTCACTCTTTCACTCTCTCTCTTTCTTTCTCTGCGGTCTCTGTTCCCGCGACACGTTCTCGAGTGACGATTCATCGAGAACCTTCTCTTGAAACCACGATTCTGCAATCTTCGCATCTTCGAAAGCACCGATTTAATCCATTAAATTCATAGATAGCTTCAACATACGGCGTGGGACAATAACTATGTCCATCTTGAACATTTCCGTTACGGTAGAACGTCAATTGTGTCAAACCAGTTGGGACTGAGGTAAAAATTGAATTGTTCGCACAATGAAACGTGCATGTACTTACCCAATTTATGCATAGGCACTACGCGACACATACGTATATATACATAGTAATCATTAGACTGGAGACTTTTATGAAACTTCAAAATTGTCTTCGTTAACCCCTTACCGTACCTTCTCTGCAACTGCTGTCATTATAACGTCTTCATCGCCAGAAATGTTACAGAAGTATAAAGAAAATTTATACTTCTCGTAGAGCCGCGTTTACTTAAATGCTGAAATGTAGATTAAAAAAGAATAACATTGCATTTTGTCTGAAAAGAAAGGTATCGCATTTATATTTGTTAGATCTTGCTTGAAATCTTCGTCACGAGCCTGACTCGTCATAACATGGCAAGGATAATTAATAAAATTGAAAATTACAATCTGGAGGATTTTGCCAATTGCTTTATTGTAAATCGCAAGAGTCACGTATATCGGTGAAAGCAATTCCGACTGCTTTGTAATCTTACAAACGCACGGCTTCTGAACAGCGATTCCACGGTTTCAATGAATTCCATTAAGACGAAGAAAATTTAGCATAGTGCTCGGGGCCAAAGGTCAATTTCACTGAAAGTTTCTCTAACGTACGATGACAAATATTCGCGAAACCGTTATCGCGGTCTACGCATCTAAAGGATCCGGGGCGTGGTAATGGATGGAAGCTACTACCATCTGCGCCACCCCCGTATTATTTCTTGCCAGGAACGTAGGCGGCGTAAAAAAATTCTGAAAATTGCGTGGACCTCGCTCGGGGCCACCACTTACCGTCTCGATCCGTGCAACATGTAAAGCACCGATATTATGTATTTATTATAATGCGATCCAGGCCGATCGGTCGCCGATCGTACGCCGTGCTCGGCCTATCTGGAGGCCAACCTGGCCGCGACAAGCAGGGGGATAATCAATTTATCACTGCAGGTGCCTCCGCGCATTTACATACGCGAGGACGACGAAGGAAGCCGGGCGTCGTTGTCGTCGTCGTCGTCGTTGGCTTCGTTGGCTCTCGGCCCCGTCGCTCTTTTCGCATTCCGCGCGCGGCTACTCGCTACAAATTGCTGCTCGAACTGGATGCAAATTTCCTTTAATCGCCTCGCAGCGTCGATCATCCCCGGCGCTCGAGCGGAGAAGTAATTTTTCGATAGGCCTGAATATTCAGGCTCCATCGATCGAAACGACGCGCGAACTTTTCTGAAATCTCCTTCCCGCGGAGATACGGGAATCGCGATTTACGCATCGCATACGTATCAAGGAACGCGTGCGAATCGAAGATCGCATTCCTGGTCGTCCATTTTATACGCGGGGACGCAGTCTCTGCGCGAAAGAATCCAACAATCTCTACGGACCTCTGTACAAAATAAAAACTGTGTGTTTCTTTTCTTATTTTCGTGCTTTCCTTGGTTACCTTTAGAATTAGAAATTTTACGTGCAATAACCTAAGACATTTGTGCGTACATATAGCTTGTTAACACGTTGAATGCTATGTCAGTCTCAGGGGATCAAATTTACAAATTAATATGTTATAGATAATTCATATAATATTAAGAAATATTCGCAGTATTTCAATAAATTCGATTGAAACAGAAAAGCACAAATCGGGCAAGCGAATCTTTTGCTTATGCGCAGTTGCATTATTTCCGTTTAAAGGTAAATAAAATGTGACGCGAAAGCTAAGCAAAATGGCTCCGCATTCAACGTGTTAACATAGCCAAGGTATTTCAATTTTTTTAAATGCCTGTATGCGATACATCGAACTTCTCTGCAATCTCACGTATTGTGCTATGACGATCTGAATTGATAATGGCCTTAATACGGCTCTTGTCAACTTTACCTGAACGTTGCGCATTTTTGAGAGAAAAATCACTGGAACAAAATTTGGCAAACCAATTATGACACTGTCTTTCTTTCAAGGTTTCATTCCCATATACAATACATAATTTCTTGTACGCTTGCGATGCGTTCCTGCTATTTTAGAAATAATATAACAAAATATGTCTGAAATGCGCATTTTGTTCTTGGTTTTGCAGTCAACGTGTTAACCTTACGGAGAACACGATGGATTTTTAGTTTGCCTGTTTATAGTCCATGTTATGCGATTTACAGATGTTCCGACAATCCCTTGACGATTTACACTATTCGATACTTTCCTCGGCCATCTTCAAATTTAAGCAGGTAAACAATAATTTGTGAGAATACATCGAAATGTAATAAGCAGACCTGTAGCAAACAATTTCAAAAGGGCTCAGCTCGTTTGCGTCGCGTCTTAAATGATTCTTCGCCACGTTGATGGAAGCGATCGTCGCACGAAGATAGCACGCTGGAAAGATTGCGTATTCGTTTCTCTCGATACTGCCTAGTATTTTAGCTCAGATTCATTAGATACTCGCGTCCAGCGGAACATGGGAACCGCGGTTCGCGTGTTACCGTGCGAAAGGACAACAAGAAGTTAGCGTTCTTCGAGTCCTCCTCGGCGAACCATGAAGCGATGACCTTGCTCCCGCGCGGAATCAGAATGCGTATGAATCCGTGGTCCTCATTAATCAACCGGCGAGACAGGGGTCGTGGCTCGAAAATAACTTTTATGTAACCTTTGCCGTGCGCTCGCGGAGCGTCGACACGCCGAGAAGATCAACGTCCTGAATCCGCTTCGCTTTGCGTCTCTCGCTGGTCTCTGCGCGCGCGGAGGTCCCGCGACCGCTCCGATTACGTGGCAAGGACCATTAATTCTTAACAACCGCAAGCAACGGCTGGCCAATCGAAGGTCACCCGGGCTCTACTTAATCTGTTGCAGCGAGAAGCCGCGCCGTAAAACCGGCGCTAACGCGGCCGCAATCTGAGAACGCGTTGATCTACGAGGTCGTACGATCGTCTGTCCACGTGCTGCGATCTCCCTGCTCAACCTACTTCTTCGATGGTCCTTCTAACCCGTATTACGTGTCTCGGTGTCCTAGCGCAGGCAACCTGAGACACCCGCCTCGACGCTCATTCGACGTGAAATACAATATATGCTCGATCGTAACCGACGGCGACCGACGATCGCACTCGTGAAACTGCTAAGTGTGACTCATTTGTAGTTTTGTAACGCAACGTTCATCGCGTTCGCAGCCCCGGTAGTTGCAGAGTCAGAAAGCCGAAGGTTTCCGTGGATTTCTTCAACCCTTTCCAGACGATGCATTTATCGCTTGAAATCGTATGTCAATTTTTCTACATCGTGAAGTTGAATCTGTTTTCCCATACAGCGATTGAGCCTTTTGAGATTTATAAAATACACAGACGAATCTAATATTGTGACAAATGATTTTAACCTCTTAGGCACGGCTGAATTTTGCGCGGGGCTGTTTCGTTAATTATAAAATTATAATTTTTCTTAAAGATATCATACATGTATATTGACTTTAACAATTCACTTTAATAATTAACACGTTGACTGCCGAGCGAATTTTACGTACTGCAGACAAACTTCATTTATTTCATTCATAGAAATGATCATAGTTGTTAAAGGGAATTATTAGTTACTGTATAAACGAGCTCTCACCTCATACTAGAATCTGGTTAACTTCTACGATGATAAAACGATGTTGAATGCCATGAATTTAACGATAATCACTCTTAAACAACGCAATGGTGCCGGTCACCGTGGCATTCAACGTGTTAATAATTTTGGAATGAGGTTTTTCATAACTGAATTGTAATTTTTCTAAAAGATATGATGCATATTTTTGAACATTAATAATTTACTGTAACAATTGATAATACAATTGAGTATAGTACGTATCAGAGAGATGGCGTCCGCGAAAGCCACTATAGTGGCGCGTCGTACAAGAAGATGGAATCCGCGAAAACCACTATAGTGGCGCATAGTGCCTAAGAGGTTAATAATGGTATAGGAATTTTTAGCGGTGTCTCAAAGTAGTCTGTCGAGTGCTAACGATAGTCGTAGCGGTAAACAGTGGTAAAGAAGGAGTACAAAAAAGTCAGAAGGCTGTTTTCTGGCAACAA
>CM052097.1:10646804-10663921 GCA_028453745.1 Agapostemon virescens
CAAGCTTGTTTAATCAGTGTATCGAGAAATTAATTTGGCTAGTCTCGTACAGAATACGAGATCGTAGATTCCGTGTACGTATCCGAGTCTATAATAGGTTAGAATATAAACGAAGACAATATTCGTCGATACGACAAAATGGTAAACAATGAAGGCGACAGTAATATAAATGCTGAACGCTAACGATCAAAAAATAAAAAAATTCCTCAACAGAATACGTTGATTCTGTGCTTGTATCGGCAATTATATTTTGTTTAGCAATAAGCTTGTTTAATCAGTATACCGAGAAATTAATTTGGCTAGTCTCGCACAGAGTACGAGATCGTAGATGCGGTGTACGTATCACGTTGGTAGCGAACGTGCGAACGAAAGTAAATCTTTCTACGGTACAATGCAGTTGCCGATGATAAGTGGTCCGCCTTAATTGGATGTGACATTCGATCCCGGTCGATGCGCAAAATATTAACGTAACAATTACGCGAGTTTGCCGGGTCCGTAGCAGGTACCCATTCGGCGAGTCAGCGATGATGCGGGCCCGTCCGCGCCGCGTCATGCCCTAATACGAGCAAGCGGAAACGCGAACCGACAATCGTCGGTCGGAGCGTATAAGGGGGGGCCCTGGTGAACGGCGCGATTCGAAAGCTAGCTGGAATCCGCGACGAGCGTCTAATCAGCCGCGGCGCGATTATTATCTCCATTTGAAGCGAAACACGGAACGCTCGCCGCATAGAAGGGGCCATATACAAGCGCCTAATATGGCGGCCCGTCTCATTGGCTGCCTTAGGTGGATACAGATCGCTCGAGAGCGGTTCGAAAGCGCGCGAGAGAGTCCTCTTTCGCACAAGGCTCCTCTCGCGTACACACGTTTCGCATCGGTAGGTGGGAGAGAGGTGCTGAACATCCGAGGAGGAAGGGTCGGAAAGAAGTTAGGGGAGGGCTGTGTGCGGTTGGGATGGAGGCAGCATTCCATCAAACCAGACTCCATCTTATGTACGTCTAACCCCCAGGCTACGTATCTTCCTCCCATCTCGCTCTCTCGCTCTCTTTCTCTCTTTCTCCCTGTCTCGCTGTCTCGCTCTCGCTCCTTCTTCGACTCTTCCTTCTCTTCTTGCTCGTCTCAATTTGATCGAACGCTTCGTCTTGCTCTTTTTTCACGAATAGTCGACTTTTTTCCGCGCGAGATCAAGGGACGCCGGTCGAGGCGAGTGCGCGGTCAAACATGATCGAAGTCTCGCGAAGTTTTGAGCCTCGCACGACCGAAGCACTGCCACCTTTTGATCCGAACTGCAGCTATTTCCATATTTCCATAGATCGTATGCAACACATATGTATTCCTAAAAATGCTTTACAGTACCGTTCGGTATTTGTCACATCACAAATGACCCGCCGGCAAGGGTTAAATGATAATTTCAGTTATTTCATATTTATTAGAATATATTTAAATCGGTTAGATTACATCAGTTGCGTTATATTTATTGCAAAAATATGTGTGATTATAAATGAAAATGTTAGTCTTTAACCTCTTAAGCACGATGCGCCATTATAGTGGCTTGTGAGCACACTCAATTCTATTATTAATTATTACAGTAAATTATTAATGGTAAAATATAAGCATCATATCTTTTAGGAAAATTACAATTTATTTATGAAAAACATCATTCCAAAATTATTAAAGTTAAAATATATGCATCATATCTTTAAGAAGAATTATAATTTAGTTATCAAAAACTTCATTCCAGTGTTCTCTGCCGTACAGAGAAACTGCCCCGCACTAAATTCAACCGTGCTTAAAAGATTAAACGGTTTATCTATGATTTCAGAAAAATAATTTGAAAAGTAATTCACGAGTATTGAAATTGTAAAGATGCACCCATGAGTATTCACCAAATATATTCGTACGAGTTCAGATTATTATAAAATAACTGTAAATTTGTAGAGACACCTTCTCGTTATTTTTATAAAAGAAAACTGTAGAAAAGTCGCTTTTAGTATTCGAAATACCTGGTGTTAAAATAGCATCGACGCAGTGTTTTGGCGCTGTTGACGGCAGACTGCAGTAGGCTAGAAGAAGCAGCTATTAAATATCCGGGCAGGGAACAGGGATCGAGCGAGGGCCGAACACATTCGCGACGAAATTCCTCGTTAACAATGAGATCGTCACTTCTGGAGAAAGGTCGGCGACGCGACGGCGAATGGGCGCGTTGACGCGTCCCGATGGATGCATTTTTAACGGCACGAAAATAGCGGCAAAAACGCGGCGGGCCAAGGGAGAAGCCCGTCGCAGACAAAACAGCAACAGCTGCGACAAAAACGAGGACGAATGCGAACGGCCACGACGACAACGAGAGGAACCGGTACCAAATTTCGTTCCTCTTTTTCCCAGCCGTTTCATTTGCATCCTTCGGGCTCTCTATACGCCGTTATGTCTATCCTCTCCGCGCAGCCCTTCAAAGTGGCCCGCTAGCGAAATTCACAGGCGAACAATTCCGGAGCCGTTGTAATGGCCGGCTCTTGTCTTCTAATGGACGCTGGCGATGAAAGTGAACAGTCATTTGTTACGAAGCACCGTCTCGTCTGTTCCTAGTTTCTTAGTTTTGCTCCGTTATCCTGGTCGAAATAGAGTGGACGACTTTTATAATTGTTTGCCGGTAGTCGCTTCTTAACGTTCTTAGCAACTTTATCTGGCTCAGCGTAATTTTTGTTTCGACGTTGGTCTTCATTTTTACCAATACCGCGATCTATCAATTTACCAAATATATATTATTTATCCATTTATCAATACACGAGTTTCATCGTGAACAAATAGATTACGGAAGTTCGTGTCAGATTTGGGGAAAAAGCAACGGTGAACGCGGAGTTATTTCACCTAGCTTTCACGTCACATTTTATTTAACTTTAAATTGAAAGAATATAATTTTGCATAAGCAAAAGGCTTGCTTACCCCATTTTTACCATTCTATTTGAATCAAATCAATTAAAATAGTGCGAATAATTTATAAATTTGATACCGTCAGTCGTTAAACGCGTTCAGTGTTATACATTTTAAATATCTTCTGTACCTAATGATAGGGCAACCTTTTTTCTTATTTACAATTTCAGTGAACCAACAAGAGCTTTATTTAAACTTTCTATCTGTAGTGTAATGAGTAGGACGAGGCAAAAACAGAGATTGGGGATGATATCGTTAATTATTAGTAGATTTTGGGATGTTGGAAATAGGAAGCTGGATATCTACGTCACGTTTCAAACATCGAAGCATGCACGGTGTGGTATTTGACCCGATAATGGAAATGGAATTATTTATTCTTTTGTTTATACGTTTAAAGGCATAGCATAGTAGGTCGTTAAACAGACAATTATCTTTTACATTTGAAAAATTAGAATATCTTTTACTTTTTATTTCAAAAATTCGTTTCTAATTGTTTATAATGAGATTTGCAGACTTAAATACTCGTTTCGTCCGAATATTTTTGTTATATTATCGAAAGAAAATATCGAAATGAAAATGAAAGTGCGATGAATATACACGAAGAAAGACAAGATTAATTGAGAAATTCAGTAAAATTAATTTTCAGTTGCCCTCGGATATTTCGCTGTTGCTAATCAGACCTAAAATCAAGTCTTGTCGTCACGCATTATCATTCTTCGAAAACCGTGGTTTAAATATACAGCTATATATCTTTTCACTATTATTATTCTAGCTTTCCGTTGCTTAATATAGCACATATATTTATATTTCTGTTTTTCTAAATATTCCTGTGGTCGTTAGACCTACATTAAAATTGGTATATCACAGAAATAAACCTTTTACGTGATTTTTCATAAATAAAAGAAGTTCCACTGGCTGCGATAGTAAAACAAATCATAGTGCAAGGGTTTCCCGGTGAAATATTCACGACTGACTCGAAGCACTTGACATGGAATTATAAAGCGACCAAGAGGGATGTTTTTGCTTCTGAAAAGCCTTGAGGTTTTGTCGAGGGGTTGTTGTACCGATTCGTCGTGGATTGAACGTACGCGGCTCGCTGGAAACTAGGGGAAAAGTTTTCGCAACCGTCCGGTCAGGTAAATACAGTCGTCGTACGCGATGCCGGGTACATGTCCGCGGATCTAGAAGTCCCGAGGTCAGGCGAACTCAGACTCGAAGTCGGAGCGACACGACGACGATATCGACACCCGGCCCTGCTCGTAAACCTAACCCCTTATGGCGGTGCGGCCGGACTCGCACGGCACGTCGCTATCTCACGAGAGGCCAAAACGAGTAAGCCGCTGCGAAAGGAGGAGGGAAGAGACTCTCGTGCCGGGCCGATATGCAGATAGAAGAAGTAGGTGGTAGGGTATGTAACGTTGAGTCCGGAGAGAGACCCGTCGCGTGGGCGAGTCCTTCCGTTACTTTACGATTATTTTACCGCGTTGGCTCGGCTTGATGTCGCTGAAATCGTCAGGGAAAAATGGAGGAGATTCGCCGGGGCCGCGCGGGAAACACGGGAAAGATGATCGTTTACGACACGTCCGAGTGCCCGGCGCGGATAATCAATATCGCCGGAGAGGATTTTATTCGAACAAGCGCGCACCACGCTTCGCGACGCCTCAACGGTAAATGCACAGCCGTCCGGCGAATTCATGAAGAAATATTACTCCGCGAGATCCGAGTAGTTTCCAACTTTTTTATAGATCGCCTTCCCAACGGCACAAACGCGATTCCACTTTAACCCGCGATCGCTGTTCTTCCTGACTGCCGAACGACGCATTTCGAGGACGATATTCTCACCTGGAACGTGGTAAAAATTCGGCTATAATTTACCGAGGTATTCTAGATGTATCATTTCACGCCTGCGAAATTCAAATGCTGAAGATCTTTCAGAGAAATGGTTGTCGAAGCATTGGATCTTGTGATACGCGTTTCGCAATGTGTAGATAAGATTAACGCTGGAGCGACGGGACGAGTAAAAATGGTATTATTGAAATTATAAAAATTTTCTCGCGAAAACTTTTTGCATGAACTTTTTTATTAGGACATATGTTAACATAAAAGTTATACGAATTGTTACGTCGTAATAATATTTAAATATACTACAAAACATACACAATTTCCCGTAGATTTAACACTCTACCGACTGGCGAGTATTTCAGAATTTTTCAAGATCCATTGTCCATAATTGAACACTTTTCAATGGATCTCTCAATGCTGACAGCAATTTTTATTGTAAATCAATATGATATTCTCGGTAACGTTATCTAATAATTTGGTTACAAACTATAATGTAAAAGCAGTTTGTCAGGCTTCATTTTATTTTTTATTTTTATTTATTTTATTTAATTTTATTATTATTTTTATTACAGTGCAACTATCGAAAGTCTTAATAATAGGCTTCTGGTCGGTAAAGTGTTAAGTAAAAAAATGTTATCAAATTCGTTTCTGTGCCATTTCCACAAATTATAGCTATGCAGGAATAAGTGTCACTATTTAACAGCGTATGTTTACGCACAAACAAAATGATGTAGCTTAATTGCAACAACACAGACGCTGAATGGCAATGTGTTTCAAGAATGATATGATCCTTTTATCCTATTAATTTTTCATATAAGTGCACAAGATCCACAGTTTATTTATTATCAAGATTTTCTTCCAAAATAATAGCGATCGAATGCAATGTTAGTTTGAAAATAAAATTTTTGAATTTCTTAAGAGATTGTTCACCTTTGAAGCTCTCGTGTTCCCTTGTCCCTGAGCGTCTCGGTGATCGCAGATCGCCTGCGCCGCAAAAACTTTAATGGCGCAAAATGCGTCGCGCTCGCCGGCTGATCGGCCGCGATCTCCTGCGAGCAAGGCTGTATCGCGCGAGGCATTGTTCGATGGAAGCAGGGTCCAACGAGATACCAGATCCGGGAGTGATAAGCGCTCTCAGGATGATGTATCGTCGGTGATGCTCCAGTGCGCCGGTTGATCGTAAGTACCGGCTCTCTGACTGGGGTACCGTACTGTTTTCTGACGAAGGACCTCGAGTTTCGAGGACGCATTCGATACCGGTAGAAACTGTTTCACAAAGTACTTCTTTTCCAGTCTCGTCCATCTTTTATTCGCCTGCTAGACGTTTTCCTTGTCTAGCGCATCTCGCAATTTATTTACCGTTTTCCTAAGTTTGCATTGCCATGAAATTTCACATCTCCGGTGTAAGGACACAGGCCTTAAAATCTCCTCTCAGATCTTT
This sequence comes from Agapostemon virescens, assembly GCA_028453745.1. NCBI lineage: Eukaryota > Metazoa > Arthropoda > Insecta > Hymenoptera > Halictidae > Agapostemon > Agapostemon virescens. The sequence goes on from CM052097.1 coordinate 10,653,017, forward strand.
TGTTATCTGCATAATTAAATTTGCGATTTCTTCAGAATGTCGCAGGGAAGTCACCTCGTTGCTATCATAAATTCGATTTCGTCGTAACAATGCAGTTGTGCTTTTAGGAATTCCGAGGTATACAGGGTGTCCCAAAAATGTTTGAGTTTCCTGACAGAAACGATTCCCGGGGTTATTTGAAGAAAGTTTTCCCTTTACCAATTTGCGATTTGATGCTTCGTTCTTGAGTTATCAAGGAAATATGTGGACCAATCAGAGCGCGGCTACAGCAGATGTCTTTCGGCTTGGCCAACGACAACGCTATACTCAGTGAGATCTGCAAACCGTACTCTGATTGGTCCGTATTTCTCGTTAATAAATTGAAAACGAAGCCGCATATGACATTTCCGCAAAGTAAAAAGTAAATATACCCAAGAATCACCCTTTTCAAGGAACTCGAACATTTTTGGGACACCCTGTAGAAGCGATGGGTCTGCAAAAATCATTTCAAAGTGTTCCGATGATTGCAGTGGGCTCGTGACAACAAATGTTTCATTTTTACAGTGTTGCAAAAAAATCTTTAAAAGAATAATTTTACAGCATAACTGTGTTTGCTGTGTATTCGTTGTTGTTCCCTCGAAGATTTTCTGGTCGTAGGAAATTTATTCGTTGGTTTATGCGACGCCAGTCCCGGCGCCCTTTCTCGTTTTCGACGAACTTTCCATTGTGTGTCCGATGGCTGACGGGACGGCACTCGGTCACGCCCCCTTAGCGCGCCCTTGCCGCAAAGGGATGTAAGTCACCGGAGCACTTAAGCGCGCCGAGACGAGACTCGCCACTAAATAACGCGGCGCGTCCAAAAGTCGAGCGACCGGCTACAAACTGGCGTTTTGTACTCTTCCCTCGAATTGCTTCCACCTCGTACACCATCGTGTGTTCCGCGATGCAATCGATAAAATGCCACTTCGCGGCGATGCAACCCTCGACCGTTTCTCGACAGCCACAAAAATTTCTTCTAGTTCCCTCAATTTTCAAGAAACACGTTTTCCATACGAAAGTCGAAAATCGTCGCCTGCAGCGTCGTCGTTTTTGCAAGCTCGAGGAAGCTTCGCGCGAATGTTGGGCGTATATCATATTTACGATGATGGGGTAGTTATCGGTGATTTTACGAGGAATTAAAAGCCCGTCGTTGCCAGCGCAACGCGTCATCGTTGCCGGTCTCGTCGATCGTCTCGAGCTATCCGGCGATTCTCGCGCGGCGTATTTGTCTGCGCGTGTTTTATTGTACAATGAATTCGGAGATCCGCTCGGTCATAAAATGGACGCGTGCTAAACGCGTCACTCAACGTCAGAGATGGACGCGGTCCGACTTCGCCGCGATATCGAGCGGAACGCGTCCGACGATTCGCTCCTGGCGAAAAGGGAAATTGTTTTCGCGGCAGACGCCGAGTTTCGCGCGACGAGAATTTTTCTTTGCCCCCGGTTTGAGCCAGAGACACGTCTGCCGGCAATCGGTGGCAATAAATATCGCGGAGTCGCGCGTGTGAAACTCATACCCCTGCGTTGAACGTGTTATCTGTAGTCGTGGATAAATAGAACTCGGGAGAGCTTCCTTTCGCTTAGAAAACGTCGTGTAGCGGTTTCGTTAACGTTATTAACGCGCTAGATACCTTCTATGGAAGGAGCATTAAAAAGCGTACTCGCATTCGCGTCGGGGAGACACATTAATCTGCACTTTTTATCGTAAGTTGCGTCTGGAAAATTAGTTCCTCTTAACTGGAACATCATCAAAACGCAACTTCTTGTAATTGCAAAATAATCACCCTTCGTTGAATATAATGTAGAAAAACAGTGAAAAGGTATGCTAACAAGAAAATTGCATGTTTCAGGCATGCAAATGTGAAACCGGAATTTTTGTTTATCTCTCCGACAATTTATGGATGTCACGCCAAAGAAGTGTTCCTCTTTTGAGTCATCGAACCATTTTAGTACATTTTCGTAAGATGCGAAACGCTGCTCAGAAATTGCGTGTCCCATCGATGCAAATAAATAATAATCGGATGGAGCCAAGTCTGGCGAGTAAGCCGCATGCGAAAGTATTTCCCAACTAAACGCCTCAATCGTTTCTTTAACCGGTTTTGCTGTGCGCGATGGCGCATTATCACGAAGCAAAATCACTTTGAGTTGCCTTTTTTGGTATTCCGGTCGTCTTCTGGATCTTTCCCATGGGTCTCAAACATACGGAGACGACTTCTCGTGTCACATTTAATTGATCCGCTAGTTGTTGTTGCGTTTGAGCGTCATACTCATTCAACGATGGTTACAATTCGCTGGATTCAAACTTTCTCGGTGGTCTTCCGCGTTTCTCACGTCAAAATCGCCACTTTTGAATTTTTAACACTAGAACCATCGGACCAGTCAAAATTACTGGTTCGTAATTTCTTCTTTCACAATTCCAGAAATTATAAAAGTATCTTCATTAAAAAGCTTAGAATGAATTTCTTCATCGAAGCAGACATTGTAATAAAAATGATACAAGGTCCGAATAGATGCAGTCTTGTTATTATTACCAGACAATATACATCAGTTGCGTTTATTACTCGGTAGTTCTAGTATGACACCAGTCGAAGCACGGTGATTTACCAAGAACATGCTCACCGTGAGATTCGACAAGTATTCGATGCGATTTGACGCTTTTAAAAACTATGCTGTTGCATGAAACTTGTATAGTTGTAAGTTGAAAATCTTTATCGGATGTCGAAACAAGAAAATCGCGTGAACGACAAGGTTTGACACTTTTAATAAGTGTAATAATCTTCTTTAATAATCGTTTAACACTTTGACTGCCATGTCACCCATATATTGGTGACAGAATTATTAGTTCATGTTTAAAAATAAATTTGTACATTAATATATTCATTGCATCCCATTTAGTTGATATCTGAAGAATACAAGAAGATTGATAGATAACTAGATGCCATATATGTAAAGTTTTCAATCGCTGCTTCGTTAAATAAATTAGTTTGATTTTATAGAATTTTTGAGGTCGTCAGTTCGGCAGTTAATGTGTTAAAAGGTAGGGATAGTAGACACTGATTTGCTAAACCGCGAAACAAGTAACTGAATATATTTTCTAGTTTCAACAAAACTTTAACAACTTTAACAAACTTTAACGAACGAATAGATGTATGATATGTACAAATGGATCTATGCAACGAATATGGAGTGTGCGTTGAATGTGTTTACGTTGAGCGAAGTGTTTGGAATGCCGAATGAAGTGTGCGTTGACGAAAAAGTAACTTCGGTATGGGCGTGAATGAAATAACTGCATATTTTTCGATGTGAGTGAGGGAAACGGTAAGATTAACGGATTGGTTAATTAGTTCGCGTGGAAGGGAAAAATAACCGCCCCAAACTAACGGTCATTCTCAGGTATACTTCACACGTGAGTATGACGCACCCAGAAAATCCGCGAAAAGACGCCTCGACTCGGACAAAGCATGTAAAAGAAGAATAGATTTTTGTAGGCGCGGAAAAAGCTTGACTTCTGGCTGACAGCCGTCAGTCGTAACGAAATAAAGATATTTAACGTACAAAGAGTAATGGCTTTACTGCGAAATTGCCAGCTACGGAGGAATCGTCGTTGTTTCGAATTTTGGGATCCAACATCTGCATACCAGACAGGGTCACTTGGCAGTTCTAAAAATTCTGTATGGATTGGGGGCTTTTACGATGGTTCCTTCTCTCTCGTGCGAAACGCGTCGCGTATGAGAAAATTCCGGTTTCATATTTGCAGAGCTGGTATGTATGGTGACCCGCATTCCGTGCAAAATAGTCTTCTTTCCAGCAATGCGGAGTACAAGCAGAGGGCACCGCAGAGACCTTTCGAACAGCGTGGAGATCCTCGTGACCTTGTGACATTACAGGCGGTCCTTCCGTGCTGCCGGATAATTTACGAACTCGCGTACTCGCTGATACGAAAAGTCGCAGGCGGGCCTATCGACCAAACGGGTGCCGACGCATCCGTCCCCTCGTGTCCCATTCCGGTTGATCCGGCTAAACGGCTTCCTAATATCGTCCAGTCGAGATCCACGGGCAGGAACCCCTAATGGCGAGACGCGTCGAAACCGCCGCGCCGCGCCGGCTCGGTTAAAAGGAGCGAGGCGAGTAGCGCGAGGCATGAGCGAGAGGCACGGTGGACCGGCCCGAGCGACGCTGACGGTTCGGCATGAATAATGTCGACTCATTATTCTTTCGGCAAGAGGTGGGCTGGGGGAGGGAGAGGGATTTATCAGGTCGAAGCACCGATAACGCGCTCTTTTCGTTGGGCCGTTCCGTCGGGGGAAGATGCGCCTCGGAGATAGCTATGCATTTATGCGCGTTGGCGGAGGCTCCGGGGAACAAGGGAGGACGAGGGTTTCAACTCCTTCTTTCACCGGACTCTTCCTGTTCTCTCCTTCCCCCCTACCGCCCTCTGATCTAAGACTCGCCGTCTTCTTTGTGGCGCTAGCCTCTTTCCGCGTGTCTATTCCGCTCGGTTCTTTTTCGGTCGTTGTTTGTTCGGTTTCCGTTCCTCATCGTGAGTCGTCCTAGAGAAAGACAGAGAAATGGAGAGAGAAAGAAAGAGAGAAAGAGAGAGGGAGGGAGTCGCGTACATCGATAAAGTGGACGGTATCATAGTTAGGAGGAGAGGTCCTCTGCGCTCGGTTTCTGCGGGGCGCTAACAAGACGGGCCTGCGGGCCAGCCTCGTGAGTTATGGGCCCGCGCGTGCACGCCACACAACCGACCGTGAACGTGCACGCCGCACTCTCGGGCTCTCTCCGCTCGTGTGTTCGAGAGTTAGATGCGAGAGACGGTCGCATAATATCGCGCCTCGTCTCGTTGGGATAGGATATAGAGGGCATAGCGGAGCTGTCGCCAGTTTTCTGGCTCATTACTGGCCACCGGCGCCCATTTCTCTTGAGCCTCGTCGTTCTCCCTCGCTCCCACGGGCCTCTCCGCTCCGCGTTCGCTCGTATTCGCTCACACTCGTTCCGACCAGCAACCGCGCGCTATTGGTCTGGATTTCACGTTTGCACGATGATACGGGCCGCCGAGCGGATACGCTACGCCCGAATTTCTCGCCCACTTGATGGATCGTCGATATTAAGACTCGCGGCTTCGTGGCTGTCGGTTCATTAGACTCGCCAAGGAACACCTTCTCCGCGATAATTAGCCGGTTAATGACCCGCTAGCGCGATTGCCCGTGACGCTTCAGATTCCTCGGAAAACTCGAACGATCCTTGGAAAGATGGAGGCGACGTTATTTAGAACGGTTAACTGGTCTCCTAGTGGAACTGGTAACCTTGTTGACACTCGTGTAAGTAATTAAGCGTTCTTTTAACACTTTGCTGACCGGCAAATTTACACGGAAACTATGCCATGTCACCGGCTATTATTTTGTAATTGAATATGGAAGTAAAGTAAAAGATTCTAAATAAATTCCAATTAATTTTATTTTAAGAAAAGTATTTTCTTTATTATAAGACGGACACGATTAAACACGATGCGCAAAGCTTTTGCAATATTCTATATCGCCCTAGGTTTCATAAATTTAAATGGATAATGCAAGAGCAATGACGAGTTAACTCGCCATCGGTTAACAACTTTTGGGCATGAAAAGACGAGTTAACTCGTCACCGGTCACCAATGTGTTAACACTAGGCTCGCGGACCATTAAAAGGGACTATTTTACATTACTTTGTAAGAATAACGAAATTCCAATTTTTAGCTATTCTCCTTTACGTTATATATTCGCAGAAATTAATTTGTTAAGTAATTCTTCATAGATGCATTTTTACTATCTCATTATTTTTTAATTGCAAATATTAAAAAGTTTGATCCGTCCCGCAAAATCTAAAAATACCCGAGTATGTAACGCTAGAACTACCGAACAATTAATCCAACGATATACATTGCTTTGTAATAATAACGAGACTGCATCTATTAAAACTTCATAAAATTCTTATTGCAAGTTATACGCCATTAACACGTTGAATGCCACGCGAATTTTGCATGCTTCGAACAAGTTTCATTTGTTTCATTTATAGAAATGATCAGCGTTATTGAACAAAATTGTTAGTTACTAAAAACTAAAGTTTTCACATCGTACTATAATCTGGTTAATTTTGGCAGTACTGCGGTAATGTTCAATGCTGTTAATTTATTGATAACCGTTCTTAAACGATGTAACGGTGCCGGTCACCGCTGACCCCGTTGGCATTTAACATGTTAAAGAAGTACATTCGAAAATTTCTGCTGAAAGCAGTTTCATAACTTCAATAATTGCGAAAGAAAAAACTAAGGACCAGTCAAAATGACTGATTTGGTAATTCTAGTGTTAACCGCTTGGCCTACGACTTATTTTACAATAACAGTGACTAGACTTTCTTTGTCCACCGCAGAACGACAAAAAGAAAAGACGAATTTGTAGTTACCGCGTGCCTAGCTATTCTCCAATGACCGTATACGATCATTAATTAAATAAAATGTTATTTCCGTTTAAAGAAAATTAAGGAAATACATGTTGAGAAGATTTAGTTCGAAATTTTTATCAAGAGTTTGACTCGTTGTTATAGGGCAAGGGGTTAAGAGGTCTATGTCGGCTTTTTAACCTCTTAGGCACAACTAAATTTTGCACGGGGCCGTTTCTCTGTACGGCAGAGTACATTGGAATAAAGTTTTTGATATGGTACGATATATATACTTTAACTTTAATAATTTACTTTAACCCTTTGCATTTGAAACAGTTTTAATGGAAAAATTAAGACATTTTATTCGACCTAGAATATTTTCATTCTGTGCGATATTTTCCACATTATGTAAGTAAGATTGAACTTCTTTTCTGGTACAACAGTTAATTTTTAAGCAATTCATGAAATACCGACGAATTTAATAATATAAATAACTGTTTTCTGTAATGATATGGTAATTTTTACTGGTGCCTCAGAGTCACCATTCGAGTACAAAACGTTAATAATTAGTAATACAATTGAATGTGCTCAAGCCATTATAGTGGCGCACCGTGCCTAAGAGGTTCAAGTGAATTTACCCAGAAAAATGATAGATGATCATCAATCGCAAATCGCGATCGAGAAGCCTGCGGCACTTCGGCGACAGTAGAAACGGACAGTCGTCGTCCGCCGGCCAAACACGCTTCGCAAATAAAACACTATTCATTTTTATAGCACTGTTATTAACGTTGAAGCCCTACAATAGGTACTTACGCACGTAGTACATATTCCCAAAGTTTCACGCGTTTCTAATTTTCGAGTTCGAGATTATTTCTTGTTAGAAGCGAAGGGTATTTTCTATTCACGCTCGGTGGTGAAGTGGGGAGGAACGAGAAATCCCTCGAATAGTCATTCGTCCTCGCAGTTGTAGGTTCGTTAACCTAGTTGTTTTGTTCACGCAGTGCGTAATTTGTTTGGGTACCCGTTGGTTCGACGGCAAAAACAAAAACACTGTCCGTTGACATCGTATTTTTTGCCAGCTGCTTTCGTCTTCTGTCTGCTGCGGCAGTAACATATTTCAAGGTCTTTAAAATAGCAGAGGCTACCTCATTTGTAAATAATTACTCGGGTTTGTAATAGTAATCGATATCCTTCTGGTTTCATCGATATCCTACGTAATCACCTTTTCAATCATGAAGTCGCCGAAGCGAAAATCCGATGGTTTGGTGGCTGTAGCGTTTACGTCGCATACATCAACGCCGACACCGCGCATCGATGATTATCAAGTTCCTAATTTAACCCGCGACGATTATAACCTCCGTCTAGGGAGGCGTTTCGACGCGTTCGCACCCGATTAGGTTATAAATACGTGTCCAGGAGGGCCACTGGAAATAAACAAGAGTTAACGCATCGTGATGCATGACGAAAAGTTGAAACGCGTCGCGGCGCCGCACACGGTGACAAAAAGTAAAGCTCGCCTCTTCCGTCAGCCTTGCCACCACGAAAGCTCCTACTCTCTCTCTCTTTCTTTCTCTTTTCCTCTCTCCCTTCCTATCTCTCTGTTCTTTTCTCCCGTCGTCTCTCCGTCCGCTTACTAATTCCAAGGCGAAAACCGATATGTACCAGTTCGAGACACGTGCTCGTCACATGTACCGAAAGCCATCCAACGAACGTCAACCAGGACGACGGTGGAAGGAAACAGATGAGGAGGTAGGAGGAGATGGGGAAAGAGAAGAAGATGAAGAAGAGAAGTAGGAGAAGGAGGATCACGAGAAATGCGATGACGTCGGCGAACGTATCCACCGGTGGCGCGTTGCCATTAACGCTTTTATTTCCACGATGCGTTAAGACGACAGCCGGTCGAACGACCGATTTTACTGTCGCTTCCGCGAATAAATGGTCGCAGCCGAGCGGGTATCGTGCGAACGTTTACATGAACGTCGCCGAAATTAAGTACCGTATTTCGCCACGGCCAGATCAAAAGGGAATGGACAGCCGGGGAACACCGGGGAGCTACTCATTACTGTCTCGTTTAATTATCCAGTCGCTGTTGTCCAACAGTTTGAAATCACCGAAATCGCCCCGTACACGTTCCCTTCTGATTCAAGCGAACGTCTTCGGCCTGCATAGTTCACCTCGCCGTTTTCATCGCCGTGTTTCGTTCCTACTCGAGCGACGACACCTTCGGTCCTCTCGTTTTCAGAATTTCAAGTAAATCCTCGCTTTCAGAGGCAGAGCTCTCGAGCAATGTTTTCGTCGCTGGTAGCACGATGGTGTGCTACTTTCTTGTCTGTGTGCAGAAAATTACACTGGGCACCTCAGTCGCGCAATAATTACATGAAACGAAATTATGTATACTTTATTACACTAATTTACGATGTTTCTCGCGATTTTAAAAATGATTGTGCGCTATCGGGTGATCTTAAAATTTTAGGTTGTTCGTAATTTCTGTGTTGCTCAATGCACATAGTTGTTCAAGCTTTATCATACGATGGAATACTTGAATGTTCGGGATTTCAGTTCCTTAGAGCTTCTATTTGTTTGGGCTTCGGTATGTTGTTAACTTTTGTCAGAGTCTTGTGTTTTGTCATCTCGGTTTGGTCATAATTGCTTAAGGGTAGTTTGAGGTGGAGGAAAAATAGCGTTTTTTAATTGGCTGTAGGGGTGATGGGAGGATGGAAGGTGTTTCGTTCTTAGTGAAACGCTGACACCTCCGCTGCTCTCGCGATTTCTGTTTCTTAGAGCTTCTGGTTTGTTGTTTTCGATTTCTGTGATGTGCAACTTCTAGTTTATTGTTCGCGATTTCTGTTTCTTAGAGGTTCTGAAGTTATTTGTCCGTCGTCATCTCCGTTTGGTCGTGATTAGTTAAGGGTAGTTTCAGGTGGAGGAAAAACAGCGATTTTTAATTGAATGTAGGGGCGATGGAAAGAGTATATTTGAAGGAGTAGGAAACTGTCAATGTAGGAATATCGTGGTGTCAATCTACCTAGGTAAAAACCGTCCGACTACGGTGCTTGTAAAATGATCGACTCCTCCAGCGCTGGTTTAAGGGGTTTATTGCATTCCTTTCGAGTATGCCCGCTAATTTGTTGGGTGCGCGACGTTAGGTGCATTTCGACTATTCCATTGTTACATAAGCAAATTCGAAGTGACAATAACTGGAATAGATATCTCGAGGGCGGGACTTTTCGAGGAAGGGATCGAAAAAGAATTCCAAAGTAAAATTGGAAAAGAGAAATAGGGGATGCGAGTAATCTCGCGATGACTGTGACGCGAGAGAAACAGTACCTGTATTCAATTTTTCCGGCGTGATCAAAGCAATCCCTGTTAGCATAGAAATCCCATTCGCTTAATGAATGTTGAGGCGAGCTCGTAGTCTGGCCGCCATCAACGAGGCGACTCGAAAGGGAGCACCAACGGCACGGAGGTGTCGCGAAAGGGGTCATCGTTAGTGTCGCGTTATTAATTCGCTTCGGTAGTCCCAATTAAGACAGAGCCTCACGTTCTGCCGGTAATTATCATAGTAACAGCGTCGTTCCTAGCGGCAGCACATCAGCGAGCCCGTACCACCGGCCTCTTGGTCCCCGTAGCATTAATTAGTACAATCTCCGTACGTGCCTCGTAGCTGGTATCGGGTACGTCTCCTCCTACCCCTCTGTATCTCGCGCGTTTCTACGTTTCTCCTTCCGTTCTGTTCCTCTCGACGCTCGGCGTTGCCCGTTTGACGGACGCACGCTCGCAAAGGCGTCGCGACCCGGCTATCGGACTCCCGCGATTCGAATCGGTCGCTCCAATTAGCATACTGCGATCGTGTTCCTGTCCTCGTCGCGTCAAAACCGGGAATATCGCGTTCGCCTTCCCTTCGCCCAAATTAACCTTACATTTACAAAACAGTACAAATCACACATTAATTTTGATAAGACAATTTGTCGTGCTTCGTACCTCCACTGTTTATTCTTTGGAAAAAGGTACCTAAATCGATGCAGTTGTCCCTTCTTTTACTTCAGATTTAACGAATACCGTTTCGCGCTTGACACACAAAATAAAGTATCGCTGCACAAAGAACGGAAAAAGTATCCCGTGACATTGGTACAGCACTCCTTTCGTTAACCCTCCGGCTACGTTATCGACGGAGTCTATTTTGATCGAACGTATGATAACCTTTATATAATTGCGTAGACTTTGGTGATTAATTTAAATGAACAGTTGTCACAATCCTCGAATGATGAACCATTTTGACAATTTTATAACTGATAATGTTTAGGGCCACTCACTGGCCTTTTTCGAATTTTCTAAACACATTTTTTATGGTACTTGCATCCTAATGTATCATTTAATTTAATTGTTGGAATCTGCACGATTTTAAAGTTGTAGATCAAAATAGACCCCAACGCAATGGTCGAAGAGTTAAATTGCTTTGCTCTTATAGGATTT